>QEPC01007715.1:64378-107318 GCA_003113815.1 Sphenodon punctatus | reverse complement strand
TCCCCTCACAGACCCCCCCCCCAGCCCCACCACCTCATCCAGCTCCGCTTCCCTCCTGCTCCCTCAGCAAGCGCAAGCACTTTTTAAATGCCAGGGACATCTTGACACCTCAGCTAACATGAAATATTGGACCAAAGCACATACTTAGCATACTCAATATCTGTCCTATGCAGCCATCTGTGACTATAAGTGTATGCTCACAGAGAAAACCCTGTCAACTTCAGGGTTGCAAGCCAGAGGAATTTGCCTCAGGGAACTCCATTGAAGTCAATGGAACTCTCAATACAGAATGTTAGCTCCGCCTTAACTAATAGAGCCACTAGCGTGGCTCCATAATGACAGCAATTTGCACACTTCAGCAGGGACCTAGGGTAAAGTTTTCTTTTGCTCCCCTACCAGTTAGCAAAGAATTAATAAAGAACTTTATAAAAAGATTGTCCTGTTGTCTTGTGTGTGCAATTATGTGTCATTATATGCCTTTCAGCTGGAGATGATTAATGTCTTAATAATGAAGCTGACAGGGGACAAGAAGAATATTTAAACCTGGAATGTAAGATAAAAACAAACAAACTGGTGAGGTTGCAGAGCAGCTTCTGCTTAACTAGAGTCAAACTGCATAGGCAGAGACGCATGCTCACTGTGCTATCCCCATTGGAGGCAAAGGAAATGCAGTGAACATGGGTCCATGGCCAAAAGATTGCATTCAATGGAGTGTTGCTACAAATGCAGGAGCAGATTCAGAACATAACACTCTGCCTGAAGGAACTTTCTTGTATTATTATTTATTCATTTCCCCCCCCCTTCCCTCCCCCTCAAAGGCTCAGGGCAGCTTGCAGGAATATATAAAATGCATAAACATATAAAACACATATACAAGCAATTAAAAGAAACCTCAACCACCAACCCTCTCCCTAGCCCCTCCCCCCTCCCATACAACACTGTCCTAGCCTGCCAAACGCCTGGCCAAACAAAAAGGTCTTAAATCTTTTCCAAAAGGTAAGCAGGCTCAGGCTTAGGCGGATCTCCAAAGAGAGAGAGTTCCAGCTTCCAAACAGTCGTTAAGGGCAGCCCCACATAGAGCGCATTGCAAAAGTTTACCCTCGAGGTTATGAAGGCATGGATGACAGTGGTCGAGTCCAAGTTCCCAAGTTGTGCTGAGTATGGGCTACTCTGTTTGCAAGCAAGCAGCAAACTTGTTGCAGCAAGGGCAATAGATGGTTATAGCTCTGGCTGGAGACAACTAGGGGTCACTAGCCTGGCCACTATCTGGAACAGTTCTGCTGGATTGCACTTTGCAATTTACTTCTGCTGTCTCAGGATCCAGCTTTCCTATAGAGGTCTTATTTTGCGTGAGATGCCAAGATATAATAATTTACCAGCATCATTTAAAGGCAAAAGGATCTCAAAAGAGCTTTGCTAGTGAAAGGAGTATTGTTTTAAACTGCTGTATTGTATAGGAGGGGAGATTCGATTCTTGTTATGTCCATGTTTTAAGATAGGGTATAACCCTGGGTTGTGGGCCAAATCTTGCAAAATAATTTTTTTTACAATTAAATACAATTCAATAAAATACCCTACCCACTCCAACCCCACCCACCCAACAACCTCCTACGTAATCCCTATCCCTGCCCGTCTAGAAAGAAAGGTCTTGCACTGTCTCTAAAAGATGCTCAGACTGATGAATCTCCAAGGGGAGGGAATTCAACAACATTGGGGCAGCAACCGAGAACACTGCCCTGCGTGCCCCCTTTGTACGGACAAAAGTAGCAGATGGAACCCACAAGACTCAAGGGGGCGCTCCCGGCAGACTGCAGGGGCTGCAACAGGGCATGGTAGGAAAGTTCTGTCTTCCTGAAGCTGATTGGTTCGGGCATACCTTATATAACAGAGAGATTTTGGACTTTGTTTCCCTTTTCCTTTGAAACACTTTGCGATCATTGACCTTGGGCATTCTGACCTAAGAAACGTATTAGGCCAGCTGTGTGTTAGCTAGCCCATAACCAAAGGCTTTATATGCTGCCACACACTATTATATTTGTGTATTTATGTTGGAGCAGTATGTAGAACTGGAAAAATCATGGGTGGAGTGGTGGACAGATGTAGAGAGAGATAAGTGACTTGCCTAAGTTTACAGAGAAGCTTGGTGATAAACATTGGGGGAGAACCCAAGTCTCATGAGTTCCCAATCCAATGTTCTGCTCGCTAGATCATGTTCCACTAGGTCTCTCTGTTGTTAGCTCCCACATGACCTATGTTCCAAACATGACCTATGTTCCCAACCTAGGCAGAGCTCAGATTTGTGTTTCTCTTCTCCAATTCAGCAGCTTTATTGCCAATTCACTTGCTGGAATATGTGAAATGCCCCAGGTGACTGTGATAAATATAAAATATTATGTCTCTACCTAAGAAGTATATTTTATTATATTACCCAACGATGTAATACTCTAGTGGTCTAAGCGAATAGCAGTTGCTCTCTCCTTTTGTTCTGTACTGTCAAGCAGGTTTAACAAACTGGAGTCAGGAAAAGCCCCAAATAATGTTTGAGTTCAAGTGTACAATTGTTATTTATCTTCCACTGAATGAATGAGAACAAATAGATCAGATAGTGGAGCAAGGTGAAGTTGTCCCATGTCTGAACTTTTGTGAAGCAGACAACCTATCCCTAAGTGACAGAAACCAGAGATGCTTGATCACTGACAGCTCTGCCTGCGTACCTTTCAGTGCTGCTCATCCTTTTTGCATCCCCAGTTTCTGGATTACATCATAGTGACTCCAATGGAACTTTGAAAGTTTTATGGACACAGCACAGGTGTGTGTCACTGAGAGTTTGTCATCCAGGACAACACAAACAACGGACTGATAGACATCATAGCAGCAAACTGACACTCTGTTGTAAGAGTTTGTATTTGCAAGAGACCATTAGTATAGCAGTTCCCCAATTGTGTCAGGACTCCAAATGGGCTTGTGCCGTATGTGAATGGGGCTACAATGCCAATTGATATGTGCTATACTTCATGTCTCATATTTGACTCAAAATGGGGTCAGCGAGGCAATAAGTTTGGGAACCACTGCTTTAGGGTAACTTGAGATACTTTACTTTCCTGGGGATCAATTAGCACATTTTCATTGTTCTCACTGAATTATATTAACTAGGAGGCAATCCAAATCCCAGGTAGGAGCAGCTGCAAAAGCAATTTTACCTCCAAGTAAGCTAACTCGGAGGAACCCAGGGGCACAATTTCTGTGGGTAAAAAAATTTCATGTTTTGTCTAGCACAATATAATGTTGAACATATTCTTTACTCAAGAAACGAGAGGGTACGAGCAGTACTCTAGCAGGCTTCTGCTTTAATAAGCAGCATTCAATGAATCTATTGGTAAATCATTGTTTCACCAATAGTCATGATGATACCAATGATATTAACTTGTTAGGACTCCCTCCTTTTAAATTGCATTCAAAATGCAGGAATAAATTGCCTGATTTAACCTAATTATCCTCTTGCACTTTAAACAGTGCTTTGCATTTCATGGCTATACTTATTCATAGGGAGATACAACTGTATCAGACAAATCGTTCACAGGAATAGCTGTATCTTCCATTGTAAAGCAGCAATTTCTGATGTTGAATACAGAAAACTCAAATATTTTGAAGTAGATGATAGTACAAGCAGAACCATAGTAGGCTTCTGCTTTAAGCAGCGTTCGATGAACCTATTGGCAAATCATTGTTTTGCCAATACCCATCAGGATACCAATGGTATTAACTTATTAGGACTACCTGCATCTTGTGCAATATTCACTTTCTGGTTAAATAACAATTGGTAGGGGTGGGACGCTGGGGAGAATACCGGATACCAGATGTACCGGTATCGGATCTCCCTGATACCGAATTTACCTGTACTGGCATACCGGATTTTTAACATTAGCCATGGTACCAGATTTTTTACATGCGGCTATTGACTTCAATGGCTGCAATGTAAAAAATCCAGTACCGCGACCAATGTTAAAAATACAGTATGCAGGTACAGGCAAATATCGGATATATCGGATTAAGCCGATACACCCAAATACCGGCAATATCAGATCTCGAGAGAACCGGAATTCTCATCCCTAACAATTGGAATAGACCCTAAAGTTACTTTTAAAGGTTTCAGAAAATGAAGAAGTTTTTCAGTGATCACCAACTAAAGTGATTGAAAGAGAATTCAGAAAAAACATGTTTTGTTTCATTTTAACTTGAACAGAAATAAGCATTAACCCAATTTGAGATATGGAAGCTATAGAAATTCTGCAGCAGAAAGATCCCCCTGCTTAGGTCTTAGGAGAATCAAATGAACCTGAATTTAATGAGTACTCATTAAAAAAAAGAAGCCTCTAACAGAATTGAGTCAAAGCTGCTAAATACTAAACAGAACAAGGGAAATGACTGAGCTGTGAATAACAACTCATTTAATCTCTTCAGATGAAGATGGCACATTTCCTAGGGAGGCAACTTAAATTTGAATTCCATAGTAAAAAAACCTCTGGTTTACAAGAAGAGCTAAGGCTCTTGCAAATTCAATCATGAACTAAAAAGCATGGAAATTGCAAGTTAAGGCTCCTGCCTAAACTTCCATGCCATGTTAGCAGTAAAGACATTGTACAGTCGTACATATTGTGCTCACTTACAACTTAGGCTCCATGCACCCACACTTTGCCTTAGTCTTTCAGCCCCAATCCTCTTCCTCTTTGCAGGTTGGGGGCAACGCTGAAGCTGGGGACAGGAGGGTGTGAGCTGGATTACTGCAATGCGCTCTATGTGAGGCTGCCCTTGATGATGACTAGGAAGCTGCAGCTGCTGCAGAATGCGGTGGCCCATCTCCTGACGGGGACAGGCCATAGGGAGCACAGTTTTGAGAAAGACAAGCAAAACAAAATAACTTGGTATAAGTAAAACTGCTGCTGAAATAAATGGCCCTTGTATCGCACTCTTAAAGTACCCACTCGGAGATTCCACAGGAAAGATCCTGGAAGAAGCAGCTCTTTCCTTCTGTACATAGTTTTTATAGAACTTGAGATCTTTTCACACATTGTTTTGCAAGTAGCTATTGGCCCAAACTTGCATTTTTCCATTTGTTTGAATGTGCCAATACTGGTCTAGTTAAGTGCAAAGCCCCATGTCCTGGGAAATCCACTATGACCAGCCCCATGTTTCACTTGCACACAGCCCTGGTAATGTAGGAAGTAGGAACACATCAAGTAGTTTACTTCTGGCCACTGGTACAAACAAGCAGGCGAGTCCTGCTCTAAAGTGGGCTACTGTCACATCTGTTTTCCTCCATGGAGAAACAGGAGAGGCCTTAGCAGCATTCTTCTACACCGCCTGTTACTATATATGTGAGTGGAATCCCATCCCAGATTTAAAATGGGGTGTGCTTTGTTTTAAAATGTATTTTACTTCTTAGTATACTCATTAACAACTAACTACCAGCAGTTACTAGCCACTGTCAGTAGCTGAGAGGATGCCATGGGACACCCTGCATAGGAACACCAGCAAACTGCTCCTTGGGCTAAGTGTTCATCAAGATTTGGGAGGCTGATGAAGTGAGAAGAAAATCCTGGGCAAGAGCCAAGGAACAAGTTGCAGATCCACCTTGCAAATGAATGAGGAAGAGTTTGGGCCAGTGCTGCTAATAAGCAAAGGACCTGCCACAGGGATTCACAAAAACTAGGGATGACAACGTCCCAGAGGTTCCTAATCGGTTGGTCTGGACCCCAAGTGGGATCACACCATCGGTGGATGGGGTCCCGATCTCAACAGATATTTCCTAGAGTTGCATGCCTTTGCTGTCTGGAGTCACAAAAGTGTATTTAAATCTTAAAGTGGAATTGTGCAAGCGTAAATCTTTGGAGACACTGCAATAGCAACCTTGGTTGTGGCTGCCAGACCATATGACCTGCTGGACCAATTCCTAAAGACACAGAATAATCCGTCAGTTCTCTAGGTGCATGGCAATCAAATTAATGATAGCCCCAAAGAGTAAACAAGAGCACAGTGGAACAGCATGGCAACCAAGAGTGACTATATCCCCTCAGCATGGAGGAGGAGACCATTGCTCTATGCAATTACCCCTAAGTCTCATCTAGGTTCTGCCCAAGTGCCTGACCACCCCCGGACTCAAAAGACATATACCTGGATGTGGAGACCACCTCAGTCATCCCCACCCCACCCCCCGTTTCAAGAATTCTGCCTTTGCTTCAGCCAACATTCCCTAAGGGGGAAACCCCGATGAGACTACTGATGGAAATGTCACCAGAGAAAGCACTCCTGGTAAAGACTGACTTTATTTACATTTGAATCTTGTGGCAGGTGTCATATTGGCTGTCACAGCAGAGGCCAAGCAGGGAGGCTCATAATTCATCCTTAATGTAGGGTTTTAAACGTGATCTGTTATTTCCATTCAAAGGCACAAGAGCAGCAGGGGAAGTTTGTACAGAAACCGGCTGAGCAGGCAGCACAGCCGAGAGGTGATGCAGAACATTCACTGCTCTGGAGACCCATGAGGGCCACTGAGCAGTCACTGGTGTCCTGTTTATTTACATTTATATGCCACCCTTCTCATTAAGGTTCAGGGTGGCTTACAAACAAAAACATTTAAAAAAATCCCTTAACTCTTCTGCAACCCTTTCCCCAACCCCCACACCCAATCCCACCAACCCTATCCCTGCCTGTCAAACACCTGGCCAAACAGAAAGGTTTTGCATTGCTTCTGGAAGATGAGCTGGCTCGTACTCAAATGAACCTCCAAAGGGAGGGAGTTCCATAATTGTGGGGCAGCCACTGAGAATGCCTCTCTTGTGCCCTTGCTGTAGAAACTTCCTGGTAGGGATGTGCGAACAGAACCAAGTTCGGAAATTCGGTTCGGTTTGAAAATCAAGTTCAGTTCGAAAGTTCGGTTCGGTCAATGAACTATTCGAGTTCGGTCGAATTCCGAACTTCCAAACCGAGTTCGTACATTCAAAACCGGGTTTTTTGTCTTCTGAACTGGTTCGGATTCGACCGAACAGTTCGGTCGAATTCGAGTTCGGTTTGAAAGTTCGGTTCGGTCGACCGAACTATTTGAGTTTGGTCTGAACTCCGAACCACGTTCGCACATCCCTACTTCCTGGGCAGATGGTACTTGCAAGAAGGCGCTCCTGGCTGACCTCAACGGCCACAACAGGACATGAGAGAAGAGGTGCTCTTTCAGATACCTGGGGCTCAAGCTGTTTAGGTCTTTATAGGTGAAAAACAGCACCTTGAATTGTGCCCTGAAAGCTATTGATAGCCAGTGAAGACTCTGGAGCACTGGTGTACTGTGCTCCTGGTGACCCCCCCCCCCAACAGAAAATGGGCCACTGTGTTCTGCACAAACTGCAGCTTCCAAACAGTTATCAAGGGCAGTGCATTGCAGTAGTCTAGCCTTGAGGTTACAAAGGCATGTAACTCGCCCTGAACCTTATGGGAAGGATATGATTAAAATGTTAAGAAATAAATAACAAATGCATGCAACTATTGTGGGGAAGGTTATGCATGGGAGTGTGGATTCCATCAATTGCCCCAGTGCAGTTTGAGAAATCTGAAGTTTGAGAAATTTCCCCAAGTCAGTCGTTGTAGCCTCAGCCTTCCCAAACTGTCCGACATGTTCAACAGCACACATTTATAGCCTGAGATATCTCCATGACTGTGCCTGACACAGTTGACAGGCCCATGCCAAACAGGTCCACATGAGACCAGTATTTGTCCAGAGCAGTGATTTTCTTCAGAGTGACAGTGACTCACTTGTCCATGGGGATGATTGAGCTCCCGTTTGTTTAGCACATGCTGCTCCATGACATCAGGTGAACCCATGCTTTCCAGATAAGGTTTCCCCACCAGTTCATGCTCTTTGTTCTGCTCCACACTATCTGGTCCTGTGTGACATCTGGAGCGGCACCACTTAGTGAACTATCTACATCTGTTCAGTAAGACACCTCATTAATGTTATGTCCCAGGTATTGAGTCCAAACCTGTGCCAGATGCTTGAACTCTGCATCTTGTTTTCCAAGTAAAAAACGTTATCACCTGCCTTTTGGCTTGCAGCCACTTTGTCATGCCCTACTGCAAAGCACTCCCACTGGTCAACACTTGAGCCACATGGGTAATAGTGCAAGGATGCAAGCTGCCAGCTGCAGGAAGAAACACTGCTGTAACAGTGGTGTGCCATGAAAAGGAAGAGGAAATAGAAGAGCTGGCCAAATCATGCCCAGGCCCAGAATCCACTCTGCAACACACAACTGCCTCACAAAGCAACGCCCTCATGCCTAGGATGAGAAACCCTTGAGTGCCCACGAGCTGCCTGATAGTAGCTACACGAAATTCTGCTGAAAGGCACCCTGAGGAAATAACAGCCAGGAATAGAAGTGGGAAGAGGCTACAAGAGAAGTGGCTCAATATACAATAACCATACAAACAAAGGCACCTATAAAATATTGGTTACAGGAATGCTGGTGACGCCATACAAGTCTGTCAGTACTTGGTTCTGCAAAATGGGGTGTGTAAAAGGAGCCTTAAAGTACAGCAGTCAACACACTAGTTTGATTGTATTTGTTAGGGTAACATACTTCCCAATATTTATGGCAGTTAGAGGGACAAGCCCAACCCCTTGGTGATTAAGCTCCACTCCCCCATGCGCTTGCACACATGCATGCACCTCCCTACATTCCAAGTGCAGAAAGAGGGACAGAAACTCCTGCTTATCATGCCAATTAGTTTCTTGTCATTCCATCATCTCTTCCTCATCTTCTCTAGTGTTTTTTGTGGTGCACTACGGAAAGAGGTACTTGAGGCTCTCTCTCCAGAAAGAGGGACTTTGACCCTGAAAGAAGGACAGTGCAACACTTTTATTAATTACTTTGCAGACAAAATCTTTCAGATTCACCATAACTTGGGTGCTGCTACTTCGACTGCAGAGTCAGAGTTTGGGGCTGTGGAAGCTTAGCCTTTTCCCATATGGATGTATCCGTTTCAATTAGTGTCACCCACTGATGCAGAGTGTGTGCTTGGACCAGTGCGGGCAACCGGTTGTGAATTAGATCCTTGCCCATCCTGGCTGGTGAAAGCCAGTCAGGAGACACTGGGGCCTTTGCTGGCTGGGGTTGTCAACGCCTCCCTTCGGGAGGGTAGCTTGCCGGACACCCTTAAAATTGTGGTGGTCCAGCCCCTACTTAGGAAACCATTTTTGGACGTTGACTCCCTGGCCAGCTAACGTTCATTCCCACCTAGCTACACTCCTGAGTGGAATTCAGTACTCAAAGAAGGACTGTTCCTCTTAAATATGGATTTTGGGGAGATATGGGTAGTGGCACAGCGTAAGAAGTGACTGTTACATGTCCCTTTAAGATCTTCATCCATCAGAAACAAGACTCGTGAACGATTCCAGGAATCAATGGTAAATGCTTGGAGGCTGGGAAAAGTGAGCTCTCTCTAGCCCTGTGGCACCCAGGACCTCATTTTGAGACTTAAATATAATCCCAAGACTTTATACAGTAACAAAGATATGCCAAATATATCAAATATCAATCAGGATTGAAACTCCATGCAGAGATGGTATGACTCCACTAGGGGTTATGACCCATAGCTTGGGAATCTCTCTTCTAGTCCTCTTAGCTGTTTTTGTGGCCTGAAACTTCTGCTGAAACATTTCCTCTGAATGTGGCTCACCGAGCCTAGGCTGATGTAATTCACAACATAAAGGGCAAGAGTGGAGCAAAACAGCAGCTCACCAGCAGGTGTAAAGAAAGGGCAAGTCAATGGGTGTTTCTGAACAGACCCAGGGGTTTAAACAGAGGCTGCTGTCGTTGTGGAATACAGTCTGCCTGCACAGCGGGGGCCTCCCCCTGCACCATAGATCTGCAGGAAGATTGCAGCTCTATGGCTGTCGCTAGGGCAACCCCCGGCCAAAAGCAGAGCTGCAGCAGCCCGTCTGCAAGTAGATGGACCGCTGCTTTGCCCTCCCGGTGTTCCGGAGCACTGCAAGCGGAGATGACGCAGAGTAGGCAGCGCCTGCGCCACCTAACCCCAACTTGGCCCATCTGTACAGTGACAGGCCACCTGGGGGTGGAGCGGAGCAGGTGTCCATCTAAAGATGTCCAAAATAGCACTGCAGTTTTAATTTGCACCTCCAAATCCCCTTATGTGCGAATTACAACAACTTAAATTATGCTTATACATGGGGGAGGAGGGGGGGCATGCGTGTAAGGAGCCTAGATGAGTCTGACCCCACCCTATGCATTACTTTGAGTTTGACCCATAGAATTTTGAAGCAATATATACATTTTTGACACCCCCCCTTTTTTTACATGCTATGTATATTTTAATGCAATTAAAACAAAAATTGCAGCCAGTCTTTTCTACTTCAAAAAGAAAGAAAGGTCAGTGGTTCAAAAACTGTGGGTCAGGACTCCAAACAGGAGCTGTGGATGGGGTGCGAGTCCAGTTTGTACTCGCTATACTTTGCATGACTTTGCTGCTGTTTGGGGGGTCACAGGATTATATTTAAGTCTCAAAATGGGGTTTCTCAGAAAAAAGCGTGGGAAGGGAACCATTCTAATAGGTAAAATACAATGTGAAGTAAGGTACAACTTTTTACAAAAGAAAATTTATTTACAGTTACATGTACAAGATATAAATTTAACAGTAACTGAAGCAGATAAGTACAGTATTTCAAACATTTATGACTAAGCAGTTATAATCTAGACTATAAAACTGTACACTTAATTCAGGAACTGATTTTTACAGTATAGTGCAAATGTAACGTTTTATAAACAAAGAATTTGTGCTATTTTTATTAAAATAAAGTGCATCAACTATCTTGTATACAAGATCTGTGTTTGCAGTCCAAAAACAAAATTAAAAAAACTGAGACAAAAAGATCAGCAGCTTTGTTTTAAAATTTCTTTACACACCAGTAAACCTTGATCACATTTTTTAAAAAAATAAGAATTTAAAGTTCATGTAAAAGTAATAATTAACTCAATAACTGATATTCCCATGAAAAGCAGTACATGCAGAGTTCAAACTACTGGTTCAAAGCTGTTTGGTTCCTACTTAGATCTGCATTTAGCTAAGCATCTCCATGCAGCTGCTGTTGCTAAAACATTTTACAATACAGTATATAATCCTCATGTTGGTGTCACCTGTTCTATGTTTTGGGGTAAACTATAATCAATTTCCTAAGGAAACTTGTCTCTTAAACTGAAGAGAAGCAGAAGAGCGCGGCAAATTATAATTGCCTTAAAACCACAACCATATACAGTAGCAAAAAGAAAATGGAAGAAAAAAAAAGAAAAAGGTCCCTGCGATCTGACTGGTGAAGTTATATATAACTCTAGAAAGTCGTTAAATGATTCCACTAGCCCAAGGGATTATAAACTGACGGGCCATGGTTAAATAACAAATCTTACAGCCTGATATAAGACAGAGAGCACATTTCCACATTCAGCAGACCAGCGCCTTTTTCTTTTCCCCGGCATATTACCTTGCTGTGTGAAAGACTCTATGCCCTTCTTTAACCGTGCTTGCGCTTGCTTTTTAAGCGCATTGGCAAGCGGCCAAAACCTACCTTTACAAGAGCGAGTTTGAATCCTCTTGTCGGAATGTCGGGGCTAGTCAGTGTCATGTCAGTTACACAGCGCCCCGCTTCCCCGGCTCTCGGCTCCGCTCCTGCTTTGCTGCCGCTCTTCCTCCTCCCCCCTCACCCCCCCAAGTACATTAAAATGCTGCTTTTCCTAAATGCAGTCAATTTCAAAATGTGCTTAAATAAACCCAGTGTGAATAGTGCATGGGTTTATTTAAGCGCATTTTGAAACTGACTGCATTTAGGAAAAGCAGCATTTTAATGTATGTGTGACTGTGGGTGTCTTCAGACGTTACGAGATCACGGTGAACCACGGTGAATACCCACCTGTGGTCACCGTGTCTCGAACGTCTGTTTGGCGGGCGCCAGATGTTCGCCACGGTGAATTCCCACATGGGGTCAGTTTGAACCACGCTTCCCGGGCTAGCCGGGGGAATGTCCTGGGAAGCGTGGTCAAACGGACCAAACGGCAGGGACCAACGAAAAGTAACGTCTGGCCGCGCACCACGGCCCGGGATCCCCGGCGGGATCCCGGGCCATGGCGCTTCCGGCCCGATGCGGCGGCCGCAATGGCCCCGCCGCCCACCCGTCTCCTCGGAGGGCAGGCGGCGGGGTGCGTGGAGGGGGCGGGGCTGTGCGGCTGCACGTTGCGCCGCGCGGCCCCGCCCCCTCCCAGTTTCCCCGCCGGGATCCCCCTGGCACGTCTGATATGGCGTGACGGTGCGACCCCGGGGGGGCGGGGGATGAAGCCAGTGATTTCGGTACGGGGCCAAAGGGCCCCGTAACGTCTGAAATCACCCTGTGTCTATAGACACAGGCTTAACATTTATATGCTGTGAAATTTCTATATTCGCATGACCTTTTACAATTAACTGTCATGGGGTTTTGGAAGTACTTGTAGAGAA
Source organism: Sphenodon punctatus (assembly GCA_003113815.1). NCBI lineage: Eukaryota > Metazoa > Chordata > Lepidosauria > Sphenodontia > Sphenodontidae > Sphenodon > Sphenodon punctatus. The sequence goes on along the minus strand of QEPC01007715.1, from coordinate 94,778 downwards.
CAAGAGGAAAACCTACTGTGAACTGAAACCCAAACCTGCACAGAATAAAGGGGTTACAGAAATTGACCTTAAAACACGTAATGTACATAAGGTCAAATTATACATCCAGCGTATGTGCAGGAAATCTCATATAGGACTAGAGAGCAGGCCATGATTTTGTCTTCACAATTTGGTATACACTATATTGCTAAATAAAATTGTGTGTGTTCATTAATTGTAGCCGTCCAATTTTTTGCATGTGACACAAGTCATTCAATGATTTGATTTTCCACTTCTTGCCAGGCTTATTTCCCACTCTATTAAATCCTAATCACAACCAGAACAAATGGAAGAAGATAACTGCATGCTCAGCTGCCCTGCACACAATACAGTTTTGACAATACATGAACTGTCTACTGTTGTGACAAGGGCCACAGGGCCCAATGCTCCCCTCTGAAGAAAGTGGACTGAGGCATGTTCCTTCATTCCTAGCCAAGGCTGCAATTCTAAATAGGTGAACGATGGTGCTGCAGCCCAATCCTTTCAGACCAGCTTGAAATCAATGAGTCCTGCTTGGTATACGAGTGTATAGCAGGGGTGGGGACTCTTCGGTCCAGGGGCCAAATGTAACTTGCAATTAGTTTTTATTTGGTTCCTTTCCAGTTCTTGCCCACAAGCACTGAAAAACTGAGCTCAGGCCAAGACAGCAGAGATGAGGGCATGCATACAAGGATAGGAGATAAATCTATGGCACAAGATCCATGATGTGGACTTCCCCCTTCCTAAGTACATTCCTTAAGTACCCTAGCACCAGGGTTGGAGCTAGGTGGGAATGGGCCTCCTGTTGGGGCAATCTACTTCAGTGTGCATATGAATTCTACATGGGTGTAACCCCCACCCCCATGCACTTGGGCCCTGGTGCGGTTGCATGTGCTGCAACTATTATAGCTATATCCTTGCCCAATCCCCAACTTCTATGTGGCACTTGAAGTTTGTACTAATTTTCAAAGTAACCCCTGGGTGGGAAAAGTTTCCCCACCCCTGGTGTACAGGATCTCAGCCTAATAGGTGTTTTCAAATGAAACACTAGTCCACTGGAGTCCGTGTTCAGTCCGTGCAACACTCACTCATACGTTTAGCATGTTCAGCCTAATAAATGGGAAGCTCCCTACGTGTATTTCATGTGCTTGCGGGCAACCACCACTGGCACCAGTGAGAGCGAGAAGAGAAAGGGGCAGGAAGTGGTCGTTCCTCTGATGCTTTGGATTTTCGCCCTTGACTCTATGGTGCTGGCAGACCTTTACTTGCGGAGGTGCTACACGCAACCTAACTGATCGACATGAACACATGGGCACACATTATCCTGCATTCACCCACACAGCAGGCTCCACATGCTCCGAGACCGCACTGCGAGTGGGGGCTGCATGTCTTGTGGGTGGTGACCACATGGCCAGTGGGCATGAACACCTAATAAATGGGCAGGTGGACTCCCAGCTGGTGTGAGCTATTGTCTTGTTTGTTAACACCCTAAGGACACAATCCATGCAGTGCATGTGCCATTCACTTGCATAGTGCCGCAATATTGAATGTGCAACAAATGCACATCATAGATGCACACGCACACAGCTCAAGGGATGGAGCAGACATGTGCAACCTGTGACCACTTGTGTTGCGGATGCTGAGTGAAAACAGACATAATGCTAACTCCACTTTAACCTTTCTTATGCATGGGTGTTTTCAGACGTGACGAGATCACAGTGAACCACACTGAATACCTACATGTGGTCACTGTGCCCTGAACATCTGTTCGGCGGCCGCCAGATGTTCGCCACACTGAATACCCACATGGGGTCAATTTCAACCACGCTTCCCGGGCTACCGGCGTGAAAATTGTCTGAAGCGTGGTGAAAGTGATTCCAGGCAGGCATTAAAAAAAAGTAACGTCTAGTCGGCTATCACGGCCCGGGATCCCCAGTGGGATTCTGGGCCGTGGCGAACTCGGCCAGACGCTGCGGCGGCATTGACCTCGCCGCCCGCCCGTCTCCCTGGAGGGCGGGCGGCGAGGCAGTGTGGAGGGGGTGGGGCCGTGCAGCCGCACGTTGCGCCGTGAGGCCCCGCCCCCTCCCTGATTCCCCACCGGGATCCCCAGCACGTCTGTTTGCCGTGCCTGGGTGATCCCGGCGGGGAATCTCTGGGTTGTTTTCGGGACGGGGCAAAGCTGCCCCATCACGTCTGAAAGCACCCCATGTTGCAGGGCTGCATAGGGCACCAATACAGCCCTGCAACTTGCATAAGAAATGTTAAAGTGGAGTTAGCGTTATGTCTGTTTTCACCCACTGAGACAAACTATGTGCACAGTGGAGCATGCACCTGTGGGCCCTTTGGATTCGGTATGCACCCTTTACATGTCATTGCTGTGTAATTATGTGTAGGTTGTGTGCATGTCATCTGCATGCATGTTCGTACGATCTGCTTGTGTCCCAAGTTTGTTGCGGTATTCTCTGCTCTCAGAGCAAAAGCACAGCTGGAGAGAAGGAAGTAACACTGCTAGAGGAAGCATTTTCTTTGGTACCCTGCAGTGCTTTCCATTTTCCTTCTATCCCCAGAAGGGACAGGTTTTTGCAGTCAATGTGTGTTTAATAATGAAGTCAGGAAGTGGCACATAGGGGTTATGATTGCTCAAGGTCTGTTGGGGTAGAAACGTACGACTCCCTGCAGATATTTTCATGGCTGGAGAATCATGTCGCTTCTCCCTTCATGATGCTATACTCTCCCTGTGGAGGAGTATTAGAAAACTTTTCTGAGACCTGATTCTGAGAGGCACAGGCACTCCTAGGCCAACCCTCAAAAATACCACATCACAAGTGGAGTGGGAAAACTAGTCACATCAGAATGGGGTGCAATAGTCTCATTGCCCTATCCCCAGGTAAACATTCTGGCAGCACCCTTGTCAGTGTGAGTGACTTATACCATTTGTGAGCTGGCTTTGGGGAAAAAAATTGAAGACTGGCTTAGGCTGAGATTTCAATGGGAGCTGCATCCCAAAATCAGGTCGTAGCGTAGACGCAGGCTTTAAGACTTACATTCTCCTTTGGGGGTGGGAGAGATTTATTATTGTTGCTTCTATTTAATACTTGGGTAAAGTTCAGGCAGCCCAGTGATGGAGGCCAAACCAAAGCTGGTCAGAGACCTGTGACGTGAGCGAACTGGAAATGCCATGCTGAGTCACACCATCTATTCCAATATTCTGCTCCCAAGAGTGGCTTCTCAAGAAGGTAAGAGCCTGCAGAAGGCAGCTAGAATTAAAGTTTTTCCCTGTTCCCCCAACTTTCTTCCCGTTAATTATCGAGTCTTCTGTCTTGAAGCTTTAAGGGTTTATATCCCTTACAAACTCTCTTAAATTTTAATCCTCACCACTGTAATTCTGAATGTTCTTTAAACACACCCATAATCCTAGAGATGAAACAAGCAACAGAATAACTGCTCATAGAGGTTTTTTCTCAGTTGCAAGCATAAGAACATAAGAAGTGCCATACTGGGTCAGACCAATGGTCCATCTAGCCCAGCATCCTGTCTCCAACAGTGGCCAATCACGGTGGCTTGGGAGAAGCACCCAACAGGTCACAATGGGGGATCCATTCCCTCTTGTTTCCCCCCATCTCCCATCATGTTCCCTGATCCTGTCTGGCTAATAGCTACTAATGGACCTATCTTTCAGAAACGTATCCAAACCTCTTTTAAACTCAGCTATAGTACTGGCCCTTACCACAGCCTCTGGCAGTAGATTCCACAAACCAATTATATGCTGAATGAAAAAATATTTTCTTTTATTTGTTTTAAACTTGTCACCCATGAGTTTCATGGGTCACCCTAGTTCTAGCTGAGAGGTTAAATAACTGCTCCTTGTTTATTAGTTCCACCCCCCTCATGATTTTATAGACCTCTATCATATCTCCTCTCAGTCGTCTCTTCTCCAAGGTGAAGAGCCCCAACCTACCAAGCCTCTCCTAATATGGGAGCCCTTCCATGCCCCTGTTCATTTTTGTTGCCCTTCTCTGTACCTTTTCTAGTTCAGCGATGTCTTTTTTGAGACGGGGCAACCAGAACTGCACACAATATTCCTAATAATTCTATCCCCTTCCAAATAATTCCTATAACAGGTTTCAGTTGACCTGAACAAGATTCATCAAAATGTCTAAGCAACCAATTATTTGCAATTTTGGTTATTTTATTTTGTCTGTTTCAAGTTTTTGGTTCATTTTTGCCAAGAACAGTGAAAATGAGTGGTGGAAAATGAATGGTAAAAACTGGAAATGGCCAGAACAAATTAATTGGAACCATACAAATTGCAAAAACAGGTAATAGATGGAACATTGGATGGGTCATGTTCATTACTTGGTTTGTTTGTTTGTCAGATCTTTTGGATGTGGCAGGTTTACTCATTTTGGTGGGTACTCGTTTCAGCTCTACTTAATCCCCACCCTCTTGGCCTCTATGGCTGCTGGTTACAATCTGGATACCCAGGATGTTGAAAGTGAATGTGGGGACCAGTGTTCACCACATTTTTCCCATTGCCACTGATGTGGAAAACACAGTGAACATGAGTCCCCCCCTTAAACGTATGTTTAAGTTGAAGTGATACTAAAAAGTGCTAATCATCATTTCTCTTTTTGGAAAGAAAAAATACTTCACTGACCATGTATTTAATATAAAATATGCAACAAGGTGGTTTTTGATTTTTAAAAAGCCATTCTCCATCTGAGGTATTAGGGACCAGGTTTGCAAAATACAGAGGGTTCCTCACCTTAGGTGCTGAGACCTAAATATTTTATAATTAAATATACAAATCTTCCTTCTTTAAATATTTGAGGATCAGGCTCTTAGAAGGTAGTCAAACCTTCTAAAATGCATTTTAAGATAACTGCCACATTTGGGATTAAGTATAATGCAAAAAGTACACTATTAACAATGTTCGGATAGAAAAAATATAGAAGCAATTCACATGACTTTTCCCAAACATTAAAATGAATAATTCCCATAGTAAACACATTTACTGAGACAGAGTTCTTATGAAGTGAAAAACTGCTACAGATATGTAAGAAAATGTATCATACTGGAGAAGCATTGCATAACCAAAAATCCACGCTTTACTGGTAGTTATCTAATGAGATCTTAGTTTCTCTTTGGAAAACTTGAGTAACCCAAGTTCAAAACAAAATTCTACTCAACAGAATTTTTCTTAGTTTCTTTTTCTAAAATTTCTTTTGAATGATTATTATTTGCATATGCAAATAGTCCTTCAGTTTGACTTTGTACATTTCTTAGGGCCAAGTTGTCCACACACACACAACTTTCTAAGTGTAAAGCCATTTGCGCCTCACCATGGATCAAGGTGGTGGATGTTCCAAGCTGCTGGTGTGGATTATCCCTGCCCTGGGGTGGGCGTGCAACCAGACAGTGAAAAGCATGCAGATCTGCACCTCATGTAACGACGATCACAGCGCTTCACCATTTCATTTGGTTTTGAAATGTAAGCTATTCCTTCTAAGAAATAACCTAAGTTTTAACTAAGACCGAATAGCTCTGCCAGATTTGGTCTTTCTCAGTTTATTTTTTTATTTTAGAGCCTGATGGAAAAGGAATTCTAACGTTAATTAAAAACACTTAATATTGTCAAGCATAATATTGCATTGTGTGCATAAATATACAGGACTTCATTACTTCTCAAATTTTCTTAAATTTAAAATTTAGGTATCAATCTAACCAATTTGGAAGGAAATTGTCAAAAGCTACTAAGGAACTGAAGAGGGCAGATTGTGTTGATTTTTAGTGGGATTTCTTTTCCTCAGTTCCTTAGGCATTTATCAAAATGTCTCCCATAGACCTTAATAGACAGTAGTTAGGACTGAGAGCTTATTGGATCAGCATCTGTTGGTGAGTGTGTGCAAGCATTTCAGTCTCACAGAGCTTTCTCATGCAAGAAAAAAGTTTACTTGATATATACCTTGTCTTTCCAATATTATTGAAAAAGACCAAGTGGTGACATGAACTTTAAAAATACTTTTTGTAACTAGTTCTGGAGAAAGCCAGTTACCGTCGTCTATGAGTTTCTTCAAACTTCAAGCAATCTCTCATCTGTTCTGTTCAATGCCACTAAAGGTTTGGACAATGCAATCCAGTATCTATCTGGAAGACTAGAGTTCATTTAGCCTACAAGATTAGAAAGAATTGTGGTAAGAAATGTCAGTGCTGGCCTTATGCAATATCTGGGGTAGAACATCTAAAATCATTCCGAGAGAAACAACTAAAATTAAGTAAAAAGCTCAAGCGCTCTTTTGGAAGAAACAAGAATGCTTTATGATTTATCTTCGGAATAAAGTGCTCCATGCCTATTCTTAAATTTGCATTTTCTATATGTGGGAAGCTCCCATTGTCTTCAGGTGGGGTTATATATGTCAAGATTACAAGCTAAGGACACTAAAACTAGGTTTACATTCCTTGGGGTCAAGCTGTCCACCTACAGAGTGGTAGCTGACATGCAGTTAAATTTGTGCATTGCAAGCCATTTGTATTTATATGCAGATACAGTCATATTCTCCACCCACCCCCCCAAAAAAAAACCAATCAAGATTTAGCTCCACTTACCATAACATTGTACACAAAAACAAACTCCAACAGTGATGAGTTTTCTATGGATCAATGGAAGATGCGAGATTGGTCCTCATGGACAATTATAGAACAAAATTACCCATAGCAGAGGCTTCTTTGTAACCCAAGTTAGTGCTGAGTTAGTTTCCTGAACATAAACCTAGATGCCCTACACTTGATAAAAAAGATTTTAGCCAGATAATTTCTATTCCTCCTAAACTCTTGGCCTCAGTGATAAAGTATGGTGGTGTGTTCCGTACATTGTACTCAAACACCGTGTAGAAAAGTAATCCTAAATTTAATATCATGTAAGTCACCTTAAGAGATGAGGAAAATAGATATGCCTGATTTACATTCTCTACCTTTAGCATATCCTTCTCTACTAGTGTCCGCTCTAAAACAAATCTAGTTATTTCAGTCTCTAATCATTTTCATGGTCACATTTTCTCCAAGCGTCTAATAATCTTTTTTTAGCCCATCTCCAGACTATTTCTATATCTGCCATATAGCTTTTGAGATGGGTGGGGGGCCCTAAGCAAAGGAGAGATACTGATCTATGTAACAGTACTTAAATAATTTCAGTACTATTTTCTATTAGATTCTTAATGCTTCCCAAAGCTTTCTTTGTTTTTTTTCAGCTACCACTAAATACTAAAATACAAGTTTTCACTGAGCTGTTCTCAACAATGCCTCTGGGTATTTTAAAGTGGTTTCAATTAATTTAGGAGCCAAAAATGGTTGCCAGAACAATCTTCCTGCTGTTCAGCACTGGCTCTAGTCATTAGCACCAACGTAAGTCCCATTCACTTCAATCGGATTCATACTAACCCTAAAGTCTAGTGTTAGTGCTATGCAGACAGAGGATTGTGCCTTGAAAGTACTTCAAACTAGTCCTTCCATCATGCATTACCAGCCTTTATATTTCTCAACAATGAATTTCATGCCACCGTGTTAAGAGAGTGGGCCTCTGCAACCTATGAAATGTAAGACTCTGGCTTAATTTTTCGGGTGCTTACAAATTTGACCTTTATTTATTTATTTATTTGCTGCCCCCTCTGCTTTCACAGCTGGGGTTGGCTCACAACACATAAAATCAACCATAACAAAATAAAATCACATAAAACATTAAAACAACCCGTGGCAGAGGGTGATTTCAGACGTTATGATACCACGGCCAACCACAGTGAACCCCCTGTGGTGGCCGCGGTACTGTACCATTTGTTGGGATCCCCGCCAGATGTTCACCCCCGTGAAACCCCAGCGGGAATCCCTTTGACCACGCTTTCAGACCTCCAACCACCCAAAGTTCCGGAAGCATGGTAAGATTGGCCACGGGCCGGAATTGGTGAAAGGTAACGTCTGTTACCTTCCGCCAATCCCGAGTCGCGTCCCGACCACGGGAGGGGATCAGGCATAGCAGCCGGATTGGCCGCTGTGCCTGGTTGGACGTGCCCTGTGAACGTCTGAAATCACCCAGATATAAAAACAATATAAATTCTCAGTGCAGCCACCAAGAATGCCCTCCTCATTGTAGATATGCAGGAAACCCTTTAAAATAAATCTAATAGGTAATATTGGCATAGGCTGCAATCTAGAAATCACTAACTCAATAAAGCAATGGGGCTACTGAAGTATGTGGTTTATAAATCATAGGCGTAGTACGGATTTTTAACTAAGCTTCCTGTGAACAAGACATTGCTCTCAACGTGAAAGTTGAGAAAAAACTAAAATTAAGTAAAAAGCTCAAGCACTCTTTTGGAAGAAACAAGAATGCTTTAGGACGTCCTAAAAATGCTTTAAAAATATATGTTTAGTATTATATTTAATATATATTTAATATATATTTAATATAAAAAAGGATCTGGGAGTAATTGTGGATAATACACTGAAATCCTCAGCCCAGTGTGCTGCAGCGGTTTAAAAAGCAAATAGAACGTTAGGAATTATTCACAAAGGAATAGAGACTAAAACTGAGGATGTCATAATGCCTCTGCAACCGCACCTTGACTATTGTGTGCAGTTCTGGTCGCCCCATCTCAAAAAAGACATAGTGGAACTAGAAAAGGTACAGAGAAGGGCAACAAAAATGACCTAGCGTATGGAACAGCACCCGTATGAGGAGAGGCTTGATAGGTTGGGGCTCTTCAGCTTGGAAAAAGAGACAGCTGAGAGGAGATATGATAGAGGTCTATAAAATAATGAGTGGTGTGGAACTTGTAAACAGGGAATGGTTATTTACCCTCTCAACTAGTACTAAAACTAGGGGACACTCCATGAAACTCACAGGTGACAGAGTAAAAACAAACAAAAGAAAGTATTTTTTCACTCAGCATACAATTAAGTTGTGGAATTTACTGCCAGAGAAGGTGATCAAGGCCAGCAGTATAGCTGAGTTTAAAAGAGGTTTGGACAAGTTTCTGGAAGATAGGTCCATTAGCAGCTATTAGCCAGATAGGATTGGGAAACAAAACCCTTTACTGTCGGGAGCCTGGGGATGACCCACAGGGAATAGATAGCATGGTGACCTGTTGGGTGCTTCTCCCAGGCCCCTGTGATTGGCCACTGTCCAAGACAGGATGCTGGGCTCGATGGACCATTGGTCTGACCTAGTATAGCACTTCTTATGTTCTAATATATATCTGTAGAAATTGTGCTGTGCAGGTATGGTGCCTTCAGGAGGAGTTAGAAGGCAAGTTGAACAAGTCCAGCATCTAGTCTCCTAGTACCATCCACCAAAACACAAAGCCAACAGAAACAGGCCTCCATCAACACACTTCCCAGCCAAGTCTAAATAATGCATTACCTAACAGACCACAAGAGGTTTCTGCTACAGTTACGGTTTCTGTTTTGAAACAAAAATCACCCAACTGTAACAAATTAATAACCTTTTTATTTTAATCCTGCTTTTTGCATTTATATTGTGCTTTGTACATAGTCAATTCCATTCTCCAAACGATGGTCATTTTTTGGTATCATAACTTATTGGAAAGGAACAGTACACTAGAGATGAAATTGCTCTCAATTATTGCTCTGGAAAGACTTCACATACTAGAAAGTATTTATTAATGGTGGCAACATCCATAGCAAAGCCAAAACTGAAAAGAAAGGAGGTACATCTAGTGAGAAAATAAGAGGAGGGAAATGGATGAGGGCTATGCATGGCAACAGCCACACTTACTTGAAATTCCAGTTTATCTCAGAGCAGCTTACTGAGGAGTAAGTCTGCTTAGGACTGTGGCGTATGTGGCTAATTACTTTCTGGCTTGGCTGTGACTACCTCTCGAACTTCCTGCATGGTGTTTGGGACTATGCCAGAGTAGCCTTCCATGTGCTCTACAACTAGATGTTCCAAAAAGCAATCCATTAAGTTATCAAGAAATTAGTTCTCCACACCTCATCACAACATAATAATGCCACAGTTTTTGGCGTAAGTGGCTCAAATAGCCTGTTATTGCTTCTTCATTAGATTTAGCTGCAGCATAAGCCTTCTCAACAACGTTCTGTCATTTTCTTTTCTGATCAGGAGGCCAGCTGTACCTAGTCAGCATACTTTTATTCTTATAAACTGATATTTGTATGTTTCTCTTCACTGAGAAATAGATCTGATGAGATTTTATGGAGAATTTCTGGTATCATTCTAATCTGTTTCTATGGCCTGATCAGTACTTCCTAAATCTTTTCTACCCAGGTAATACAATCTCTTTTATACAGAAATAGTTGCATGATCATTTTTTGTTCCATATTTTAAACACTAGGAAATACTGTGGTGTCTCAGCTGCCACCCTGTGATAATTAAGGTTTCGAAGGACTCATTCACACAGGCATTTGTTTAGAAGTAGTTACATCCTAACTACCTTTAACCTCATCAGTGTTCACAAAAACACCAGGAGGTTAAAGGGAGAGGAGGAGTAATTACCTCTGCACACAAGTGGGGTTCAATATCAGAAGGGAGGCCGCTACTCTGGAGGTCATGCTCATGCATACTGTTCAGTGCAGTTCCCTTTGCTTACTTTCCTCCATGCAGTACTCTGCTGTTCCAGCAAACTCAGTACTTCCTATGTATGAATCAGCCTCTCACCTCACTGCTTGCTAGCTTCTCATATTCCCTGCTGGAAGTTCCATGCAAGTTCCCAACGAGAGAGATCAAGGGGGAGGAGCTACTTAACCCTTGGTTTCCCCTGTCCCCAATGGAGGAAGAGGGAGATCATTACTCTGGACAAACCCCACCAGAGTAAAATCCTCAGACCTGGCATGTTGTGAGAAAACCCAAAGTGAGGAAATTCAAGTCATTTGCAGATTGCCTGGCTGTCATCTGTTTCACTAAAGCCAACAGAATCGGTGGTGCTTGGCATCTTCCAAAAAACAAGCCATAAATACCGCAGTGCCAGTTGCCCCACGCTCTGAAAGACGATGCACACACAGTTTGTTGGAATTTAAAAGGCCACACTTTTAATTTGAATTTGATTGAAAGGGGGAAGGCTGAGGCCTGCTGAGTCCAGTCCTATCTATTCTTCACTTAAACTTGTGGGGGCAGCCTGATGTTTCCTCAGTGCCACCTTACACTACTTAACTACTTTAACTGTTCTAGGTCACTCTCGCCCCAGCCAGCCACCTGGTTGAGAAGGTGTCGTAGCCTTGTAGTAACCAGAAACAGGAGAGAAGGCAATGGCTCCCTGGGACCACCCCTGTCCTCGAGTGTATGGCTCACTCCTTTCTCCTGGGTCTTGGAAGGAACCTGGCCACACCTGCTCTTGCTTCCTTCCACAGTCTCATTTCTTAAGGGATGTCTTGTTTAATTATTCTACTTACCTTAATATACTACTCCTTACCTGAACCCCTGCTTAAGAGCGCGACAATATACTTCAACTCCTATGGAACCAGACTGCTTGTTCCTGCTGCTTGTCGAATGCACTGTGAGGAAGCCATTCTATGGCGCTGCCTGAGCTGACTGAGGCTCGGGCCGAGGGAAACAAGAAGGCGCCCGGCAAATCTCGTGATGCGAGACCGCCTTCGCACCCACTTGTTGAGGTGGTTTCCCCTGGCAACGTTCCTCTGCCTGTGGCCCTGCGGCAGCTAGGCCGCTGCCGAGCACAACCTCTTTTTTTTTTTTTTAGGGAGGGGGTGGGACAACCCCCCCAAGCCCTCTATAGCTCTGCCTGATTAGGCAGGCCGGCGGGCAGGGGGGGAAGTACACTGCTGGTGCCATAATAAATAAACAAATATTTAGGAGGAGTATGCAGCACTTACCTCTTTCATTTTTGTTTTATGGATTAAAACCCCATCCGTTTGGGGGGGGTTTCATAAAACCCCATTCATTTCCATTTTTTGTTTCGTTATTATTAATAATTTTAATAAATAAATAAATCACTGCACATGCGCTAATGGCCACTGGAGCCATTCTGCACATGAGTGTCCTTTTTCTAAAATGGTGCCGACAGCATTGTTGCCAGTTTGGAAAAGGGCAGTGACACTATAAATCACCTAGGCTTGATTCAAAGGCCAATGAAGACAGCAGGACATATTTCATTCATTTCTACTGGCTGCAAATGAAGCCCCAGATGGAAGGCTCTCTGTGCTATTTCATCTCTACAGCAGGATGGAGAAGTCTTTTTGCCTGTTTAAAATAAGCGTCCACATGGAGAGAGAGTCATTTCAATTATGCAAAATAACCTGGTCCCTCTTAAGCAAGACCATAGGTTTCAGTAATGGTTCCACTGGTTCCCATAATTAACAACACTGCAAATGTCATATTGGGAGTATTTTGCATTGGTCAAGTATTATCAGAGCTAACGTAAAACCAGAGAAACTGCACGCAATTAAAACTATATTAATATTATTAAATTCAGAGTCAAACCATGACAAATAATATATTCAACAGGAACCCTTATTACAGCAACATAATGGAAAATATTATGAATTTCATAAAAGGAAACTAAAGTTTGATCAATTAACTCTTAAATAATTCCACACAATATTTTTACTCAAGGATCATAATACAAGCCAGTTTCAAATGACATCCCATATTATAACCAAAGCCCTAACAGCAAATCAATAGTTCGCCCAAAATCCTGAACATCTTCAATTGGATTAGTGAAAGATAATATTGTATCCAATGAGTTTATTGTTTCCTTGCTATTGCTACAATTCTACTCTGTAGCTCATAAACATGGTAATAGGATTTTATTGCTGTTAGAATAAAACATTTTTTCTTTAGTTTTGCATTATTGCTACAGTGTCAAATATTAAGGTAAAAAACATAACAAATGTAGCTGTTATAGGTATATAGCTTGTTACCATCAGGGTATGATCCAATGAGCAGTTAATTTGATATGCTTGGGGCTTACTCCGGTTTTCCTGCTGAAATGTTTCACACCAACACAGAGCTAAACGGATTTTATTCACAATGCATGTAAAACCAGGAGTACATACTCCCATTTGGTTTGTATTTTGTTATAAGTGTTCATGCAGGTTTAGTTTCAGTGATCATTACGTCTCAGCTGGGTGGATGGTGTGGAATTGACACAGTACTACTTTTGGCTTATATTGTCCACCTGAACATTATTCAAGTGGAGTAGTTACTTTAATTTAACTAAATCAAAGTACTTATTTTGGCGTACACTGTTTCTCTGAATACTACTGGAGTATAGCAGTTACTTCAATTTGATTTAACTGAAAGAGTTACTTTGGTGTACCTCTGCTCATTGGAAAATGGCCTCAGTAGATCAAGCTTGTTAATAGTCTCAAACAAATTTTGAGTGGTGTGATCCTCAAGTTATCCAGTATTGTCCCTTTGCATGGACATGATTCCTATTCACTTCAACAGGCTTGCATCAGCAAAGGGCTAGCGCTGGCACAAAGCAGGTTGAGGATAGCACCTGAATTATTTTAACAATGTTTCAGTTGGAAAATGCAAGTGTGAAATGCCCAGTACTTCTGAAAATGGTCAATGAAACCCTTTGTGTACTAGCACAGATCAATATTACAATATAAGGCACTGATCCCATGTGGTTCCATAAAAGGCTGAGCCCTGTGCCTACTTAGTGAAGTTTTCCATCTCTCACAAGCCTGCAATATTTTTATTTAGTGTTTTCCTTTAAAACCCTGCTGTCAGTCATCTGGTTTAATTACATGAAAATCTCAGCTACCTGCAACTCGAACAAGCAAACAAAAAACAACAGCCTGATCCTTGGGGATCCCAACAATGCAAGAGGATCAGCGCCTAAGTTTCTAGCCCTCATGATTACAGCAAAAAGCTTGAAGACACAAAGCGAACATACCCTAAAGGCACAGAAATCAGGGGATAAATAAAACGAATCTGGCATTCTTTTTATTTTATTTAAATCAAATGGCTTTTAAGCCACTGGGAAAGTGTGCATCATAAGGATATCTCAAGATTTTAGTATCTTTGGACTGTCAATATTGTGATTTCAGTAGGACTCTGGCTGCTGGATTCTGTATGCATAAAAAACCTTACACGATCCCGGATTAATTATCTATGGGCGCAATCCATATTTCATTGAAGTCAATGACTAAACTCCCACTGATGTGTATGGAACTGGATTGCGCTCTAAGTTTGTACCTAGAAACTTCACTGAAAAAGCAGTCATACGTTATAACTATATTCTTCTGGGAGGGATGTACCATCTCTAAAAGCAGTTGCCTTTTAAGGTAATTTTTTTAGGTTGAAACATTAGAAGTACTAAAATAAATGATGGTACATACGTCTAAATAAGGAACTCCTTCTACCAAGGGAGAGAGAGAAACATTCATTATCTATACATAATACTGCTCATTTTATAATTCCACCAAATACTACAAAACATGTTGGTCTCAGTCCTTCAGCTGTAAACAAACCAACCTCCCATTAATTTATATGAGCACTTTAGCCTGCCCAAGGACTACTCTGACCCCTTTGAATTTAAGGAAAGGTAGCACCTTTTGACATTGTTATAAATAAGACAGTCCAGATTAATTATACAAGTGGTGCTAACACCAATGATGATATCATAGCTCCTGAGTCACAGTTTGATCACTGAGCTGTGCAATAATTAGGAATTGTCCCTCAAGCCATCAAACTGAAAAAGTCCAGTGGCATGACTTTAAATCACATGCCATGAAACAGAGCCCTTTTTCCAAGCTGGCTGCTCAACGCACTCTGAAGTGGTACAGCCATCTTTACAGAATGCCTGCTAATTTACCAGATCCTATTCAATTTTGATATTTTAATGGCCAGATGGAAAAGGCTGCCTTGCAGCGTCACGTAGCAAACATCAGCATCTCTCTTCAGAGCAGAGGCTCAGATATAAGACAGAGCATCCTGGAGGCTCATTGGTACATGCTCAGTGGCCTCTATGCTGTCCAGAAAGCAGGAGCTTTAACTAGCTAACTTGGGGCAGACTGTATTCTTGGGCAGGCAGCCCAATGAGTCTTGTGCCAGTGGAGTATCCTGTGCAATGGAGAGCACACAGCTGCCTGCTCACAGCGGTGCTGGCCCAAGTGCAGCTCTCAACAGCTGATGTTGATCATGCTGAGAACTGCAGTCTGTCCCCAGCTGAACTCCCCCTCACACTGTGCTCCCTCAAACAAAGTGGAAGGCAAGCAGCCATATCCAAGCCAGCATTTCACTGCCCTGAGCCAAATATTAAGAATGCTGACCCCACCCCATGCCTCTGCACCCCTCAATCCTAGGGCTTGCCCTGCACTGCACCTGGATTCCTACTAACCAGGTATCCAGAGTAGGGCTGCCTGCCACCTATGTATATTTTTCCAGGCCACTTACGAAACGTACATGCTGCAAGGCCTGCATTGGTGCCAGTGCAGGCCCTGCAATATGTATGTTTCATAAGTGGCCTGGAAAAAATATACATAGGTGGCAACTCTAATCCAGAGAGGAAGCAGCAGTCCTTTCTCTCCCCTATTCACGGTGCAAACTCCTGGCTGTGAATTTGAGTTCTGCGGTCCCCAAGCTGTGGGTTTGTAGTACTGTGGGTGGAGGAGGGAGCACTCCTCTTCATTTTGTTGCCCTAAGATTCTGTCTATCCCCTAAAGCCAGCCCCGTCACAAACCATAGGCTAAAGGGACCCTTGTAGTGCAGGGGCTGTGATGTGTCATTGATTTAGGATAGCTGAAGTGGGGAAAGATTGGGTTGCAACCACATGAGATGCCCCTGCAGTTTGGGCAGCTTTACCTCACATCAGTTACTGTTGTCACATGATGCAGTGCATCATATGCTTGGTGGCTGCCAGATGTTTACCCCACCGTGGTGCAAGCAGCTGGTTGCTATGCCCTGCATCCTTGGAAAAAAGCCAGAAACACAGTACCTAGTAGCCTTACCCAAAGTGGGGTAAGGCTGCCCAATATGAGGTAGCGTGCCTCCACTCATGGGCCCAGTCCCTGTCTGCCCCATCATGCAGCGAGGCCCGCTGCAGGGCTTTGAGTGGTGGGCATGGTCTACCTGAACGGCCATGCTACAGCCAGGGTTGGGTGGGTAAGGCTGGGATGGATGCCCACACATGTTCAAGTTTATTCAGCACTAGCTTTCGCCAAGGCCAAGCGCCCACACGTGTGGGTGGTGCCTCAGCCCACCCCAAGACCTCCAACAGTGGTCTTCCTGCCCAGTTTCCCTGTGGGGGATGGACCATCTGCTCTGCTCTCCATGTTGACCCTGCTGTGTGGCAGTTGCTATTCCCTGCCACAGGCTGCGCAGGGGATCAGGCCTGCCCCCAGCTTATGTGGCTGCACCCACTGCCCCCCTCTCAATTCTCTTGGACCTTTTTTGCTAAGTCCTCCTGCTACGCTACAGAGGACCTATGTGTGAGGGTTATAGATTCATGCAAATCTACCAGATTTGTGGGTGGGCACAATGGCCTATGAGTGGGGGTGGGTGATCTCACTCCCTGAAAGACTGGCCCAGAAGACCTCACAGATTCCTTCTTCAGAGCCCCATGCCATGGGTTTTATTGCAAGAGTGTGGAGTTTCACACCAAAGTTCGGAAGAAAATCGGCCAAGAGCAGCAGAATTCACAATTAGAGGCATTTGTCCAGATCATAATATACAGTACATTGTTAACAGAACATATTCCTGCATAGGCTAGAGAGAGAGAGAAGTAGATTTTGTCTATATAATTTCAACAAGCCTTTGTTTGGCTTGCCTCGGCAAAGCAATGACCTTTTTTTATAAATCATTTTACTTACTTTTGAATTTTAACAAGTACTTCTAGCAACAGTTACTAATATTTTATACTTGTTGAGTCAACTGTGTTTGTAGCACAATGGCCTGTGAAGTGATGTTTTCCTATTGACTGCGATAGGACGATTAGAAATTTCTAGAGCTTAATTAATATTAAAAAGTTAGATAAAGAATGCAAATATCCTACAGATGTTTTGAGGACTGAAACAGAATGGTGCTGAGCATCTGTGAGTCTTATAAAAGCCATTGTGAGCAAATGGCATTCCACATTTATCAGAATAAGCTCTTACAATTTTACAGATGAAAGCCATGGGCTAGATTAATGCAAAGTACAGTAAAAAGAAACATCATGAAAAATGAATTAATAGTAGAATTTGAATTTGGCATCAAAAGTAAAATGAATATTTGCTGTTTAAACCCCTACAGATCTCTACTAACATGACACCAATTCAAATGTGAAATTCTGTTCTGTGTACAGCATACAAATTGTTAATGTCACAGAAACTTGCCACAAAAGCTACAGTCATCAGAATATTCACATGAAAAGACAAAGACTCAATTTGAAAAGACTGAGTGTCAGCAGTCTCTACTATCTATACTTGTACAGGTATATTTTTTCATCGTCTTTAAATATTGCTATTTTTTACATCTGAGATTTTCAACTAGTTAATGGAAGATACTGAAGCAATAATACAGTATACTTAGTTTAACATTTGGAAGATGTAACCTCATATTAATGCCTAGCGATTTATATAGTTAACTTCCATTAACACCAGCAGAAGTTGCATTATAAATGTTTGTGCACCCATATGAAAATACACCTTAATTTCAACAAATAATTCCAAAACCAACATTTTTCCAGTAAGATTTTCCCTCTGTAGGTAAAATTCTGCTTTTAGAAAACAATTTTGGTTCCAATACATTCTTTTAGCGAAGGGATAGAGACAGCACTAGTTTAACTGAAGCTCTGTCTTTCAGACCAGATCTAATGTCCTAGGTTGAAATGATACGCTTATAATAGTGTACATCATAATATGAAGCAGATTCAAGGAAAAGATTGCTAGAATAGCAGAAAACGTGTTTAGTTTGCATTTTGCTACATGGAATTATGATCCAACATAGAAAATGTTCAGACTTTAGAATATGAAGCCTAACCTAACCAGCCCAAGAACAAAAAACTGAGGCATAACAGCTATGCATCAATGACAAACATTAGGGAATTGCTCAATGTAGATGTCAAAAATATATTCATGCTGATTTTAAGTGGATCATTTCATGAAATATTCCCTAATGAATCCATAAAACTATTAGACTGCCAAGAAACTAAAAATACTGAGTTACAAATGCATAAATTCCTAGAGGCCAAATGGTAATACTGATTTCAGAGCAAAATTCCCCAAAGACTTTGCTACCTTCATTGGAGAATTCTGCTTTAAAAAAAATCAGTGGCACGATAGGCTCCAAAGTCCTGCGTTTAAAGAAAAATAATTTCATAGGCCCTTTTCACACAGACACACTGATAAAATGGGTTTTATGTTACAGGGCTGCAGGTGTGCTCTTTGGGTGCCCTGCAACATGTATAATAAAATGTAACACCCATTTTATCAGTGTTAGAGTGCCTGCGTGAAAAGGGCCATAGATGATTTCCCCCCTCTTTTTTTAAAGAAAGCACTCCAGAGAAAATACGTGACCTTTTAAAATAATGGTCCAATTAATTCATGCTGAAATAAAACAGAAACCCTACAGGAGTATATTTACTATATGACATCCTCATTTATGGCAAATTAGTTGCTCAGAGTATATGACAGTAAATACCAAATTCATCAATAATAATTGGGACATTAAAGTGTCCTGATCATTTACAATTTGGCTTATACTAACAAAAGCAAGATAATGGTATTCTTCCGTCTTTTACTAAGACTACTAGAAAAATATTGTAATTTTTGACAACAGAAAAAAACCTCTATGCTGTGTAACTGCTTACATGGGGTGATTTCAGAAGTGACGTGGTGAATGTCCACCACAGTCAACCTCAGTCAAATGTGTGGGGGGGTGAAAGCGCCGTGCATGTCTGTTTGCTCGCATCCAGATGTTCACCACAGTCAAATGCGGCCTGGGGTGAAGCTAATCATGCTTCGTGAGGTCGGGGCGGGAGGAGGTCCAGAAGTGTGGTGAATGGTCACCACGGCAGGGGTGAATGAAAAGTAACTTCTGAACGGAAACCCGCAGCCGCGGTGGAAGGAATTGACCCAGCCGCAGTGCATTCTGGGGCTCGAACTGCGGTCCACGTCTCCACTGTATGTCTGTTGTGTTCCCCCGGCCCAGGTTCTCTCTGATTGCCCCTGGGCGGTGGTCACGATCCTGTCACTTCTGTTGGGGCCGTACGTGTCACCACAGTCCGCGGTGAATCCATTCACACCGGGGTGGGATTCACTGTGGTGAATTGGAACGTGTCACTTCTGAAATCACCCCATGGTTGAGGTCAGTTTGGGGGTGGGGTGGGGAGGAAGAGCTAAAACTCCTCAATTATCATTTTGAATTATTAGAGTTCATGGAAAATCATGGTGAATATGAATGACTGGTTTAGTCATTTGTACTGTAACAAATTAAACCTAAGCAACATTAAAAATTGTCAAAATACTTATTTTGATTTTGGAAATCTTCCTTATACCGCTCAACATATTTTGGTCAATGTGGTTTCCCTTTACAGAAAAGGTCAGTGCCTCCTGTGGTTGTAGTATGAATCCAATATGTACATTTTAATGAATGATTCTAAACTGAAAACTGCACTGTAAGAATGTTTCAGAAAAAACACAAGGTTAAATAAATAATGTCCTCCTAGCTGTTAATCAAACATCACTAGGTGATCTTGCTCTTTGAGAAAGGTTGGAAGGGATGCAGCCACAGCAGATGAGCCAAAGTGCTTTCTGTATCTCTTGATTTCTGAAAGCGTATATTACAGGATTAATGATGGAATTGTATGTGGCTGGCAGGAGGGTGGCATAAGTATACATAGAAGGGTAGGTATAATCTGCAATTAAAGAATAGAGCGTAAAAGGCATCCAGCAAGCAGCAAAAGTTCCCAATATAATGGCCAAAGTAGACACTCCTTTCCGGGTGGTCACATAGTGGGAAGTGGCCAGGAAATGGTGCTGCAAAGCAATCTGATGGGCATGGCGCATCACGATTTTACAGATTTGAATGTAGAGTTGTAGCATGAGAGCAAACATAAGCAAGAAAGAGACAGAAAGAATAGCTGCATTATTTTTAGTGAGTGGTCTGATAACACTGCAGGTGGATTCATCCTTGAGGCAATTCCAGCCCATTATAGGCAACAGTCCAATACAGATAGATGCTCCCCAGAGCAAAATAAGCATGACATAGGTAAAAGTGACAGTCCTTTCTGAATTATAAGTCAAAGCATAATACAGCGAGAGGTAACGATCGACAGTAATAGCCAGCAAGCTGCAGACAGAGGCAGAGAAAGAGGCAACAATCAGTCCGACTGTGACCAGTTTTGTAGATTCTGATTGTAGAAGGTAGGCAAAAATAAAATTGACGATCAATCCAATCCCTGCTAAAAGGTCTGCAAGTGCCAGGCTGCCTATCAGGAGGAACATGGGGGCACGAAGACTAGGATTATGGAAAATTATAAGGACCACAATGGCATTTTCACAGGAGATTAGGGTTCCTGACGTACACAAAACAATGTCCCAGGGGTTTACTATGAGCTCTGGCTCTGGCTCTACGACAGGAATCAGGGAGGAGACTGCAGCTGAGACATTCTCTGTAGGACTGGCTTCTACATGATCCTGAGGAAGCCAGCTTAAGTTAACCTTCAGATCTTCATTCATTTTAACCCCCGTCGTCTTCAATGAAAAGACATTGTTTTAATGTTCAGATACAGAACCACTGGATTTAAGAACATGCAAAACCTTACATATCACTATGGGTCTACTACGCAGGCAGGCACTTGTTACATAAACATGATTGTACAAATGATTTGGGGAAATCCTTAAATTGTTTCATAATTACTGTATAAGACAGCAAAAGAACAGGGCATTAAGGGGATTATTTTCATCACATGAAGAGAGAAGAAAAGTGCATGAAATGTGGAATGGATACATGGTACTGCACTAAAAACATAAAAATGATTTGAAAAAGACTTTGGGTTCAGTAAGATATTTTTAATACAACAGCACAAGTTTAAATATTGGGAAAGAGCAATTAGTGCAAGAAATGAAATCACAAGTCACCAGCTGGTGTCTTAAAACATCAGCATTTTTTAATGTTAAGATCTAGTAAGGTTTGCTTTTTTTTTTTTTTGCCCTAGGGAAGGAATAAAACAGGGACCCTCTAACCCTAACTGAAACCATTTTATCTGCATCACCTGCTGCAAACTAGCTCTTGGGGATGTGGAAACTGCAGAGCATCCTTGGTCCTGGGTTAATAGCAATGGGGTGTGTGATGAAGTGGGAGGACAGAGAAATGTCATGCAAGGTGGTGGTGATGGAAAGACGCGACTGCACAATCTCACACAGGCAGCTACATCATGGAAGGATGGAGGAACTGATGGACGGACGAACACACAGAAGACAGACAGACAGCGGGACTAGCCCTCTATGTTGGTCACCTTGGCTTCTCCCCTGATGGAGGAGGAGGAGGGTCTCCAGGTCCTTCCTATGCAGCAGAGCAGGCTGCTCCTTGCATGCTCATTGTTTGCACAGCGCAGACACGGAGAGGGGGCGGCAATGCCAGCTCCTGGCTTTGCAGTAAGGAGCGCAGGTGTAATCCCCTCTGCGCTGCCGCTAGCCCGGCATGCGTTGCCTGGCGCATGGGGCAAGTGGAGGCACGCGCGCACAGAGGGACAGAGAAGCGCGCGCCTCGGACCGACGAGCTAAAACCACGTGGGCTCCAGGGTAGGCTCGTATGAGCGGCGCGCGCATGGAACCCGGGAGGGAGACGCGCCGATGGGGAGATACCTGCTTCTCACTGGTGCGCAAGCGCAGCGGTAACCTGGCCCGAGACGACCTTCCCAGGACAGCGGGGAACGCGAAGGGGTCCCGCGCGCCCCCGCCCCATTTTCTGAGCTCCATTCTCGCATCACCTCTTGCCCCAGTCTCCCCCCCTTCCCCCAGTGGCCAAAGCTCCCTCTACTTTTGGTGCCCGGTTCTTTCCCCAGTGGCCCAGGTTCCTCCCAGCGCAGGAAAACCGTGTAGGAGAAATTAAGGACTTTTCATTGTTGGTGACAAAAATCCCATCCTCACTCAAGGAGTGGCTGAGTTGTGGGGCTGACTGTAGGGGCTGTGCTATGGCTCAGGGTGTCCAGAGAATTGTGCTGGGTTGTTTTTATCGGGGATAGCAGGAACCCAATTTAAGACATGCAAGCTGTGTCCAGATGCTATGGTGGCAGGTGCCTTATAAATTTGAAAACAATCCACTTTGACTAGTTAATCCTTCTGCTTGTAGCCTAGAGGCCACAGTCAGGTCTGGTGTAAGCATGTGTAGTCCTGCTGGTTCCTTCTATCATTTTTGTTGTAATCTTGTGGTGTATGCTGGGTTTGGAAGATGGAATTCCATCTTCCAAAGTTCTGTGCTGTACTACTAAAGTCATTGAATTCATTTTCAGTTCAGGCTGCATATGGGCTTGTAACTGCCATTTTTTGCAGCTGCAAAAGCCAAGGTCTCAGCCTTCCAG
Organism: Sphenodon punctatus; assembly: GCA_003113815.1. Classification (NCBI taxonomy): domain Eukaryota; kingdom Metazoa; phylum Chordata; class Lepidosauria; order Sphenodontia; family Sphenodontidae; genus Sphenodon; species Sphenodon punctatus. Next base: position 72,264 of record QEPC01007715.1, on the reverse strand, counting down.
CTGTAGCAGAACCTCATTGTAAAAATCATATGGCAAGGTTGTATGAAGAAAAGTATTTCTGTAGTCAGCCATGTCACACATCAAAATTGGAAAGAGTGTGGCAGGATTCAAAGTAGAGCTGGCCAGGAAATGGATTTACAAACCCCTAATATTTTTCATCCCCATATGAAACATCAGGATTCCCAGCCGTAACAAAAATTCTCAGGTGACCAAAACAAATTTTCTCAGCTGTTTATCTTCTTGGTAGGGAAAAATATTTTTTACAGTTAAACTTTTGCCGAATCAAATGAGCATTTCTATCAAGAGAAAAAAGATTTGTCAGGAATAGCTAGAGCTGTTCTAATCTGAAGAGTAACAGAGGAGTGTATCAGCTAGATAGCAGATGTTTCAGCTTCTGAATTCGATGTGCAGGAGGTGATGGGAAGAGGCATAGCACAGCCTATAATTTTCTGTAGAGGGGGAATGCGCAAGGACCCATGTTCACTTCATTTTCTCCATTTCTCCCAATAGGGAAAAACACAGTGAACATGGGTCCTTGGACTTGCTAGAGAGAGCCATGCAATGGATGATCCCTTCTTATGGGTTCTCCACTCTGCAGAGATACCCAGAACATATCCCAAATACAAGCAAAATAAGTCCCAGTTTACTAAATCTTGTTGGGACCCCACTGTTCTTTCCAAGATGATTTAGTTAGTTGTGTTCACAGTGACCCATTGCACCCTACTTAATAACTTGGGTTAAAGATTAGTGTCCCTTTTGTATTATAACGATGCCTGTCCTCTTGATTTATCCATCAGTTTCTGTGCGACAGTGCAACAAATGCTTTACTGCAGTCTAGATTAAATATGCCTTACCTTTCATCATTTGTTAGTTGGTCACCCTTTCCTTTGCACCCTTCCATTGTGTGTGTGTTAAAACAAATTTAATTCTGGCTTTACAAATTAAGTCCTGAAGAAAAAACCCCCAAAACAACCACCATTATTGTTCAATATTTTAGTAAAGTGGTCAGTTTAAACCTTGACATTCTTTTAATAAGAAACCATCTTCAGAGGTTGGCTGACCTGTTTCTAACCTTCCCTTTTTAGGGGAGGTTACTGAACGGGTGACTGCACGGCCGCTTCAGACTCATCTCAGTACTGTTGGATTCCTGGACCCGTTTCGATCTGACTTTCATCCTGGCAGGGTGTCTGTGGGGGCAGGAGGGTGCTTGCCCTCTCTGGGGACTTCAAATTTACTGAGTTTTTTTAAAATTTGATGTATGGAAATTAGGGAGCTCTAGCACCCCACACTAGTCAGCAGTGGCCCTAGAGAGAGATCTCCGAGACCATTCCTAGGCCACTTTCAGACATCCCCCTCCCACCCAGCGCATATTGGAAGACCTGGCTGTTCGCCCAGGCCTTTGGGGAGGAGGGTGGGGTGGGTTAGGGGGTGTTTTATCTTCCCCCACCTTATTTATTTATCATTATCATCCCAGCCTGTTTTATTGTAGTGTTTTTATGGACTGTTTAGTATTTATTTTTTTTAATAAATTGTTTTTATGATGAACTTATTAGCCGCCCCGAGCTGTTCGCAGGAGGAGCGGGATACAAATTGAAATAAATAAATAAATAAAATAAATCCTGGCTGTGGGGGGAATGCGCAGCCAGGATATGTTCAGGGATCGGCTGGTCTGAAAGCCACCNCCCGAATATGGGGAGGGGGGAAATGTGTCCCAGCACCTCCCCAACAAAATAATCACTGGATGTCTGCAGCAATCTAGGTTCCCTAGGCCCAGAAGCCCTGCCAGACCCATTTATCAGGAGTGCTTAGGGGAAGGGACACCAAGGGCAGAGGAGGGGAGCAGCCAGAATATGTGCAGGGGGGAATGTCTCAAAATGATCCTAGTGAGAGAATAGCAGACCTGAAATCAGCTCCCTCTCTGCATGGTCCCAGAATTTAAGATTCTAAGGGAAAAGGTAATGTCTTCCATCTCCCCTCAAGACAGCCCCCCTGACATCTTCCCCAACTCCTAAAGCAGGACCCCCACCACCACTCCAATTGCCCTATTTGGGGAGGGGCTCATGCATTGCCTACCCTAAACCACTTCCCCACTGAGGCAGGCCACAGGGGAAGGGCCCACCCTCCAGGGCACTGCCCGATTTCCCCCCCTGCCCAATCCCCCCGTCCCCTTATTCAAGCCCCTGGGCAGTTCTTTCCACTCACCCCATCCCCAAACTCCATTCAGATCTTCAGAGGCGGGTACAATGGAAATCAACTAATTCACTATAGCACCCCATTGTAGCTACCTGTGGAGATTGGGGCAGTCATGGCTGCTCTCTGGCCTCTCACTTCCCAAGCAGAGCTGAGAGAAAGGGTGTTTTCAGACAAGACACTCTCCACCCACTACCCACCCACTATATATGTTGCAGGGTTGCAGTGTTTTCCTAGGTGCTCTGTAACATGTATAGTGGGTGGGAGGTTAGTGGGGAGTGTCTTGTCTGAAAATGCCCAAAGATCGGCAGCCATTTTATCTCCAATTAGACAAACAAAAAACCTACGGTTTTACAAACTTAGTTAAGGCGGTTTCATATCAAGCAAACTTTTACAAATCTGGAAATTGTATATCTTAACGCTCCCGCCTTAACTTGCACATCTTGTAAGCACTGAAATTGTAGTATGGTGTCGCATACTCTGCTCGCTCACAACTTAGGCTCCCACAGTTTCCCTTGGTCTTTCAGCCCCAATCCTCTTCCTTTGCAGGTTGGGGGAAACACTAAAGCTATGATGACACGCTCCTCTCCAATATTACGTTGTTACTCTACTTCGAATGTCGCAGTAATTGATCTTTTTTTAAAAAAAACACTTATATTTGAAATATCCATTTGGTGGCACCACATTAAGTACATCTCCCGACTCCACAGGTGACTAACATGATGTTAATATTGAAAAATGACATGAATATTGTGCTCCACAACACTGGAACTGAGAATGCACCTTTGTTATATGACACCGGATTGAAGGCAGTAAGTGAGGAGCATGAGGTTGCGGAGGCCCCGTCTGGTCCATCTTCTTGGGTTGAGTTTCAGGAAGTGACGCCAGCCGATGCGGCAGATGTCCTGGGGTCTGTTANTCCAACAGCCGCTCTTCTCGCTTCAGCACTCTCAACTCCTCTGAAAGCCACGGGGACCTGTGGTGCTGTCGCCTGGGCAGCGGACGTTTAGGAGCTGTCCGATCAATGGCCTCAGTCAGCAGAATGTTCCATAATGCGTCGAGGTCATCAATGAGATGGTTGTTGAGGTCAGAGGGTACCTCCCTGAGAACCAACCAGAACCATTCTGGTTCCATCAGCCTCCGGGGGCGAACCCCTCAAATTGGCTCCACACCCTTCTGGGGGCAGACGTGCTAAGAGAGAGGTCTGTAGGAGATAATGATCTGTCCATGACAAGGGCACTGCTGATATCTCCCCCAATAACGGACCCCCGGCCTCAAGGCCGGTGTAAAACATGAGATCGAGAGTATGTTCCCCCTGATGTGTCCGGCAGCTGACCATTTGGGACAGGCCCATGGTGGCCATGAACTCATGCTCCACCCTCCGAGGTCAGCATCGATGTGGATGTTTATTTTATTTTTATTTTTTATTTTATTTAAAATTTATATCCCGCCCCTCCTGCCCACAGGGCAGCCCGGGGCAGCGAACAACACTCAGTAATTTTTTTATTTTTTAAAAAATTTAAAAATACAAATACAATGTGGGGAACCCCCCACCCCTACCCCTACCCCTCGCCAAAAGCCTGACGGAACAGCCAGGTCTTACATACACGCCGAAACAGCAGGAGAGTGGGAGCCAACCAAGCCTCCTCTGGGAGCGAATTCCACAGCACAGGGGTGGCCACCGAAAAAGATCTAACATCGGTAGCCACCTGCCTCGCCCGGAGAACCTCCAAAAAGGCTCCCACGGACGATCTCAAGGGTCGCACGGGCACATGGGGAGTGAGGCTGCCCCACAGATAAACAGGGCCCAGGCTGTGAAGGGCTTTAAAGGTTAAAACCAGCACCACCTTCCGCCAGCTGTATCTGGTGTGGAGGCTGATCCCATACATCTCCAGACCTGACCTGGCCACTCTCATCCATGCCTTTGTTACCTCGAGGCTCGACTACTGCAACGCGCTCTACGTGGGTCTTCCCTTGATATTGGTTCGGAGACTGCAGCTGGTGCAGAATGCGGCGGCCCGTCTCCTTACAGGGACGCATCGCTATGAGCACATTACACCATTGCTCTGTTCTCTGCACTGGCTGCCTATAGCGTACCGAGTCAAGTTCAAGGTGTTAGTATTGGTATACAAATACCTATACGGTCTTGGCCCCTCTTATCTCAGGGACCGCTTCGCTTTCTGTGAATCAGGACAAACCCTCTGATCCACCTGGGGCGCCTATCTGGGGGTCCCCCGTGTAAGGCGGGGGGCCACCATGGAGAGGGCGTTCTTGGTAGTCGGGCCACGGTTGTGGAACTCCCTTCCAAAGGAAGCCTGCCTGGCCCCGGGTCTGCTTGCCGTTTGGCGGGCATGCAAGACATGGCTGTTTGTCCAGGCCTTTGGATGGGAGGGGGGAGGGAGGGGTAAATGGGGGAAATTGGTGGGGTGGGGAATTTGGGGAATTAGAGGGTAGGGTTGGGTTTTTTAAAATTATTTTAAAAGTGATGTTGGTTTTAGTGTATTTTATTGTTTTATCGTATTGTTAGCCGCCCCAAGATGTCGTGGGCATGAGGGGGCGGCATAAAAATGCCACGAAATAAATAAATAAAATAAATAAATAAACAAGGCTGGCAGTTGGTATCCACAAGAGGGCGGGCAAGCTGCAGCAGCAGCAACATCATGAGGAGGAGGCCCTGCACAACTGATGGCTCCTAACGGGGGGGGGGGGGGAGTGAGCAGAGGGGTGCCCCCCCTCGCTGTGCTGCTTGAGTTGGCCGGTGCCTCTTTGGGAAGTTGCCCCCTGTGCATTCAGTTCCGTTTCAGCTGACTTTAGTGAGCGAGTGAGCTGAACTTTTGCTGTTGCTGCGAGACCCAGCCACAGAGCTACCCCTGCCCCGTACTGATGCACCTAGCTGTCTCCCGGAGGAGGCTGCAGGGCCCGCACCCCAGTCACTTACTCACAATTTCCCTGCGGTGCCTGGCCCCCACCATGGGCGAGGCAGAAACTCAGAGCAGCAGCAGCAGCAGCAGCCTCCGCTCCTCTCTGGGACCAGAGAGCTGGGGAAGCGGGGAGCTGTGTAACTGACATGACACTGACTAGCCTAGTCAGCGTCATGTCAGTTACACAGCTCCTTGCTTCCCGGCTCCTCTCCGGGACCAGCACAAGCAGCCAGCAGGGGGCAGATTTGTGCCACCCCTTTTGCACATATGTGAGCTAAGTCCCGTAAAAGCGCGTGCACACATAAATAAAACATAAAATAAACTTCTTCCACTACTCCATTTCACAATGTGAAACCAGAAGCACATACCCTGACCATTTCCTGACTTCTGTATGCGACCAGATTCTCTCTTACTAAGAACATCAAAGAGAAAACCCTGTCAATGTCAGTCGCAAGCCACAGGAAATTGCCCCAAGAACTCCCATTGAAATCAATGAGCCTCTTACTGAAGAGAGTTAGCTCCACCTTAACTAAAGGAGCTGCTACTTAATTCAGAGCCCAGCCCAGGCAGCAGGTAAGTGCTGGGAGGGGAAATGAGGGCTGGTGACTTGAAGGGGTGGGGTGGGGGGGAAGCTGTGGTTTTTAGGCAGTGACAAGCCTTGAGGAGTGTGTGTATGAAGCTGAGGGGGGGGGGGTTCAGACAGGAGAGGGGGATGTGAAACTGGGGAGACGTGTGAAGCTCTGGGAGCTTAAGAGGGGAGTTGGGGGGAGGGTGATGCTGGTCATGGTGGGGGGAGTCCAGGTGGTGGGGAAGTGAATCTGGGAGTGCAGGCAGGGGGGAATCCAGGGGAGGGGGTTCAAGCTGAAGGAGTGAGATTGGGGGAAGGAGTTCAGGCAGGGCAATGAGTTGTGAGGTCAGAGGAGTGGGGAGTGCAGACAGAGGTGGTGAAACTAGAACCAGGGAGAGGGAGTTCAGGAAGGTGGTGAGTTTGGGGGAGGGACCATGTTGTTTAGGTTGAAGATAGGGAGAGAATGGAGGGGGTGGGGAAAGGGAGAATGTGAGGTGGTGTGAGCTGGAAGCTGATGTCCTGTTGGTGGGTAGGAAATTATTAGATGAGAGCTGGTGGGGGGAGGGGAGAGTTGGGGTTTCAGGTAGTGAAACTGCCCCACCTCCCCTATATTTATTATTGTTGCTGAGCAAGTTGTGTTGCTTTCTCTGTAGCAGCTGCATGGCTCAGGGATCAGGGACAGGTGATGTAAAGAAGACTACAGGGAGTCAGGACAGTGCCCTGTAGTTAGAATTAATACACCTTCCCCACCCCGAGAACGATGCATTTTGGGTATAGTACAGAGACTGCACTTGTGACCCTGATTGATGAGCTACACCTGGAGATCGACTGAGGCAACAGCATCATGTTGATCTTGGGTAAAAACAAACATGGCACGCTTGTGCATGGAACCCCATCTGCACGTGTGTGCTGGCGCTGCCAGATGTTTGACCCGGAAGATCATGGCGGTGACTAGCCCAGGAGACTTTCCGGGATCACAGCCCACGCTAGGGTCTGCCTGCACCATCTTGGAAAAGGGCTGCTTATTCGCAGAGTGGGGTTTTTAGATTCTCGTGAGAACAATGTCAAGAATTACCAGTTCTCCACTTGTTCTTGCTTTCACAAATCTTGTCAAGAAGACCATTCTCCACCGAGATTTGCAAGAACAAGTTTCAGTCTTCACTGGATACTAATAGCTTTCCAGGCACAGTTAAAGGTGCTGTTTTTGACCTTTAAAGCCCTAAACAGCTTGAACCCCACAAATATTAAAGACAGCCTCTCCTATCGTGCTCCATTGTGATCCTTGTGGTCGGCCGGGAGCACCCTTTTGTGGATACCAACTGCCAGCCTTGTGCATATAACAAAGGTGCATTCTTGGTTCCAGTGTTGTGGAACTCCCTTCCCCTAGGGATCCTCCAGAATCCAAGCCTGAGCATATTCCAGAGCTGATGTAAGACCTTTCTTTTTGGCAAAGCATTTGGCAGATGGAGATAGGGGTTGAGTGAGAATTGTTTAGGGTTGATGGTGGGGTTTTTAAAAGGGATTTTTGTGTGTTTTTACATTGTAAGCTGCCCTGAGCCTTAAGGGAAGACGTCAATGGTATTAACTGTATTATAAATAAATAAATAAATAATGATTAGTAATTTTACATGCCAATTTAACAGGCTTTCACTTGGTTACCATATGGTCAGTAATGTGTTGCAGTTCGTCACTTTCTGGCCAGATTGTTTCCACCCCTGGTTGACTCAGGGTGTTTTCAGATGTGACGATAGCCTGTGTTTCCACTCTTTGACCCGTATGGAATTATGGGCTACCCCCACGGTTGAATGCTCTACCATATGTTAGCCCGGGCCATTTCTCAGGTGGTGTTGGCACTTAGCTTGGTCTGTGACTCAGAAACATACCCAGGTCACAGCCTGGGCTGTTGGTGTATGCAACATCCATAAGTTAATGCCTGCTGTATTAAGAACAGTAATTGACTATAGAGCCACCAGATGGCACTGCTATGTTTATACGTACATGGAAGGGAGATGGGGTTTTGCAGTTGAATTCCTTTGTGTAACCATTCCTTCTTCCCTTCTCTCTCATTGTCTCAGTCTCCATTTTGTCTTCTTACTAGTTAGATGTAACTAAGGATCTGTGCCTGAGAAAGCTTAAGTAAAGTTCTGTTTTAAACCTTCAGCTGCATTTGTCCTTACTGATTGCAAATCAGTTATTACTCTGCAACA
>QEPC01007715.1:34588-52558 GCA_003113815.1 Sphenodon punctatus | reverse complement strand
TCTTTCCTAAACAGATGCTTCTGACTTCCCAGAAACAAGTGGGGGAGATATGTTGGGATGGTCCCAGCACAGAATGAGGATATTTGGTTGACATTTCTGTTGGCCAATTCGCATCACAAACCGATCTTATACCACAGTGACATAAGAGAATCCCAGGCATAGCCCCCTTCTCTACATATGTTGTACAGGCATATAAAATTGGGACCCTTTATAATATCTTTCTGATGTTTGGCAGAGATGATCATGAAAGTGAAATATATAGTCCTGCCAAATTTCATGTACACTGGTTGGACTACAAAGATGTTATAATCAGACATACATTTATATGTTAATTACTTATACCACTAAGACCTTTTTTCCATTCCTTCTGAAATTTGACAACGCTAGTTAATATAGGAAGGGGTATAAACTGAACAAGTTTCACCTACATTAGATATGAAGCAAAGAAGTTACAGCTAAGAATGTATATGTATAATATTGCAAAATACAATAATTCAACTGCTTCTAAAATCGTATTCCTTTATCCAATTGTTTCGAAATATGGTGCACATAATGAGTTCTATTGGAGGTAGAGGCATCCCAAATTTCAGCCACATAGCATAAAACATAAAAAAGTTACAGCCGATAATGTGTTTTCCATTGAAAGAGTGGATAAAGGGTCCCAAGGGTATAAGACATTAACCTGAAAATACAATTCCGAACTTACCGAACGCATCCGAACCAAACATTCAAATTCGAGTTCGGTTCGAACGTTCGGTTCGGTTGACCAAACTATTCGAGTTCGGTCTGAACTCCGAACTCCGAACTTCCGAATTCGAGCTCGGTTTGAATGTTCGGTTCAGTCGACCAAACTATTCGAGTTTGGTCCGAACTCCGAACTTCCGAACCACGTTCGCCCATCCCTAACAAAAACATTTGTGTGGCTCCCTGATATTTCCCCAGCGGAGACCGCATCAACTCGTCCCTAATTGAGTCGTAAAGATGACGTTCGAACATAACATGTTGGGTGGATTCTACAAACATAACATCAAATGGACATAAGCGGTCCTGGTACGGAGTCTGTGTAGCCCGTCCCTCCAAAACCCTTGTGGGTAATGCATTAACCCTAGCCACGAGAAATAGGTACTTTCCCCTAAACGATGCCCTAGATCCCAGGTAATTTGCCCCACATCCCAGCGAGGGTGCCCATAATAAATAGTCCACCATATGCTGGGATTTGGTCACCAAGGAGCAATCCTCCTGTCTATCTATATCTCTTAATCGCATGATCACCTCCTTTTTGGCTACCTCATACCTCCTAGTTTTCAATAAGCTTCTGATGTACCCACTCAAGCAAGGTAGTCGACAACAGATCGACGCCATGGACTAATAAAGGAGTCAGAAAAAAAATCATGTAATAGGTTATCACAAGGGACTCTACTGGCTTTCAGGGAAAAAAGTGCAGCTTGCTCCCAGGCTACCTCCTTCCACCCTCGCATACCCATCTCGAGGCGAGCAGCAGCTACCGGGGTTCCCTTTGGGAACTTTGTGAGGGAGCTCAAAAATTTTGACTGCACTAAGTTTAAATTTTTCCCACACAGAGGAGCCCACACCGGGGCACCATAAAGGTAAGATGGTTTCACCTTAGTCTTGAATACCTTGACTGCCATTTTTAGGTTTCACCTCCCTGTTTCAGCAAAGAGCCTCAGGATCGCCGCAGATTGACTTCTGGCTTGGACTTTCAGCTCTTTCCATGTGAGCTGCCCATCTCCCTGTAGCCACAAAATGTAGCCCCAAATATTTATACCCCTTGGCCTGTTGTAAATGTCAACCCTCTACCTCCCATCTATGTACCTTTCTACTTTGAGCAAATACATTTGATTTGGCATTGTTTATTATCAAAAGATTTTCCCGGCAATAATTCACAAACGCCAAAAGCTGTCGTAATAACCCAACCCTAGTTTGGGATAAAAGAACTAGATCATCTGCAAACAGAAGGGCCCCAACACATTTTGATGCTAACTTTGGTGGGAAGTATTTTCCTTGCCTAGTAGTCAGGATAAATTCATTGATGAATAGGCTAAAGAGAGTAGGCGCAAGCACGCACCCCTGTTTTACTCCCCGTTCAGTCTGGACATCAGATGTAAGAAGTCCCTCCTGGTCAACCTTTATTGCCACGAAAGTGTCCTCGTAAAAGATCCTAATGAGTATCAATAATCTTGGTTCGACACCCGACGCCTGGAGCTTTGCCCAGAGGATAGGTCTACTAACTGTATCGAACGCTGCTTTTAGATCTAAAAAAGCAGCGTACATCTTCCCATTTGCAACTCTATATTTTTCTATTAAATGGTGCAACACCAGGCAATGATCCAAAGTTGCCCTATCTTTTCGAAAACCCGCCTGCCTGATGTTCAACTGAAATCTACCTTTCTATAATTTGAGCCCATTATATCCTGTCCTCTGTAGTAACAAAGTACAGTTCCTTGCCATCTTCTTGTGGCAGATCTTTAGATATATGAAGATTGCAATAGTCTCCCCTTAATCTTCTCTTCACTAGGCTAAACATACCCCGTTCCTTCAACTTTTCCTCATAAGACTTGCCTTTCAGATCGTTTATCATCTTGTTTCTCTCCTCTGAACTTGCTCTTACTTGTCAATGTCCTTAAAATGAGACAGCCAAAAATGGACACAGTACTGCAAGTGAGGTTTGTCCAGTGCTGAATAGAGTTGAATGTTGCTAACTTGGAAACAATGCTTCTGTTAATCCAGCCTAAAATGGCTTTATCCTTTTTTGGGGCCACATCACATTGCTAACTCATGTTCAGTTTGTGATCAACCACAATCCCTAGATCCTTTTTACATGTGCTGCTGCCAAGCCAGATATCCCCACATCTTATAATTGTGAATTTGCTTTTTCTTCCCTAAATGCAGTTCTCTACAAATTCCCAAGGAGAAAGATCAGGGGAGTGGAGGAGCTATTTAGCCTCTGGGTTAGAGGCCTGTGATGTGACCCGAGCGTGACGGCAACAAGCTGGTCTGGCTAGTTTTGGGCCGCATCAGGGCACTCTCTGCTCAAGAGAGTGCCCAACCTCATGTGTATTACAGAGGCCTGGCTGGACACTGAGTTGGAGCCAATTTTGGCTGACCTTGTTCCAGCTGGGTACTCTGTACAGCACCAGCCTAGACCAGAGGGGCGAGGAGGCGGTGTAACTAGCCGTTATTTTTAAGAACATCTGGTCTGTGAGGAGGTATCCAGTGCAGACTATTTTGGGCATGGAGGGGCTCCATCTGGTGATCGATTTGGCTGGAGACAGATTGGGGCTGCTGCTCATATACCTGTACGGCAGCATCCCTACACGCCCTAGCTGAGTTGGTGTCAGGGGTGATCTTGCAGTCTCCAAGGACCATAGTCCTGGGGGATTTCAACATCCACACTGACACCGACCTTGGGGGAGCGGAGCGTGAGTTTATGGCCACCATGACAACCATGGGACTGTCTCAGAGGGTTGTGGGCCTGACGCATGATGGAAGATATACCCATGACCTAATATTCTGCACTAGCCTTGAGGCGGGGAATCCAATGGTGGGGGATGTATTGACTACACCCTCGTCATGGACGGATCATTATCTCCTCCGGACTGATCTCCTGGCACATGTCTGCCCCCGGAGAGGTGTAGGACCAGTTCAGTTGGTTCGCCCCCAGAGACTTATGGAACCAGAGAGGTTCCAGAATGCCCTAGGGAAGTTACCTCCTGATCTCAATGACCATTCGCTCCAAGACATTGTCTTCTGGAACAACTTGTTGACTGAGACCATTGACCGAACGGCTCCCAGGCATCTGCTTCTAGACTGCCAATGACACGGGTCCCCTTGGTTTACAGAGGACCTGTGCCGGATGAAGTGGGAAGGATGGTGGTTGGAGCGACGGTGGCGATGGAGTTGTGCTGAAGTCAACCGATTGCGACATAAAGCTAGTTTAAAAGCTTATGCTGTGGCGGTGTGGGCAGCAAAGAAAGAGTTCTTTGCTGGCCCTCATAGCATCTACAAAGTCACATCCAGCGGAGCTTTACTGGGTGGTGCAGTGGCTGGTCAGTCCGGCCTCTCTCCTTATGGAACTGGAATCTTCCAGTGCCCGCTGTAACATGTTTGTTGACTTTTTTGTGGATAAAATTGCTCAGATTCACCGCAACTTCGATGCTGCACTTATAACAGCAGGTGAACCTGAGGGAGTGGAGGACCTGCCTTGTCTGATTTCATGGGATCAATTTCAGTGGGTGTCACCCGCTAATGCGGCGGAGGTCCTTGGGGCTGCAAGGGCCACCTGTTGTGAATTAGATCTGTGCCCATCCTGGCTGGTCAAGGCCTGCCGTGAGACATTAGGGCCGTTGCTGGCGGGGATTGTCAATGCCTCCCTTAGGGAGGGCAGGGTCTGAGCTGCCTCAAAGAGGTGGTGGTGAGGCCTCTGCTCAAGAAACCATCTCTTGACATTGATTCCCCTGCCAGCTATCGGCCAGTCGCTAACCTTCCCTTTTTAGGGAAGGTTATTGAATGGGTGGTGGCTCTGCAGCTTCAGGGGCATCTAGATCAGGTCAGTTTTCTTGATCCCTCACAGTCTGGTTTTCGCCCTGGGTTTGGCACGGAGACTGTGCTTGTGGCTTTGGTTGATGACCTGCGCCATGAATTAGACTGGGGCAGATCTTCTATTTTAATTCTGTTAGATCTGTCGGCTGCATTTGATACTGTTGACCATGAGATGTTGGTGGCGAGGCTGTGGGACCGGGCCGGGGTGGGTGGAATTGTTCTTGAATGGTTTTGCTCGTTCCTGGCTGGGAGAACTCAGCGTGTGGTTCTCGGGAAATGTACTTCATCTCCCTGGGACTTCACATGCGGAGTCCCGCAGGGTTCTATTATGTCCCCCCTCCTGTTCAACATGTATTTATTTTATTTATTTATTTTCATAAATTTGTACCCCACCCCTCCTGCCATGCAGCTCGGGACGGCTTCCAACATTAAAATACAATAAAATACAATAAAATCAATAAAATTATCATAAATAATATAAATATTAAACAGGACTAAAAAACAGTAAACCAAAGTAGGTGGGGGAACTAAAACGCCCTTCCCTACCCACCCTCCCTCCCAAAGGCCTGGGTGAACAGCCAGGTCTTACAACTCCGCCGGAATGTTAACAGGCTAGGGGCCAGCCTTTGGGTGAGGTTGTGAGAGGGTCCGGCGTGCGTTGTCATAAGTACGCTGATGACACACAACTCTACCTCTCTTTTTCTGCAGACCCAGACCCGTCAGTCTCTGTGCTTACCCAGTGCTTGGCAGCTGTGGGGGACTAGATGAGGGTGAGCTGTCTGAAGTTGAGACCCGACAAGACCGAGGTGGTGATGGTGGGTAGGGCTGGGGGTGGTGGCCCCCATCATTGATGGGGTCTGCCCCCCTACGGTCACACAGGTCTGTAGTCTGGGGGGTGCTCATCGACTGCACCCAGGTTGGGCTTAAAACAGACAGAGGCTTGAGTAAAATTTACAACCTTTACTGTTGGAACAGTGAAAAAATCCTCTCCCAGGACATTACTAGGTACTCACATATTGCCGTGACACACAGCCATGCATTCACCCAGCAAGTCCAAAGGGAGGGAAATATTCTGATTTAGGCAAATGTAACTGCAGAGTATATTATTATGAGCCAAAATGCAAGTAAATGCTTCTCTCAAATAACATCAAAAAACATGCAAAGGCATGCTAACAATATGATAAATACATCCAAATCATCATAACATTCTATATTCCTTCTGGAAAAGCCCACATTTGACTAAGCAAACATAAACCTGTGCTGAACATAATTATGTTTCTGACCCCCCTATATAGGTCTTTTTCAACAGCACTCTACACAGCACTGGAGCCTAGGGTGAGTCTTCTGCTACCATGCATTTCACAGGTACATAATTAAAAAAAAACCTCTACTCAAACACAGCGCTACTCATGGAACTTTCCAGGGGAGAACTCAGCGGCCAAATTTTACTCAAGCCTCTGTCTGTTTTAAGCTCAACCTGGGTGCAGTATCGTTTTGTGGGGGTTGGCAAACTGATCAGCTTTTGTCCCAATTGTGGTTTTTGGGTGCTCATCGACTCACAGCTCTGCCTGGATCTCTAGGTGAAGGCTGTGGCGAGGGGAGCATTTCACCAGTTACTTTTGGTACGATGACTGCGGCTGTATGTTTTGGACTCGGATCTGACAACCATCATCCATGACTTTATAACCTCTAGACTAGACTCCTGTAATGCGCTCGACGTGGGGCTGTTCCTGGGGACAGTCCGGAAGTTGCAGCTGGTGCAAAATGCGGTGGCCTGTCTCTTAATGGGGATGGGTCGCCGTGAGCACATTATACCAGTGCTCCGTTCTCTGCACTTTCTGCCTATTAACTTCTGGGCCCTATTCAAGATTCTGGCAATGACTTATAAAGCCCTAAATGGCCTGGGCCCCGCTTACCTGCAGGACCGCCTCAGGCCCTAGATTGCATTGTGGCCCCTGAGGTCAGCCGGGGATGCCCGACTCAAAGTCCCCTGGGTCGCCCGGGGGGTGCGATGATGGGAGGGCATTCTCGGTGGCCACTCCCAGGCTGTGGAACTCCCTCCCAACAGAGGCCCGCCTGGCCCCGGACCGCTGTTTCTGAAGACAATGTAAGACCTGACTGTTCCGCCAGACCTTTGGAGAGGGAGACAGGTAGGGTGAGTGGGTGGGGAATTCTGCCCTTTTAGTTTTTTTATCATTTTAAAGTTTTTAATGATATTTTATGTGTGTTTTTATCATGTTTTTTCATTTTGTAAGCCGCCCCGATCTGCTTGATGAGCAGGAAGGGGTGGGGTAGAAAAGTAGTTAAATAAATAAATAAATAAATAAATAAGACCCTTATGCTCTGGCTCCATAATGGCTGGAGGCCTGACTTGGACTGTGGCGTTGTAGTGCTCTGTAAGAGGCACGGTCATGTTGGAAACAGTTGAGAGAGTGCCTTGACCCCATCCTTTATGAAGCACCAGGAGATCACGGTGCTCTACAGAGGGACAAGGCCACCCCAGCAAACAGGACTTTATTATTATTATTATTATTATTATTATTTATTGATTATTTTTATTAACAAGCATTTATATAACGCAAGCAATGTACCTGGTGCTTTACAAAGTAATTGAATAGACACGGTCCCTGTCCTAGGGCTTACAATCTGAGAGACGGGAGGGGGGAGATGAAAGTAGGGGAACAGAGGGAGAGACAAGGAGTGTAACATTCACGAGGATGCGAGGTCACAGGTGCACGTGCTTGGCTTAGTTACATCAAGACTGATGGCTGGTTGGTCCATGTGGTGAGGACTTGAGTTCAGAAAAGCTCAGATTAGGCCTGAAACGAGATTTTGCCAAAACAGGAATTCCCATTGAAATCCCGGTTCCTGATACTGTCTCAGCTGAATCAAGAACCTCTTGGTACTCAACAAAGTTTTGACATTTTATTTCTCAGTTTACCAAATTTCTGCTCACCAGGATTCCATTTACCACTTTGCCATCCATTTCAAATCCTGAGAGGTAATTCCAATGCAATACAGTATTTCTTGAGCTCCGATTTGAATTCCCTTGTACTACTTGCCACTCATTGGCTGGTATGCACATTCCTTTACTAATCTGCAATCCAGTCGCAGATTGGTCAAAGCAAAGGGAATAACATAGAACAACAATTCTGATTGGAGATACTGGATTGGAGGTTAAGGGGCACTGGGGGGAGGCTAAGGGAGGGACTGTTTGCACAGTGATTGGCTCAGAAATGTGGTACGACGGATAGACAGAAACCTGGAAGTAAAACAGTATTCTCAGCAATGCAGTAAGTGGCAAATGAATGGCAAGTAGAAAGTCAGTAACCTGGCATTGTATCTTGTGGTACTGCAAGAATCGAGAAATTGCATTGGTATCAGGAAATGGTTAGGAAATTGATTCCAGTTCCTGAGATGGCACAATTTCTCATGAGCAGCAATTTAGCTGGTCCTTTCACCCCTAGCCCAGTTGCATCTGGCTTGGGCCCAGATTTTTGGCCTGAGCAATGCTACATCCTGGCTAACCCTGCCCATGAAAACAGAGGTAGATGGAGGTAGTTACTTTGAAGAAATTCTTCCACACTAAACCATTTCAGTCTGTCAAGCTTGTGAAAACACACCTTAAACTTTACACTGCTTTTCACCTCTGAAAATGTTTTTTTAAACTCAAAATTAGTATATTTTGAAAAATATTTCTACCTGAGGTAGGGGCTAATTGCGTGAGGAGCTGAGAGCTGTTGCCTTTGATTGGCTTTCAGAAGTTTCTCAGTAGCTTGTGGAATCAGACTCGAATGTTTTCTGTTTCTTGAAACTTTTTGATTTATGTGCTGACACCTCCCTTTCTCCTCACAACCATTCATAGGCCCTACTTCTGCATTCATTGCCTTTGCTGAAGTTAGCAGACAGTGTGTGCACCAGGAATGCACAATTTGGCTCAATGGTCCTGGAATTAACCAAGTTATCATTTGAAGTATAATTATAAAGTTACAGTGAATTTCTAAGTAATTGTAACAGTAATGGAGTTTTAACAGTTTTAATTTCCTTAGTGGCTTCCATCTTGAATTCTTAAACAATTACTTGTTCAAAGTTTTTCCAATTCAAATGCAAATTTTTAATCAAATAATTAAACATTTTAGCTCTGCAGACTAAAGTAATCGCTAAGGTGCTTTTGGTTTTGGCAGAAGGCAAGTAAACCTTAACATTTGTAGTGTTAACTAAAGCTTTGTGATGAGTTATAAGCTGGATCACAGACTTCTAGTGTTTTAATATCCAGAAACTGTCCTGGAGCAACCTTTTTCTGTGGTCATAAAAGTGATGCATTTTCTTGGCTCACTCATCCATGGAAATGTTTTCAGCTGAAATGACTAGTCTGTGTGTTGCATGAACGGCTTTGAGTTATAGAAGTTCACAGAGAACAAGGGGGCGGGGCAGAAATCAATTGTTTGTGACTTATCTCACTTTATGCAATTTTGGACTCGGGTGTACCTCTGCTTCAGTAATGCTCCCAGAGCATTCCCATTCTTACTTGTCAATCTACACCATGTAGCCATGCTCTTAAACTGAATCTAAAAACCCTCCTTGCATGTCACAGAAGACAAGGTTAAGTGGGTATTATTTGGACTACTAAATTATCCATTGCACCTATAATATTAAATATTATTTAATTTAATACCCATTATAACACTGGCATAGCCTTGAAGGGCCATGGGTCGCTGAGTGGCAATAATTTCCAATAGTATGTTCCAATTTTCCCATGATTTTGGATATTGGGGCTTCTTTTGCCGCCCTTTGCCCACCTTGTCAGCCTCCCCATCCTCATGCTTGGGCTCTTTGCCCTGAAGCAGAGAGAACATGTCCACAAGTTCTCCTTTTCATAGGTGCTCCCTGGTAGTGATGGACAGGTGGTGTCCTGGGAAGCATACAAGTCCCTTGTATTCCATGACTGGGAGGGAGCCAAAGGGGCCTCCGATTGCACTGCCACCAGCCAGTAGGGATGTTATATGCCATACTGGCTTTGTGGCACTGTCTTCCAAATGAAGGGGGTGGGTATTTGTGCTTTCTCCAGTACTCTGTCATTGCTGTTTCCCCTTTGGGGCCTGGAGGTGCTGCTTCAGTAGGTGCCACTTGCCCTCTGGCCCTCTGACCTTGGGCAACAGACTCCTCCACCAGTGTCTCCATCACTGCGGCTGGCTGGCTCTCAGTGCTGCTGTTGCCTGGCCCAGCTTGTCTGACTGAAGTACTGGGTGCCAACAACGCCACTGCTTCCCCTAAGGGAACCTGCATTTCTGGATCTGCAAGGGGTGATGATGGGGTGCCCGCTGTCCTTTTTTGCACACCCCTGGACCAACCCCATTGTGCTCATCTGATGAATGGGATCCTTTCCACTTGTCCTGGGTAGCCAAACAAAGAGAACGGCCAAGGGGTCCATCCCCACCTGGCCATAAGCCAACTGTCCTGGGTAGCTAAACAAAGAGAACAGCCAAGGGGTCCATCCCCACCTGGCCATAAGCCAACTGTCTTGGATGGGCAGACAATTGGCAGTGAGGTATTCTTGCTCCACCCCTGGTTGTAGGATTCCCAGCTGACCCCCACAAAGACATCACCCACTGATGGGTGCGAGCATTCCTTGACTACGTTTTCAGACCACACTTGACAACCTATTGAGGCAAATAGGTTGGGAGCCAATGTTTTGTACTATGGTAACTATGCACACATTGATTGTGTAAACACTCTGAAGATTTTTGTGTAGGTGGAATTTTAATAAAAGCATGCTTTGTACAAATCTTGTCAAATGATTGTTCTTATTTATTTGTTAATTTTAAACTGGAATGTTTAGCTTTGGGTCTTCTGCCTCTCTGCTGAACTTGGTTGAAATCAGCCTGTGGGGTGAAAAATGACTAAAGACACAAACGTACACAGACAGCGTGGTTACATAAGCCACCTTTTTTCCATAGGAAACGAGGTGAAAAAGATGACTAGTGACCTGAGTGGCACAGCTGCAGAGCGGCCACTTGGGTGAAGTGCATGGGGAGGGATTCTAACGGGAAGATCCCAGCGCGGCTACTGCAGCAGCTGCCACAGACTTCCCCTGCCACAGACCATGGGCGACTCGGGAGGGGGATGTGTGCTGGGTTGGCCTTTGAAATCAACATGCACTGGGGAACTGGGCTCCCCAGCATTCACGACCAGTTCCTGTGACTTGCAACAGTTGTGTTCCCAGCCCACGGGGTCTATGAACGACAGACCTGTCTGCTGGTGTCGGTGCCCCCCCACCCACAGTTGCTATGGGCATGCACTTTGCCTTGCCCCTCACAGCACACTCTGGATTTCTCAGTAGTGTGCTGTGAGTGGGTGTTGCGTGGCTCATGGGAGTGTGCATCCCCCCACGCCACCTTCAGATGGGTGGTTGGATTAATGGCTCCTGGGTGTCCATGCGTGGTAGCATCTCGTTGAAAAACACCCTGTGATAATATCTGTACAACACCAAATGTGAATAATCCTTGCATGAGTAAGGATCAGGCCCAAAAGAGAGTGATGTGCAGATTCAGATCACATTTACATCACTGTAAATATATGTACTATAGTCCAACATTTATTTAGTCAGGAATCGATAGTATTTTCTGTAAATCTGTATTTTACAATAAACATTGTCTGAAGTTCTTCGTTGTGTTTAAATGGTTCAAATATTTGTTTATAGCACTGCAGATATGTTTGTATCTTGTCTTCAAGGGGGGTGGGGGGGAGGAATCCTCCAGAAATTTCTTGTATTAAACAGCAGTGAGATCTGTGCCTTTTACACTGGTGACTTCATGTTTCAGCTTCATGTGCTGTTGTATAATATCACCTGTTTGTTCTATTGAAAATGACCCGCAGGGGAAGTAACAGCCCTTGTAGAAAGAGTGTTTGGGAATTTTAAACTTAACAAAAAGATTTGCTTTCCATGGCAAAGACTGAACTCCAGTGTTATGTCTCCGGGGAGCAGTGAAACAAGAGCAATTAGAAATGGCACTCTTGGGAAATTTTTCTCACAAAAATTATGTCTCCCCTACTTCTTTGTGTAATATTAGTGCACCTTGTGCCTGGCATTACTTAAGCTCCTATTACAAATCATTATTCAGAACAAAGAGTGCATGCCAGTCTTCTCTTTTCGTTTCTTTATTTCCTTTGATTTGAGGTTGGAGTATTATCTAATAATGACAATAATTTTGGAGTCTGGTAAAAAGGCTCCTTTAAAAGATCTGGCTAAGACTGATTGATGCAGTGTAGCCTAGTGGATAAGCTGTTTGGATTTAGAGCTGGGATGCCAGGTTTCAAATCCTCAGTCATGAACTCTCTTGGTCGCCTTTGGCAAATCACTCTCTCTTAGCCTCCATTGCCTAGCTGTTAGGGGTGTGACACGGGTGGGTTTTTTGGTTTTGTTTTTTGGATCCCTGGTTTTCGGTTCCCGTTTCAGTTTGATTCAGTTTCAGTTCTCTTCCCATTGATTTCAAATCAATGGAACCAAAGCCAAAAAAAGCAGAGGTCCAAAAAAGAGAAAAAACCCAACCACCGACATCCCCAGGCCTCGGCGGGTGGGGATCTGTGTCCCCCAGCCCTGGGGCCCATCTTAACTCCCACCCCCACTCCCTGGGACCCTGCATGTACTTACCAGTCTGTGGGCCTCGGAGGGTGGAGGTGCCTTCTGTGCAGGGCGTGCTGCTAGAGCTGCACCCCAGGAGGCCACGCTGCGCCGGAGCTGGCTTGACTAGGGGAAGCCTGCCATGCCAGAGTCGGCCCGGTTGGAAGAGACCTGCTGGGCCCCGGCAGGCCTCCTTCTTAGACCACTGAGGCCACACTGGCAATGCGCAAACTGTCCACCAAGGCCTTTTTATGCATGTCCAGCCCGTCTCCAAAATGGAAAATTTCCATTTTAGAAAAGGGCAGCCTTTTTTGCGCATTTGTGGAGCCATTTTATGCATGCGCAGAAAAGTCTGCCCTTTTCCAAAATGCCACCAGTGCAGCCATCACCATTTTGGAAAAGGGCTGGACATACGCAAAAGGACTCTGGTGGCCGTTTTACACATTGTGCTGGCAGTGTGGCCTCAGTGGCCTGAAAAGAAGGCCTGACAGGGCTCGGCTGGCCTCTGCCGGACGGGCTGGCTCTAATGCAGCCAGGCAGGCCTCTCCCAGATGTGTTGGCTCCAGCATGGCCCAGCTTCCCAGAGGTGCAGCTGCAGCAGCACGCCCTGGAAAGAAGGCTGCTGGTGACTCCTGGCACCTCCACTATCCAAGACCCATGAACTGGTAAGTACACGCAGAGCCAGTGGGAGTCAAGATGGGCTCCAGGGGGTGGGGGTGTTAGGGACACAGATTCCCCACCCCCACCCTCCAAGGCCAGGGAATGATGGCTCTCCCCAAGATGACCCAATTTTCAGATCCCTCAGTTTTAAACCAAAACAGCCATTTTGGGGCTGTCTTGGTTCAAACTGAAACCAAAAGTCCCATCCCTAGCTGTAGAATGAGAATAATACTTATCTACCTCAGAGTTGTTGTAAGGATAAACTAGATAAAGATTGTAAAGTACTTTGAACACTGAAAGCATTACATAAATGAAAATAATCATTGAATAATGGAACCCATTAGATTGAGAGCTGGTCTGAGGTGCTTTGCTACCATGGGTAAAAATCTTGGGTACTCCTGCGTGCTTTCAAGCCCGAAGTTGTTACCTGCAAAAGGATGAAACGAGGATGCTGCTACATACCAGAAATCTTGATGGGGTGTGAGACCTGTGGACCCCTGCAGATCACCATCTGAACACTGCTGCCCTGGACAGAATATTCACCTTGTTCAGTGGCTGGGCTGGCCTTGACTAGGCTTCAGCAGAATGAGAGACTGTACTGTACACCTGAGTGACCATGGTAGGGAATTGTTTTTTGAAGAACACTTTAATCCAGTTTTGTCCCTATTATGGAGAGAATAGCTGAAGAATAAACTTCTCCAGCTTGGTTCTTTATGACTTGGTCTTGATGGCACAGTAATGGTGTGTGGCCAATGAACCAGAAAGGGAGATTGCTAGAAAGCCAGAGATAAAGGTCAAGTCCTCATTAATTGCAGCATTAAAAAAAATCTATGCAGAGATTGTGTATGAAGTAAACTGAACTCCTTATCTTCTCTTCCCCCCCCCCCATCCTTCCTCTCCCTCCTCCCTGTCGATCCTTATCGACAGGGTCACAATCCTTCCCTTCCCCCAAGCTTGTATCTTAGGCTTCATCTTTGACTCACCCCTTTCTTTCAAACCCTACATTGACTGTTGCCAAATCCTGTCACTTCTTCCTCCATAACATTGCTAAGATTTGCCCTTTTTTCTCTGTCTCCTCTGTCAAAACCCTTGTTCACACCCTGGTCATCTCTTACCTCGATTACTGTAACCTACTTCTCACTGGCCTCCCCTGCTCTCCCCTTTCTCCCCTTATCTCCGTCCAAAACTCTGCTGCCAGGGTCATCCACCTTGACTGTCGCTTTGACCACGTGCAGCCCCTCCTCTCCTCTCCTCTCTTCACTGGCTCCCCCTTCCTGAACAAATCCTGCACAAGCTCCTAGTCTTCACCTATAAAGCTCTTCACAACCTTGCTCCCCCCTACCTCTCTGCGCTAATTTCCCTCCGTACTCCAGTCTGTGAACTCTGCTCCGCCTCTGTCCCCTCTCACCCTCCCACGCCACCCCTGCTCCCATGACCGCCTTCGTCCCTCTCCCTAGCTGCCCCAACACCTGGAACTCCCTTCCTGCCCACATTCGCCTTGCCCCCTCCCTTTGTACCTTCAAATCCCTCCTCAAGACCCACCTCTTCTGCTCTGCCCTCCCCAACTCCTTACTCCCCTCTCCTAACTCCTGCTGATACCCTCCATCCAGTACAATCTGTTACCTGAGGTCTGTGTACTCATATCCTCACCACATGGACCAGCCAGCTATCATTCTTGATGTAACTAAGCCAAGCGCGTGCACCTGAGACCTCGCATCCTCATGAATGTTACACTACTTGTCTCTCCCTCTGTTCCCCTTCCTTCACAACCCCATCTCCCTGCCTCTCAGATTGTAAGCCCTAGGGCAGGGACTGTGTCTATTCCATTACTTTGTAATGTTCCAGGTACATTGTTGGTGCTATATAAATGATTGCTAATAATAATAATAATTAATAATAATATAATAAAATAATGTTTCTTGGCTTCTAAGTAGTACTTGTAGTCAAGTTTTATTCAGTGAAACTCCCCTGGGTTTTGAAGAAACTACTGTAGTTGATCCAGGTTATCTGTTGTCAGTAAAAATATTGAATGCTTCTCACTGAGGAATTTAAGATATTTTTTTAGATGTTTTATCTGGTTTAGATCAAGTTATTTTTCTATGGGCACATAGTTGTTGTAGCAGAGAGACAAACACAGGGTGAAATCCTCTACCATTGAAGGTCAATGGGAACCAAGCCATAGTTTTCTCTCTTTGAGATTCAAGTAGCCTTTTTTGCAGTTGAGATGAAAGATCTTTGGCTCTGTCCCAATGAGTTAGACCCATATTCTTCTTGGACAGCAAAAACCTGTGATGAGATGCTGAAGCCATCGCTGTAAATTATTTTCATTGCCTATTGAAGAAGCACATGTAAGACACAAGCCATCTCTTGATGTTGACAAACTTTCTATAATTTTAGTGTATTCAAGCCCCTTGGGACCAGAGAAAGAGTTCAGGGCATTGTCTATAATGGGGTTTGGCAATAAGCAATTGATAGCTGTGACAAGGTGACCACGGGTTACAGACGATCAGGGTCCCCAAAGACTGGGTGACCGTGGGTTACAGAGGATCAGGGGTTCCAAAGAGTCACTCGTCCAACCAGTTTCTACCACCAAGTGCAGGTTTATTTGCAGTGCAAAAGTCCAAACATTCCCAAACCTCTCAATATTCTAGTGAGAATTCCGATTCTCACTAGAATGTTGGCAGATCAGTCTCTAGACAGGCCCTTCCTGAGCAGTACCTCGGACATCTGTATCCAAGTCATATACAGACTGTCCTTACTACAGAGCCACCTGCATTTATATCCCCAGGAGGGGCGTGGCCTGTTGAGGCAGCTCACTCCCTTAAAGGGTCAGTCACTTCCACCCCTCACCAGGGCTTATCCAGCCCTAATCCTGTAGCCACTTAGGGCCAACTGTCATATTCCTCCCTCCTTTGAGCACAGCCACTTTGGCAAGCTCTTATAACCTTTACATCAAAACGTAACAAATAATCACATTATATCACTTCCTTATCTACATCACGATCAAGAAATCACCCCAAAGTGATTCAGCCCATAATTGCTTATGGGCTAGCTGTTGCAAGTTCACTTTATTAGTTGAAAAAGTTCATACCGTGCCTATTTTGGAGAAGAATTGGTGTATCAGGATTGATACATTTTAACTCAACAGTGCCAGTGTTGGATGCTCTACAAAGCCTCTCTGATTCCTTGACTAAAAGTTTTAAATAGCTATCAAAGACAATGTGCATCTCTTGTGGGTGACACACAGACTGTGATCTTCTGACCATTGCAATCATTGCTGGACCAAAGGGTTTTTTGAGAGCTCATATGCACCATTCTAATTTGTGACATGAAATCAATGACTGCAGTTTTCAGATGAGACATTAGTTCGAATAAGTCATTGGTGGTGCTAAGATGTTTCTCCAATTCCACAGTAAGAGTGTGTTTCACAGGTTTTGTTGCAGCATCTCCTATGAATAAAGCGTTTTATGGAAGCAGATCATAAGCCAAAATGTCCTGAAGACTCTCTCCCCTTTCATGTGCAATTTCAATAGCTTTCTGTGCCTTACACATCATCTTTGCTGTCATTACTTGTGTAGTAGATTGTGAGTGTTGATCTTTTGAATAATTGAAACATAGTAGATTAACTTGGCATATTCTGTCTGATAACCTTTTCTCTTGAAGAATGAATCTTTCTGTTTGGAAACAGTTGTATAATTCATGTCCATGAACAATGACATAGAGCAACCGTTCAGAGACACTATGATCAACATACTGTTTGAAGTTGTGAAGTCTTATTTGACCACTAACATCAAAAGGGTTTCCTTTCTCAGGCAAGAACTGAAGGAGACATGTGACATTGGCAAACAATTTTGCTTTCCTCCCTGTCAGCTCATGATGAGATGTTTCAATCCATCACTTTTGCATTTGTTAATTCTCGGAAGATTCTGGTGATTGCCAAGACCTCATGGTACACAAGCTGCCATTCTGAAACATAAGTACTCTTTCTTGTTTGACCAATGATGCCTTTTGATGATTTTTGCAATCTTTGGATTATCTGCTCTAGCTTCATGTCACCAGCGACAGCATTAAACTTTCCTTCCCTGTCTTGTACGGCAAAACGCCTGTGGATGAAGTTATGGTAGAGATATGGGTATTCCACTTCAAGCTTCTTAATCCTTTCCAAGTACCAAGAACTATAATGCACGTAATTTACACAGTCAAACTCATGAAACACAGAGAGCAGTGACTGAACTGTTTGTACATGCAGCTCCCAATTCCCTTCACTGTCAGATGTCACAAGGCTTTTTACAAGACCCACAAGATACAGAAAAACAGAAAAATACTTGCACACTTCAGATCTGCCACTAGGACATTTACCAGAGGGATTTCCCCCCCAGTCCTGGGACACCCGTACCGCTTGGAGGAATTCTGCCAGGACCACACAGCTGACAGGTGCCGGGATTTGACTATTAGCCGCTGCAGCTGGGAGGCGCACAGCAGGGACTGTGGGTGCACACTGGGCGCGGCTCCCCTCCCGGGACACTTTAAAGGCAGCCCCAGCACACGGCGATGCTGGGGCAGCGAACCTAAGGGCTGTACGTGCAAGGGCGCACCCTTGTGCGTGTGGCCTTAGGCGTCGGCCATGTTCCGGGCGGCTCATCTGGCCCCTGGAAGGTTAGCTGCTGGTTCATTCCACTGTTTATGATTGAGTGTAACCTACCTTACTATATATCTTCCCCTTTTCAAACTGCCTGGGACTGTTAGAGTTTTGGTTATATTCAATTTTGTTGAGCATTTATTGGTAGGGATGCTCCTTAGAGGTGGTGAATCTGCTGCCAATTTTTGGATAATATTGGTCCTCTTTGGTTATAAACCGACTGATCCATAATGTTTCGCAAAAGGGAGAGACAGGGCCAGGTCTCCCAGGGTGATTCCTCTCACCCAAGGGAACAAAGACTAGATACTTTTATATTACTGCCTCCCACGGGTTCCAATACCATCTCTATGCTGATGACACCCAACTCTATCTCTCTACCCCCTCTCTCTCCTCCTCTGTCCGCTCACGCCTCGTCGACTGCCTCTCTGATATCTCCGCCTGGATGTCCCGACGCCAACTCAAACTGAACATGGCCAAGACTGAACTCCTC
>QEPC01007715.1:17346-27434 GCA_003113815.1 Sphenodon punctatus | reverse complement strand
GGTGCCTTGTGGGAGGTTTGCGCCCGGCGGGGGTTCGGCTGCACGTCTGTTGTGCTGCCCCGGTCCGCGATGGTTCGGCCCAGTTCCCGGCTGTGGTCCCGTTCCTGGCACGTCTGTTTGGGTCGCTTTTCCACCGCCACGCGTGGTTGTGCTGTTCACCCCCCCTGGGGGTTCACTGTGGTGAACCACCCACCCGTAACGTCTGAAATCACCCATTAAGTGTACCAAAATCTAAAAAGTTTGGATAAAGGAATTAGATTTTATAAGCAGTTGATTTATGCTATTTGGAAAAAATCTACATATACATTCATGGATGTAACTTCTTTGTATCCCATCTAATGTGGATGAAACATGGCAAGATTATATCCCTCCCCATGTTTAATATCTATGCCAACTTTCAGAAGGATTGGATAAAGGGTCCTGGTGGTATTTGCAATTAACCTATAAATGTATGTCTGACTATAACATCTTTGTAGTCGAACCAGTGTACATGATGTTTGGCAGGGCTTTATCTCACTTTCTGGATCATCTCTACCAAATATCAGAAATATGTGATAAAGGATTCCAATTTTATATGCCTGAACACCATATACAGAGAATGAGCCTATGCCAGGGATTCTCTTATGTGTCACTGTGGTATAAGATCGGTTTGTGATGTTAATTGGCCAACAGAAATGTCAACCAAATATTCTCATTCTGTGCTGTGACCATCCCAACTTCTCTCCTCCACTTGTTACTGGGAAGACGGAACCATCTGTTTAGGAAAGAGCCAATAGAGATTATCTTATGTCCTCTGTCACAGTGCTGTAAGATGTGATTGTGATGATAATTGGCCAGCCTGGATGTGTAAAATATGTCTCCTGATTTCTGGAACACTATCCCCAAAGTCCCAGTTATGTAATGTCCCTTCTATGCCCGCGTCAGGTCCACCCCCTGTGCCTGCCTCAAAACCACCACTGATTGGTCCTGTAAAGCTAGATGCATGCAGTAATTAGCCAGTGAATGTGTCTGTCAGTCTGTTGGGTTGCTGCACATCCTCCCTCCTACAGCCTCCCTCCACCTGCCATGCCAGGTGCCTGCCTCTGACTGGCACTGCGTGTGCTGCTATTTATCTGAATAATGGTCTTCGAGGGGACAGCTTCAATTGCTTATAAAATTGGGTTCCTTTATCAAATTGTCCTGTAATTGTGCATAGATGACAGGGAAGGTATGCGATGCAGTCTTGCCAAATGTCTTGTAAACAGGATGGAATATAAAAGTGTAACAGCCAGAAATGTATTTTCAAGTGAATAGCTTATACCATCAGGAAATTTTATCTAATCTTTCTGAAATTTGGAAGGATTGATAAAATAGTGGAGCGACATAATTTCCCCTGGTTTTATGCAAATTAGATGGAAGATAAAAAAAGGTGTAGCCAGGAATGTGTATGGAGCTTTTCTTAAAATCACAGCATTCAATTGCTTCTAGAATCAGTCTCCTTTATCCAATCTTTTGAACTTTTGTACACTTAGTTCCCTCTCCATTGCAGGTACAGTCTCCCCAAGTTTCAACAGAATTGAATAAGAAAAAAAAAGTATAGCCAGAAATATGTTTTTCAGTTTTCCTCCATTATTTCAAAAACAAAATTTTGTTTTCATTTTTGGTTTTGTTATTATTATTTGTCATTTTTGTTATCACAATAACAAATATGAAAATCACAATTTTAATTTTTCTTATCATAATAACAAAAATGAAATGCACACCCCTACAAGTATATTTCCCTTCTCGGGGGGAAATTGTCATCTACTATCCATTTATGCTATTTTGAAAAAAATCTACATATACGTTCCTGGCTGCAACTTCTACTATCCTAAAAAACCTATTGAGGTTTGAGAGCTTACCCAGACTTATTAAGCACTGCACTCATGCTATTGAAGTTTTTTTTTTGTTGGAAAAATTCTTCTGGAGAGGTTTGAGTGAAACTAGCCAAATGTATTGGAAATTCACAGGATGGCTGTATTGTAATTAGAAACAATGTTTGTCTCCTGGCTGCTGGCTCATGCCCTTTTTTCTCACTGGATCCTGGCTTAGTCTCTTACTGGCCCAGTCAGGGTGTTTTTTGAGGGCTGCCAAACTTCACACAGTAGCTGCAGAGACTAATTGTGGCAGAGGAATATTTTAAGGATCAGAGGGGGGAAAAGTAAATCAATTCACACTCCAATGGGCTGACCAGGTGGTAAGCTGAATAATAGATATTATTGATTTGAGCAACTTAGTCCAAATATCCAGGTTCTCTTTCAGCCTAAGATATCCAAGTAAATGACATTTGGCTATCAGGGGCTGGGAGTGAATTGCAGGAAGTGGATCATTCCATTGTGACTTGTGCACTTTTCTGAAGCAGCCAAAGATGGCCACTGTCCGAGACAGGATGCTGGGCTAGATATACCATTGGTCTGACCCATTATGGCACTTCTCATGTCCCTAGTATATTTACTGTATCTCCTAGTCAGTCCCGGACAAGGTAACTGGTTCTTATCTATAATAAATTGTATTATGATAGAATCAGATATGATCTGCTGAGTGACACCCTAGATTGTAACTAGTTCATCCGAGTCACAGTTTTTCTTTTCAGTAAGTTATTTAATATTTGCTCCAGTCTAGTTTAAATTATCTGAGTTGGGAGTTCTGGGGTGGTGGGGAGGGTGCACAATAAATTGTTTGGCCCATCACTGAGCCACACATCTGTGCTTTCCACTTGCCCCAAATTTAATTTGATTCCAGTTAAATTTAGCTAAGAGTCACATTTACCTCACTGGGACTGGCATGCAGACAGGTCGGGTGTGGGCTGTATGCCAGAGGATTTGGCTGTAAGTCAATTCAAACACTGTGAAATGCCATCAAATGCCCAAGTGAAATATGAAAAAAACATAAATGTCAAGTTAAACAACAAATGCACAAATTAAATCAAATATATCAAATGTCAGTATATCCATACAGCTGCCAAGTTAAAGCAAATGAAATCAAATCCCCATGGTTAATGCCATCCAATCCCCACAAAGGCCCAAATTTAATCCAAGTGCCCAAGTAAAATGATATGAAACCCAGTTTAAATCAAATGCTGTCACAACCACTTTTATGAGCACGTTCAATCAGATACCCCCACTCCTTTCCACCCAGTCACACTCTGCCTTGCAGCCTCCCATATTCACTCACACACTGGGTATAAACAGATGAGATGTTACCCCCACATTAGACCCCATTCACCCTGGATTCACCCACTTGTCTGTCTGGTGGTTGCCAGATGTTTACCCTGGGGCCACTACTCATGGCGTCATCCAAGACCAACGACGCTATGCAGGCTAATTTGGCCTCCCACAGGGTAATGTGCTGCCCTGTAGCCACCTCCCATGTGTTGAGGAGGGCACAGGACACCCACACGGCTGCCCCGTGCCCCCAGTCTGTTGGGGCGCATGCTTTCAGCACCAGGGAGTCACAGGCACCAGCCTAGAGCCTCAGGTGAGCGAATGCAACTCTAATGGTGTGGGTGGAACGCCTGCCTGTCTGCTTCACTCTTGTGTGGAGCCTGTGCGGGGATGGGCCATGGAGCAACCATGGGTTCCAGGGGGCTCCCCTCTTGTTTGTTAACACCCACACACACGCATTTAGCAGCCTCCTTCCCTACACCCTCCCACTTGGAGTACTGCTACTGCTGCAACTTTTCCTCTGCTGGCAAGGCCAATCCCCAGAACATTGTGCTGTTGCAGGAGCCAACTCTTGTGGAGTACCCTTCTTGGGCCCTGGGAGTAGGAGTGTTTGCCACAATTGGCACTGGCTCCTGGGAGCCTCTGCTGCTGCTAAAGCTGCTCCTCAAAGCCCCTGAAGAACAGCTATTGCAGCAGGAACTGGCTGTGAGGAACCACTGACCCCACTAGAGCCGGTCGCTGGGACTCCAGGAGAAATCCATGCTGCTGCCAGAGCCGTCTTCTGGGAAGTGGATGTTGTCCCTACCAGAGCTGTTCCTCCAGTAGAACTTAAGCTAAAAAAACAAACCTGACTTTGCTACAGCAAGACATCCAATGTACAAACTAAGAAAACAATATAAAAATGCTGCTAAGAACTGAAACAATACTCATTCTGATAGAATTTAGTATAATGATTTCCATTCTTAACATTTAATTACAAGAGACCACGTTTGACAAACAGAGCTACTGCAATCTTTCAGAAGGCTTGTGGGGCGAGAGCTTTGCAAGTTGCAGTGCTTACCTCCTCCACAAGCTCTGTTAAGTGTTAAGAGTCTGTTAAGTGACATTTAACACATTTACTTTTCACCCTACATACCACAGCTTAATGGTACCAGCCTTCTGTCCTAAATGAAAACTGTACTGGATCTAGGGGTGAGCAGAGGGAAAATCCTGCTAAGCCTTGAGTAAGTAAGTAAACTTTTCATGTAAGACTGAAGGCTGGATTTGACCATTAAGCTGTGGTGTGCAGGCTGAAAAGTAAATGGGTGAACTGCCATTTAACAGACTCTTAACAGGGCTTTCAGGGCAACAGCTTCTAGTTACGCAGAAATTGGAGAAAGGAAGATCCAGTTATCCCATGCAAAAATGTAGCACTTTTAATTAACTTGGGAAGGAGGGGATTGCAGTTTGACTTTAAAGGAAATTGTATTTGACAAAGTTTGACTACTTAACCAAGTTTGGATTGAAGTATAAACAGTCCTGTTAATGTTGATGGGGCCATATTGACTGCTTCACTGGGTCATGTGAGAGTGCTCAGCACTTGCAGGATTGAGCCTACAGTTCAGGAATTTTAGCAAATGCATTTGTCTTGTGTAACATACAAACTGAAATCGTTATCCATCCAGTATAAAGTGTCTCAGCAAAGTGGATTTTGAGTCTTGTTAAACATATTGTAGGAAATTGGCTTCTGGCCATGCATATCAACATTAAGTTCATCCCCCATAGTCTGTGAATGTGCAGAAGTGAAAATTGGTAGTTAAGTGTAATCAGCTGTACTCAGTAAAAGTTTGCCTTTTTTGCTAAGGGGATGTTATGGTTATGTGTCACCTTGCAGTAACACATCCTTATGTTACACAGCACGAAATGTTCAAAGTTCAGTGTAAATCTTTCTGAGGCTGTTTCATAGCTGTTACAGGCTGCATGGAAACTGAATAGACAAGATGTCTCATTATGAATCATCATAGCTAAAGAAACGAAGGCGTGCGGTGCCAAACTGATGATAATGACGCAGCGAATTCTGTGTATCATTGTCATGGGGATGGGGGAATCTGGGGGACACGGGGGAAATAGGGGATCCAATCACCCATGAAACTTCAGACTCCTTCCCAAAAGGAAATAACCTGGCAAAGTTTCCAGGGTTTGCTTGGTAGCCTTAAGATGCCTGTTAAGATAGTGTGTTGGCCCTTGAAATCCACCAGGGATTAGGCCTCTATCATCATCAGGGCGCCGGAGAACCTGTGCAGGAATGCTCCTCTTCTCTCGCCACCCACCACACACACATCTCAGGGACCGGAGAGACCGTGATGGTCGTGGAGGGACAGAGGGTAGGGGTCCCAGGCTAACAAGGGGGGAAAAGGGCTCTCGCACCAGGGGAGAAAGGAGGGGAGGACTCCCCAGGAAGGGGAGGGCAGACTCACCCTTGCTCGCTGGCAGCTCACTCCTCGACACACACTCTGTGATCCAGGTAGGAAGGGAGGGGTAGTGTACACTCACGCTGACACTCGCTCTCCCAAAGCACTTTTCACAGTCGCCCCGAGGGGATAGGGAACGTGGGAAGCACACAAGGTCCAATAGCTCTCTCCTCCTCTCTCACAACACAACAGGGGCCAGTCTAGAACAGATCACCGGTGCTGTGTGCCTCACAGCGCCGCTGTTTAAAGTGGAAGCCACACCCCCGCCCGGCGTGCCTGGAGTCACAGGGAGCGGCGACGTGATGGTGGCCCCACCCCTGAATTCTATACGGCATCTGGAGGTGGTTCCTCCATGGAGTCCTGTTGCGGCGGTTTCCGGGCAACCACTGAATCCAGCGCTCTGCTGGTGGGGGAAGCAAGGAGCCCTGCTGGAGGGAATGTTGTCGGGGCTTGGTGCTCTGGGGGCTTTGGATGTCGCTGACTGCGGGGTCTCAGGGCCCAGTCTCGGGGGGCGGTCCTGACAACCATATAGTTATTTCTTGTGATTTTTATTTCTCTCTCCTTGTGTATTGTAGTGTGTGTATGTATCTGTGTGGTCTGAATGAACCTCTTTCAGTTGTCTTTCCTATATATTCCTCCAAGTGGTAGTGGAGGTCCAAAATACCCGGTGTGGGGTTGGTTGGGCATTTTGCATAGTGTACTTAATACTCCTCTATATGGCACAGTGTACTTTGTGTTATGTCAGTAATCAGTATCTATAATTTTTTGTTTGGTTTTACTACAGAAAGACTGAGACGTTCATGATGAAACTGAGACAGTAGTTCCACATAAAGAAGACTTTTAAGGACATTATTTCACCATCAAAATCTTACATGCATAAATTAACACCAACCTGCCTTGTTACTGAGGTAGGATTTGCAGCTATTCTCCCTGTTAACGGTGGCTAAGCATGGTTTCCTAGAATGCTGGTGATGGTGTAGCTAAATGATTAATGTTTCATTAATTAAAAGAAATCCTCTTCAGTGTAACTCTATGTCAGCTGTGTTACACTGGGGATTAGGGTGGCCAGACATGCAAATTTTAGAGGACGCTTATGAGAAATACAGGTTGCAGGGCGGCATTGGGTCCAATGCAGCCCTGCAACCTGTATTTCTCATAAGCGTCCTCTAAAATTAGGGAGGGTAGGCGGTTAGAGCGCAGGTAGCACTGGACTCGAACTGAATCTGACCAATTGTGGCTGTCACGAAGGAACATAGGGTCACACATGACCAGAGGGAACATACATGCTCTGTTCATTTATAGAAACCAGTTTGTAACATGTACTATTAAGTTATAGAAACCAGTCTGTGACAATGATGCCAAGCTGAGAGATGGTAAACCATTACTGTAACATTGCAAAATAGGAGACATTGCGAAATAGGAGCAGCACAGCTCCCCAAAGGGCATTGATATGTAAACAGAGGTCTTTCCAAAAGGTGTGAGTCTCCCAAACAGCAGCTTTAAGAATACAAATGAAAGGAAACTGCATACGTGAGTGAGCTCACAGGTTCAAGAGAGAAGAGGGGGAAAACAAAAGGACTTTCTAGAAGACTCAAGAAGAAACTAGGAGTCCCTCCCCCCCCCAAGGACTTATAAGGGACATTTGAACCCACAGAGAACAGTGTCAGTTGGGAACTCATTCAACCTAGGACTCACTGAGTCTCTGATTATAGGTGGAGGGCAGGAGTCTGTCAGCTGGCCTGTTGAAGCAATGTACTGAGAGAAGAGACTTTGCTTCTAAGAACTCAAAGCCCAGCCTCACTACATCTGGTTGAGAAATGGATTCAAGCGCATGAACTTTCTGTAGGGTAAGATCTTAAATAGGGACCTTCTCAGTACAGACTAGGACTGCGTTATTTACTTTTGTTTTAATTGCCGCTCTGCGTTCAAACTATCTTTGTTTATGTAATCAACAAACTTTCTTCTTTACTAAGAAGTGCTTTCTGTTGACTCACACTGGGAAACACAGTCTGAGTATCTAGTGCCCTCCCACACTTGTGAACCCAGAGAGAAAGTGTCTGTGAGCAGGAAGTCTCTGGAGCTTGGGTGACGAAAGTGTTGTCATCCCCTTTGCAGGACTGAATCAGCTAGAGAGAGAATTGATTCAGATGGGCTGCAAGTGAGGGAAACTGAGTCACCCAACCCAGAAAAGTGGGGTAGTGGACCCCAACCCCATGACAGCAGCATAGATCATTTTTTAAAGACTATGTTGTGGCTGTGATCGCTGCCATCATAACATCTGCAAAGTCGCATTCAGTGGAGCTTTTCCAGGTGGTGAAGGGTTTGGTTAGTCCAGCCTGTCCCTGCTGGGAACTGGAGGTGTCCAGTGCCTGCTGTGACATTTTCATTGATTACTTCATAGATAAAATTGTTCGTATTCACCACGACCTTGGTACGACCATTTCTGGTGCAGAGTCAGAGCTGGGGATTATGGAAGCCCAGTCTTGTCCTGTTTCTTGAGGCCAGTTTCAGTTGTTGTCACCCACCAATGCAGAGGCGGTGCTTGGGGCTGTGTGAACCACAAGTTATGAATTAGATCCATGCCCGTCCTGGCTACTGAAAGCCAGCCGGGAGACCTTGGGGTCGTTGCTGGCTGGGGTGATCAATACCTCCCTTCGGGAGGACAGAGTGGGCAGCTGCCTTAAGGCGGCAATTGTTTGGTCTCTGCTTAAGAAGTCATCATTGGAGGTTGATTCTCCTGCCAGCTATTGGCCTGTCTCTAAAGTCTAAACATTCCCTTTTTAGGGAAGGTTACTGAATGGGCAGTGACTTGTCAACTCCAGGCGCATCTAGATGCTATAGGATTCCTGGACCCTTCGCAGTCTGGTTTTTTGTCCTAGGCATGGCACAGAGATTGCACTTGCGGCTTTGAATGATGACCTTCATCTGGAGTTGGACCGGGGGAATTATACCCTTTTGATTTTAATAGATCTTTCAGAGGCTTTTGGTACCGTTGACCATGAGGTGTTGTTGACTTACCTGCAGGACCTGGCTGGAGTGGGCGGGACTGCTCTTGAGTTGTTCTGCTCTTTCTTGACCTGGGCAGTCTCAGCGGGTGGTGTTGGGTGATTGCTCATCATCTCCTCAGGATCTTCCTTTTCGGGTCCCACAAGGTTCCATTCTGTCCCCCCTTTTGTTCAATGTGTATATGCAGCCGCTGACCGAGGTCATTTGGAGGTTTGGGGTGAGGTGCCATCAGTATGCTAATGACACCCAGCTCTACCTCTCTTTTTCATCTGACCCAGGTCTTGCAGTCTTGTTGCTTATCCACTGCCTGGCTGCAGTGCGGGACTGGACGAGGGTGAGTTGACTGAAGCTGAATCCTGACAAGACTGAGGTGATGATGGCTGGCCAGTCTGGTGCCATGGAGGGGACTGAGGGCGCCTTTAAACGATCCTGCTCACAGGCAGGCTTGTTTAATCTGCCGCATCTCCCCCCCGCCTTCCTCTCTAGGACGGGTCTGATGTTCAGAAGAGTATCAGACCCGTCTCAGAGACTATGTGCGCATGTGCGTCCTTCTGTGCATGTGCACTCTAAAAGGGGACCCGGACGTGCGGCTTAAAGCCGGCACATCGGGGATCCACGTTGTAGGGGGCAGGATCGCCGGGCCGGTCGAACGCGGGGAAGATCCAGCTTCAAAGTAGGTTAGACTTTTAAATGAGCACAAAGAAAGGCGGCTGATCAAAGGATCAGCTGCATTTCTTGTCTCGTTTAAAAACGTCCTGAGACTTCTCTTATTGATGGGGTTTGGCCCCCTCTAGTTCATTGGGTTCGCAGCCTCAGAGTGTTTCTGGATCCTTTTCTGCACCTGGATTGCCAGGCCATGGCAGTTACCAGGAGCACTTTTCACCAACTCCATCTGGTGAGGAGGCAGTGGCCTTTTCTTTTGGACTCAGATCTGGCCACTGTTGTCCTTCACCTTGAGGCAAGACTATTGCAGTGCATTCTATGTGGGGCTGCCCATGGTGACTACATTGTAGAGGGGCCCACTAGATCATGCAATCCAGAGATTCCCAAACTGTGCGTCAGGACTCTAAGTGGGGTCATGTCCTGTGCAGATGAGGTCCTGATCCCAATTGGTCGTTGATATGCTTTATGTGTCTTTGTTGTATGGGCTGTGGGATTATATTTAAATCTCAAAGGTCATGCAGGCACAAAATATTTTTATTTATTTATTTATTTATTTATTTAAAATTTATATCCTGCCCCTCCTGCCCACAGGGCAGTGCGGGGCGGCGAACAACATTCATTTAAAACAATATAAAATTTTAAAACAATTTAAAATACAATATGTGGGAAAAGCTCCCATTCCCGCCCCCCCCTACCCCTCGCCAAAAGCCTGACGGAACAGCCAGGTCTTACGCCGAAACAGCAGGAGAGTGGGAGCCAGCCGAGTCTCCTCTGGGAGCGAATTCCA
>QEPC01007715.1:0-17246 GCA_003113815.1 Sphenodon punctatus | reverse complement strand
GAGATCTAGCCTTTCCCAGATGTCAGGCTGAAAAAATTTGGATTGAGCTGGGGGAATATAGACATTCATAAGCACAAAACAGACTGCTTTGATTGGCATCCATTTCATAAGTTGAAACTCTTGGTTTTTACTTGGTATGGGACTACCATCGGGAAAACGGTTCGCAATCAAGATTGCAAGACCACCAGACGCTTATCCTTTTAAGGCCCTTTTGGCAGCCCATTGCCAATGGCAATAGAAGCCCAGGATAGAAATAGCTTCCCCGCTTTTGAGCCAGGTTTTCTGCAAAAATATAAGATCATACTTACTCAGAAAATTTACCCATTCAGGGTCCTCTATTTTAGATAGACAACCTGTCACATTCCAAGACAGCACAGATATCCCTTCCTTCTTAAAGGGTGTACTGTATAATGTATATATTATTGTGCGCAGTTCTTTCTGTATCGCAATGAGAAGGGGAAGGAGTTCAACTTTTGACAATAATTCTTCATTGGCACACGAAATTGATACTGATACCAAAAATAAAATCTTTGTTTAAAATCAGTACTGATACCGATAAAGATAATGACAACAATAACTAAAAATGACATTTTGTTAATGAAAATGACACATTTTAATAATGAAAATGATAACAAAAAACAAAAATTGCCATGGGGCACTGGTGCACATACACCCGTAGAAGGTGCAGGGGCTGCAGAGATGCTCAATTCCCTTCACCCCTCCCCACCAAGATTTAGGAGAATTACATGGGCTAGAGACTGAGGAGAGAACATGAGTCTAAATAAATGTAGGAAGAATAGGTTCTAAGCGGTGACAGCATCGCAGTGCCTTGCTTTCTTTCAGTCATGCTGTCAGCACCTGTAGAGCATTCTTTTTTATAAACACATTTTAAGAAACTGTTTTACATTAATAACTGAGTAACTCAGCATATTTCCCTCTTCTGCTTCTTTCTTTGTTCCAACCCTATTTTTCTCTTCTCCTAGTATGGTCAATTAGTCCTTCATAACTTAGCTGTTCTCTTGATGATTTATTTAAGAGTCACATGCTTCCTGAAGAAAGAAGAATGACTTATTCATTGATTTTAATCAGTAACTTTTAAAATAGATTTTCCTCTTGTAAAATGAACCCGGGCAAGGATACAGGGCTAAATACTTTGTTTGCTGATAGCTTTCAGACCGGTGTTGCTGATCTCTGCAATTATGTTTTCAGAACATACTTAAAATGACATAATTGGTCAGACTGCAAGATGAAGCTTACAGCCATTGGTTCATTCTCTTCTGCCAGCCGACATAGAGAATATTCCAGCAAAAAAGCATTGCCAAGGAGAACGCCATGGGCTGACCCTTGAAAACGTGCATCAAGTGCACAATATTTATATATTCTCATATTCCATAGTCAAAACACCTCTGGTTTACAATAATAGTAAATTCCATCATGCTATAAAAAGCATGGAAATTGCAAGTTAAAGCCCCTGCCTTAACTTGCGAGCCATGTAAGCAGTAAAGATGTTGTACAGTCTCACATATTGTGTTTGATTCCAACTTAGACTTCATGCCCCCACACTTTGCATTGGTCTTTCAGTTCTATCCTCTTCCTCTGCAGGTTGGGGCAACACTGAAGCTGAGGAATGGAGGGGGCAACGATAGAGCTGGGAGGAGCCTGGGGCTGGGAGAGCAGGGGCTGCGGGTGGGGACTGAGGGGCAGCAGGAGAGCTGGGGGCAGCTAGGCTGTTGTACCAGCATGAGCATCCCTCAGCACTGTAGCTTCCCAGCCACCCTGCTCATTCTTAGACTTCTGCTACATCACCCTAGCTCTCCAACCATCCTGCTCATGCTGCTGCAACAGCCTAGCTAGCTACTAGTCCCCAGGTCTCTCGCTGCCCCACAATTCCCACCTGCTTCCCTAAATCCCCACCCACAGCCCCTGCTCCCACAGCCCTGGCCCCACCTCTCTGCTACCCTTCAGTCCCCACTTGTCCCTTGTTTCCTTGCCAAATGTTGGAACAACCCAAAGTGCCAACGAATAGAGGGATCACATACACTGGGATGCCAAGAAAAAAACTGTATGGTGAGCTGGGAGGCAGGACTCATCATGGGTTCTCCAGGACAAGAGTGGTGGCTAGTGGGTGACAGCAGGGGTTTGGGACTCGGAGCCAGGAGTCCTGGGTCCTCTGGGAGGGACTGGCGGCTAGTGGCTGAGACAGCAATCCAACTAAAGGACGCCGTTTCAGAGAATGAATGAAGCCAGGCAGCATGCTCAGTCAATATTGCCTAGATCTTTCAGCTCGGCCAGTTCTCTTCCTCTGTCGGTTGAACTTGGAGACAACACTGAAGCTGGGGGTGTTTTAAATAAAGTCCCCCCCAGTCAATCAATTCCAAATATCCAGCCGAGTGGGGGCTGCTCTAGGGGATCTGGGCAGCGAGATGTGGGGATGCTGAGTGCCAGGAGCTGGGCATGCAGAGGGCAGGATGCAGCACCCCCTGGAGCTGGGTGTCGCACCTTATTTCACAGTGACGGAAGCCTTCCCAGATTATATTGCTACCAGGGCTTAGCACACTGCTGCTGAAGTGTACGAGGTGGTGCTAAGCACTAGGAAGCCTTTGCAGCCTGCAGGTACCCAGGAACCAACGCTGGGCAAGCCATGGCTGAGAGAGAGACAGTCATCGGAGCTTAGCTCCAGTAGCAATACAATCTGAGGTCTGGGAAGGCTTCTGTCATCATGAAACAGTGTGCGGTTCCCAACTCCAGGGGATACTGCATCATGCCCCTTCCGTGCCCAGCTCCTGGCACTCAGTGGCTCCAGCAGAACCCGAGCCACATGTGCATCCCACACCAGGAGCGGATTGGGAACTTAAAACAGCCCTGGAGAATATTCTGAAAGTGGCCCATGTCGTAGGCGGGGCCAACGGTAGGCGGAGCCAACGCAACGTTAATTGGAGCCAATGCAACGGTCGGCAGGGCCAACGCAACAGTTAATTGAAGCCAATGCAACGGTCGGCAGGGCCAACACAACAGTTAAGTCAGTGGTGTGGCTTAACCCAGCAGCAAGGAGTTTCCAGGGTTAACATTGGAGGGACATTATATTAGTTAACCCTGAGAACTCCTTGCTGATGCATGAAGTTCTGCCACTCAGGGCTGCAATATAATATATAATATACAGTATAATATCTATACAATCTATATCTGTATCTATATAATATACAATATTATATACAATAAGACTGTACAACCACTAAAATACACTATACAATAAACCAGTACAACCACTAAGATATCAAAATACCAGTAACAAAGCTGACATTTCCCTCCCCCCCCACCCCTGGACTGTGCTGTTCTCTCTCACCTGTTGTTGCCACTTTGCTTACCTGCTACTCCTGGTGTCTCAAACTCTGTTGCTGGGCTGGATCCAGGAAAGTTGGGGCCCTGTGTGGAATTGATAGGAATTATTGTATTATAATAAATCATCCAAAGTCTGTCTAAAATGTCCAAAATGTATTTTTTGACCTTTTCCAAAAACGTGCTGTATTTTGGAAAAGGATGTGCATACACAGAACGGTCTCAGACGCCATGTTGTGCATGCACTGTGATTTTAATTTGTTCTTTAATGAAAATATTTTTTTTTAAAAAAAATCACTGCACAGGCAAACCAATGACTGCCAGAGCATTCTGCGCATGCACACCGTTTCCCAAAACGACACCAACACTGCTGGCACCATTTTGGAAACGCATGCACAGAATGGACATGGCAGCCATTTTGCACACCCTATAACCCCCATAACCAAACCCGCACATTTTTACTTTATTAAGCATTAATTTATCATAATTCAACAACGAACAGTTTTTTCAAACTGCCTTAACTCTGTCCTTTCGCAATGAATTGCATTCTATCAAAATGATTCAGTACAGTTGTCTACACTGACAGTGTCAACAGTTAATTGTATAAAGTGAACACAGTTTGTATACATGTAAAGGACAGAGTTAGGGAATTTGATAAAATTGTTCATTGTCAAATTATAATAAATGCTTAATAAAGAAAAAATGTGATAGTTTAGTAGTTAGTGATAAATATTAATAAGAGTAAGTATGTATGGTAGGAAATTAAGTACATATCTTACGATTATGTTGATGATAAATTATGAAATCTAGATAGAAAATCTTGAAATAATTTCCATGCTTTTTGGTGTTTAGTTTTTGTTATAATGTATGTTGTTAACTGTTTTTTGAATAGCAATTGTAATTAATTTTCATGTTTTTTTGAGTTTTAAGTTAGGGTAAAATGCATTTTGTGAAAAGTTTTTTAAGATGAAAGTTTATTGTTTTAGAAATGGTTTTACCTTTAGCTGTTTTTTAAACAGTGAAGTTTTTTGTTTTGGAAATTATGTAGTAAGATGGTAAATTGGTAAAACACTTACACTGCTGAACAATAAACAGATTCTGCTCTGAATCTGGTCTTTGCAAGAGCAGGTCAGAATGCCATTGGTCCGGCCAGATAATGATGAGTTGTTTCAGTCCTACAATTATTTCCATGAGCTCTTAAAACTGAGGCCAGAAGGGAAAAGGTATTCATACAGTTCTTCAATCCCCACCCCCACCCCACCTGAATGAAGCTCTCCCTCCCCCTCCCTCCCCTCCAATTTTAATACAGCATAATATGACATCCTAACACTGAGTTAGCTTCAAGGAGAAAATACACTGTGCAAAGTGCAGTGGGAAATGCAGACGGGGAATCACTTGCATTCCAGAATATCCCTAGTTGCTTTTATAACAATCTAATTTTAGGCAGGCTCTGCATCTATAGAAGCCTGTGAGGCTTCCAATGCTTCTGAGAATTGGGTTATCTTCCTATTTTTGCCTCAGGGGATCCTAGCAACCTGGCAGTTCGTTGTTTGTTTGTTTTGTTTTTAAGCAAGTTGCAACCAAATCTTGGGAACTGCATTAACACTCCTTTAGTGCAAGTGGCAATTTCTCAAACAGAGAGAAACATAGTTTAATTTCTCTTAGGACCCTACTATTCATTATTTTTTTAAAACATATTGTCCCCTGAAAGAGTAAACATCAATTTTAAACAGTCTGCCTCATCTGATTCTTAAGCAGAAACCTATACATTGCTAAAAATACTCCTAGAAAGAGGGGTAGCTCTACAGTTAGCAGAACTCACAAGGAATTGTTATTTGTGCAGTAATACAATTTTCTCCAATTGAGACTTGGGCCCCACTGTGCCAGACGCAGGAGCAGCATGTTCGTCACCCACTTTATGCCAGTGCTAACTCTTAGCACGGATACAAATTCCATCCTCTTCAATGAGACTTACGTTGGCCCTAAGCAATAGCTGGCATGAAGTGCATGGGGAATAGCATTGTCAGAGACAATCCTTGCTCCCAAAGGGTTTACAGTTAAAAGAGGCAAGGCAGAAAGAGGAAAGTAGAAAGTATTGATATCTCCATTTTACAGATGGGGAAACAAGGCACAGGGAGATTGAATGGCTTTCCCAAGCTTGCAGAACAAGTGTGAGGTGAAATCAAGATCTCCCGCATTGAAAACAACAAACATACTTTTGGGGTAGTGCAGATGCTCACCACTCTAGTTGGAACTGCAAGTGCTTGCTGTACTTCCAGCAAATGCAGTGCCCTCCTCTCTTCTCCCAAGTAGCGATGGGCGAACAGAGCCGAGTTCGGAAATTCGGTTCAGTTGGAAAATCGAGTTCAGTTCAGTTGACCGAACTGGTCGAGTTCGGACCGAACTGGTAGAGTTCGGTCCGAACTCCGACCCTCCGGACCACGTTCGCCCATCCCTACTCCCAAGTTTCAGCCAGCTTAGCAAGAGAGAGAATGTGGGTGTTAACAAATGTGATGGCAGCCCCCTTAGGCTCACTGTGGCCTACTTTGTTGGCTGGCCACGAGATGTTTACCCTGGATTTCTCCTGAGTGTGGTAGTGGCTAGCCCGAACTGTGATCCCAAAGACCCCCAGGATCACAGCTACCATCTGCCTAATCAGGTCAGAGTGGGCTACAGTAGGCTATAATGTTTGTTATAGCCACTGTGGCCTGATGGTCATAGGCCGCCATGACTGTCCATCATGGCAGGGGACGGGGTGGTGGATGCAGCACGGGGCTAGGGCCAACCAGCCGCACGTTCATGTGGCTCCCCGCCCGGCTGGGTGAATATTTATTCCGTGGCCAGACCTGATAAAGCAGCTTCCCTGTCTGGACCGAGTTGTGATGGTGGTGGTACGCCTTCACTTGTGGTAACACCCTGTGCCATTTGCTTCTATTCCCTTTTAAAAAAAAAATCATTTATATTTGATGATGTTTTATGTGTTTTAGTGTTGTTTTATTTGTTGTAAGCCGCCACGGGATGCCGTAGGCATGAGGGGGTGGCCAATAAATATAAATAAATAAATAAGCTCTAGTGAAGAAGGAAAAGAAGCTATTCCTAACTAAGGGGCATGTGTGTGTGTGTGTGTGTGTGTGTGTGTGTGTGTGCATGCATGAATGTGTGCAGGGGAAAGCTTTCACAATATTGCTAACATGGGTTGAGTTCATTTTAAAACTATGATTTTATTTTTTTTAGAGGCAACCTGGGTCTCCAATCTAGAATCCCAACTTTGTGTCCACAGATAATTTTATACATAATTAATTACAGGTGCAGTTCCCAGCACTTACACACGAACTCTTCGAGACGGAGGCTGTCTTATATATTGTTATCATGCTTTGCACAATGAAGCCAAACAGTAAGTAAATAATTTTATTGTTATTGCCATAGGTCTTCACAATACAGATTACAGAAAAACAAGGGATATAAATAAATATTAAATAACGAAAGAAAAAAGTCAGACAATAATAATAATAATAATATACACTCAGGAGCATATCCAGCAGAAGGGTTATTGATGTTCTCAGCATGGGGATTCCCTCTGAAACAACAATCTAGTGTTCTGCACTGCTGCTAAAAATGTAGGCATCTGTGTAGTAATAAAGGGATTATGTCCTTGTAACAAGAAGACCAATGCATCATATTGGCTACATGGACACATATGTAAAACTATTTGGTTTAAAAACTTAAACCGTACTGCATCATATAATGAGCAGTCAAAAACAGTATGACAAAGTTTCAATCTTCCCATGATGGCAACAACAAAATCTCTGATCAAATGGTATGCCTTTCAGTCTACCCTCAGTGACAGCCAATGGAAACAAACTAAATCTACCTAAAGTGAAGGTACACCTAAAATTTCCAAACCGTAAGAACCTAAGATGCACCTTTGGGTTCTATTCCAAAGGACTTATAAATAGATGATATTTTGGGGAAATTAATTGCTGAAGTAAGGCCTAGTTATGCTAGCACAATACATAAATAATAACTATAATAACTATAATCCATGCGTCTGTTTTATCAGATGTGGTAGCTGAATGTCAGAATGCTATGCATTACAGGCATCATTATTTGTGGGCACAAAACTATGCCTATAAAATTGGAGAATGAGTCCTTTTCTGAACGGGCCTATTAGGACCTTCCCCCGCCGCGGGTGGCCTAGGCGCCGCGGCAGCACAAAACCCCATAGAAGAAAGTGGCAGGCAGAGACCACGCCCCCTGCAGACGTCGGGGAATGGAGGAATGCAGCACCACGCTCAGAGAGGCAGGCCAGAGGAGACACGCCCCCAGGAAGGAGGGGGCAATGCGAGGAAGCAAGCATGCGTCCCCACACTCTAACAGCTGGCCAAACTAAGCC
The DNA here is from genome assembly GCA_003113815.1 of Sphenodon punctatus. Lineage (NCBI taxonomy): Eukaryota > Metazoa > Chordata > Lepidosauria > Sphenodontia > Sphenodontidae > Sphenodon > Sphenodon punctatus. Next base: position 9,517 of record QEPC01007715.1, on the reverse strand, counting down.
CCAGGCAGCACAGGTGGATGCAAGGGTGGGGCAGCCGGAAACCCGGCGCCACTCAGCGCGGCTACAGGCGCAGGGGGGCGGGGACCCCTCCATATAGAGAGAACGAGAAGGCTCACACACTGCCGGTGATCAGCAGTTCTGTGAGACTGGCCCCGAGCGTGGTGAAGGAGCAAGCGAAGCTAAGTCTGAGCGTTGAACTTATATCATTAATTAGTGTGAGTGTGCGGCGTGAAAGGGAGCGAAAGGGTGAGTGAGAGTGTTAAGTCTGTTATTGGTGTGGTGTGGTGTGCACTTCCAAATCCTTCCCCCCTCCAGGGTTCCCCCTACCCTTCCCTCGGGGACCCCCCCCTCAACCTACCCTCTCCCCCCTAGAACCGCCCGGTCCCCCCTCACCGTCTCTGCACCTTCCTTCCCCGAGCAGCATACACGTGAGGGTGTGGGTGGGGAGCGTGGGTGCTATAGGTGTGTGTGGGATTGTGAGCGGGGGCTTCACACAGGGCCTGTTGGTTTCGGACCCCTATGATGAAAAGGCACGTATCCCATTAGGGACTTTTCGGCCACCTTTTACCCTGAGGGGAAGTTATTCCTTCTTGGTGGAGCCCCGAGTGAGTGACAGTGTACGTGGGGCGTGCGTGAAGTGCTGGGTCCGTGGAATACCCCCTTGTAGTCCCCTAACCCATAACAGGGCCACTGTTGAGGGGTTGGTCCGTGGCAGCGCCGCTGTGGGGGCGGTGCGAGGGGTGGGTGCAGATGGGCACACACTATCCCCCACCCATCTCCACCCATGCCCCCGCATGGACAAACCTGCATGTTCACCGGTTGCTCCGTGTGGGGGTGATGGGTGGAGGTGCGTGTTTCGCGGGAGCGCACACACATGCCCACCCACCTGCCACTGCTTTCACATGAGACACACCCACCCACGTTCCCTCTGTGGGCATGAGTGGGTGCGTCTCATTTAAAAAGGGCCTGATTCTCAAAATTGACACTCCCAGTGCTAAGTTTACAAGGGGAAGAAAAGAGTGTCAGTTTTACTTAGGCCAACAAGCTCTATAGCAGAGCTAGGGATAGGGTGGGCACTGACACATCCCAGAATACAGGACGTCCCCTTGATAAATGCTATACTAAACATTGCCACATTTAAAAGGCTGATATTGCTGACTCTTGTAGAAAAATGTTAATTCTCTTGTTTTGCACATTTAATGACATTACTAATGTCTGCATTCAATTTTGTTCCTGAGTGCCAAACTAATAAAAATAATTATTAAAACTATTTAAAATAAAAATTACAACACAACTGTGGGAAGGACATTGGAAAAGGATGTGCATGCACAGAACTGCCTCAGCAACCATGTTGTGCATGCATTTTAATTTGTTTTTTAATAAAAATAATTTTTAAAAAAATCACTGCACATGAAAAAAAAAAAGCCTGCCAGACCATTCTGCGCATGCACATCCTTTTCCAAAATGCCACCAACGCTGCCGGCACCATTTTGGAAAAGCATGCACAGATTGGCCATGGCAGCCATTTTGCACAGCCCCATAATCCCCATAACTAAACTACCACATTTTTACTTTATTAAGCATTAATTTATCATAATTCGACAACAGTTTTTTCAAACTGCCTTAACTCTGTCCTTTTGCAATGAATTGCATTCTGTCGAAACGATTCTGTACAGTTGTCCACACTGACAGTGTCAACAGTTCATTGTGGAGTCCTTATTGGGATCTGTTCGTGCCACCACTTGTGAACAAGATTCTTGCCCATTCTGGCTGGTGAAAGCCAGCCAGGAGACGCTATGGCCGTTGCTGGCTGGGGTGGTTAGTGCCTCCCTTAGGGAGGGCAGGGTTCCTGAATGCCTGAAGGAGGCTGTGGTTAGGCCCCTATTCAAGAAACCATCTCTTGACGCTGATGCTCCTGCCAGTTATCGGCCGGTCTCTAACCTTCCCTTTTTAAGGAAGGTTATTGAACGGGCTGTGGCACGGCAGCTCCAAGAACACCTGGACCGCACTGGTTTCCTTGACCCCTTTCAGTCCGGGTTTCGGCCTGGGTATGGTATGGAGACTGCATTGGTGGTCTTGGTTGACGATCTCTGTCTGGCATTGGACCAGGGTCGTCAGACCTTACTGGTCCTGCTAGATCTTTCAGCTGCGTTTGACACAGTTGATCATGAGATGTTGGTGACTGCAGGACCGTGCAGGACCGTGCCAGGATTGGCGGGATGGTCTTGGACTGGTTTCGTTCATTCCTGGCTGGGAGAACTCACCGAGTGGTCTTGGGAGAGTGTATGTCTTTCCCCCGGGACCTCACGTGTGGAGTCCTACAGGGTGCCATTCTGTCCCCCGTCTTGTTTAACATCTATATTCAGCCGTTAGGGGAGATCGTGAGAGGGTTTCAGGGCATGCAGTGTCTTTAGTATGCTGATGACACTCAGCTCTATCTCTCTTTTTCCATTGACCCAGGCCATGCAGTCTCTTTATTTTCCCAGTGCCTGTCGGCTGTGGGGGCTTGGATGAGGTTGAGCCATGTGCATTGCAATTGAATCCTGACAAGACGGAGGTGATGTTGGTGGGTGAGGGCCTGGGGGGCCTGGGAGTGTTTGAATCTCCTCTTGTGGGGGTGGAGGGTTCGCCCTCCCATGGTCTCACAGGTACGGAGTCTGGGTGTGCTCAATTTACGGCTCACCTTGGAATCTCAGGTTGTGGCCGTGGCGGGGAGTGCGTTTCAGCAGTTACATCTTGTCCGGCGGCTTTGGCCATATCTCTCAGACTCTGACCTCGCCACTGTCATCCATGCCTTCATCACCTCGAGGCTGGATTACTGCAACACGCTCTACGTGAGGCTGCCCGAAAAGCTGGTCTGGAGGCTGCAGCTGGTGCAGAATGCCACGGCCTGTCTTGTTACTGGGGCGGGCCGCAGGAAGCACATGACACCTGTGCTCTGGGCTCTGCACTGGCTCCCTATAAAGCACCGGGCTAGGTTCAAGGTGCTGGTTTTGACCTTTAAAGCCCTTCATGGCCTGGGCCCTGCCTATCTGCAGAATTGCCTCACTCCCCATGTGCCCGTGCGACCCCTGAGATTGTCCGTGGGGGCCTTTTTGGAGGTTCATGTGTGGCCACTGATGTGAGATCTTTTTCGGTGGCTGCCCCCATGCTGTGGAATTCACTCCTGGAGGAGGCTCGATTGGTCCCCACCCTCCTGTTGTTTCGACGTTTGTGTAAGACCTGGCTGTTCCTCCAGGCTTTTGGCGAGGAGGGGGTAGGGTGTGGGGTAGGATTTGGGAAGGGAGGGTGAGTTTTATGATTTGTTTTAAAATTTGTTGATTTGTTTTTAAATGTTTTATTGTTAATTTTTGTGTGTGTTGTTCGCTGACCTGAGATGCCTTTGGGCAGGAGGGGTGGGATACAAGTTTTAAATAAATAATTTTTAAAAAAAAATGTATAAAGTGTACACAGTTTGTATACATGTAAAGGACAGAGTTAAGGGAGTTTGAAAAAATTGTTCATTGTCAAATTATGATAATAAATGCTTAATAAAGAAAAAATGTGATAGTTTAGTTAGTGATAAATATTAATAAGAGTGAGTATGTATGGTAAGGAATGAAGTACATATCTTACTTAATGTCCATCCCAGATCTTCTTCACGAGTTTTTTGTTCTAGAGCAGGGCTGCACAAAATACGGCCTGAGGGTGCATGCAGCCTGCAAGGATCTTTCTTGCGGCCTGACTCCCTCTGCTGCAAAGACCTTTCCTGCGGCCCGCCATGCCTCCTCCTGCTGCCAGGCTTGTCTCGCCCCAGGTAAGTGGGGGTGGGGGGGGTCGGTGGATTTGCCTCAGCAAACCCTGTGCTTTACGTTTGTGGGGATGCCAGTTGGGGGTGGGGGAAAGGAGAGGGAGTGACAGTTTTGCCATGTGGCTTGGGGCACTGGCTTCTATCTGTCCCTGCCTGTGCACCCTGCCATGTGATCCTGGTTTGCCCCCGTGTGCACACCCTGTCTTCTAATTGTGTGTGTGTGTGTGTGTGTGTGTGTGTGTGTGTGTGTGTGTGTGTGAGCTTTGTTTTGCCATGTGACTTGGGGCAGTTAAATTAAGTCAGTCAGGCTCACAGTGGAACATCTTCGGAGCACAGGACTTGTTTGTTAAATAAACTTAATTAGAAATTGAATTTCATTTTATTATTACTGAACATTTATTTGTACAGCCTTGGAGTAGCCCTGATGCCCCTTCCCGGTGTAATCTGATGTGCTGATTCTTTGTATGCAGGTTTGAAATTGGACCAAATTAACATTAGTTTTTAACATTCACACAAGCTATGCAAATTGGGGGCGGGGCCACATGCGACCCAGGATTCAGTCCAAACCCAAATGAGGAACAAAAAATACTCTTAGGTAAATCATCCAGTGGGCAACACATTTTCTTATTTTCAGCACAACCAGGCACACTCCTGGTTAAAAGACTGTTCGGAATCAGAAGCACACAAAACATTTCCCTTCCCCATTTTAATTTCCTTTAGCATTTAGTACCTCTTTGCAACTCACACACAGAACAACCACGAGCAACAGCTGTCCCAGCCAGGGCTTGTCACTTTCAAAGGCTGGCTGGAGCTTCCCCACCTGCAGTGCCTCTCAGCTGAGAGGCGCAGTGGGTGGGAAGCAGCAGGGATGTAGCTAGGTTGGAATGGGCCCAGATGGAAAAGATGAATGTGGGGCCCCCTCCTGTCATGTCCCCTCCCCTGCCCTGCCTCTAATCATAGCTCATGCCCCCCAGGTTGATTATTTATTGCGGAACATTGTCAGCTTCCGAGAACCATGGACCTATCCCAAACAATATCAGGCCTGATGCATGAGATGGGACACACATTGGATTTGATGTCTTGCACCAGCCTGGAAACAAGGGTTCCAATTATTGGGTGGTGTTATAACACTGTTGTCGTGGTTGGATCACTACTTTCTGAAGACCCAGATCCCATCCCTCCTGTGCTCTCTTCTGGGTGGTGGACTGGTTAGGTTGGTTTGTCCCCAGAGAGTGATGGATCTGATTGGTTTCCAGAACTCTCTGGGGGATATACACACTGACCTTGATGGCTACTCTGTCGATGATCTGGTCGGCTTGTGGAATGACACCATGACCATCAACACGATTGCATCCACTCCCATCCCATTGTCAGCACAGGTCTCCCTGTATGTGGAGAACCTGAAGTGGTTGAAGCGGGAGGGTAGGCAGTTAGAGTGCAGGTGGTACTTGGCTCATAATGAAGCCAACTGATTGCAGCATAGTTTGGTTTTGAAGGACTATGCTGTAGCTGTGATGGTGGCAAAGAAAGCTTTCTTCTCTGCTATCCTAGCATCTGCAAAGTCTTGTCCAGTGCAGCTGTTCTGGGTGATGAGGGGCCTGGTTAACCCGGCCTGTCTCCACCAGGAAATGGAGTCATTTAGTGCCCGCTGTGACATTTTTATTTATTACTTTGTAGACAAAATTGTTCATATTCACCATGACTCGGGTGCCCATGCCATTTCAACTGCAGAGTCAGAGTTTGGGGTTATGGAAGCTCAGCTTTGACCTGCTGATTTGGATCAGTTTCAATTGGTATCACCCACTGATGCGAGGGAGGTGCTTGGGGTGGTGAGGGCAACTAGTTGTGAATTAGATCTTCACCTGGCTGGTGAAAGGGGTTGTCAATGCCTCCCTACAGGAGGCTGTTGGATACTCAAAACTGAGGTAGTCTGGCCCCTGCTTAAGAAACCATCTCTTGATGCTGATGCTCCTGCCAGTTATCGGCCGGTCTCTAACCTCCCCCTTTTAGAGAAGGTTATTGAGCGGGCTGTGGCACGGCAGCTCCAGGAACACCTGGACCGCACCGATTTCCTTGACCCCACTCAGTCTGGGTTTCAGCCTGGGTATGGTACGGAGACTGCATTGGTGGCCTTGGTTGACAATCTCCGTCTCGCATTGGATCAGGGTTGTCAGACCTTATTGGTTCTGCTAGACCTTTTGGCTGCATTCGACACAGTCGACCATGAGGTGTTGGTGCTGGGATTGGCAAGGTGGTCTTCGGGGGGTGTACGTATTCCCCCAGGAACCTCATGTGTGGAGTCCCACAGGGTGCCATTCTGTCCTCCCTCTTGTTTAACATCTATATGCAGCCATTAGGGGAAACCGTGAGAGGGTTTCAGGGCATGCAGTGTCATCAGTATGCTGATGACACTCAGCTCTACCTCTCTTTTTCTACCAACCCAGGTCACGTAGTCTCCTTATTTTCCCAGTGCCTGTCAGCTGTGGGGGCTTGGATGAGGTTGAGCCATCTGCTATTGAAACCTTACAAGATGGAGGTGATGTTGGTGGGCGAGGGCTTGGGGGGCCTAGGGGTGGTTGACTCTCCTCTTGTTGTGGGGGTTCGCCCTCCCATGGTCTCTCAAGTGTGGAGTTTGGGTGTGCTCCTTGATTCACATCTCAGCTTGGAATCTCAGGTTGTGGCTGTGGCAGGGAGTGTGTTTCGGCAGTTACATCTTGTCCGGTGGCTTCAGCCATATCTCTCAGACTCCGACCTCGCCACTGTCATCCATGCCTTCATCACCTCGAGGCTGGATTACTGCAACACGCTCTACGTGGAGCTGCCCGAGAACCTGGTCCAGAGACTGCAGCTGGTGTAGAATGCCGTGGCCCATCTCCTTATGGGGGCAGGTTGCAAGGAGCACATGACACCAGTGCTCCGGGCTCTTCACTGGCTGCCTATAAAGCACCAGGCCAGGTTCAAGGTGCTGGTTTTAACTTTTAAAGCCCTTCACGGCCTGGGCCCTGCTTATCTCCGGGACCGTCTCACTCCCCATGTGCCCGTGTGACCCTTGAGATCATCCGGGGGAGCCTTTTTGGAGGTTACCCGGGCGAAATGGGTGGCCACCGATGTTAGATCTTTTTCGGTGGCTGCCCTTGTGCTTTGGAATTTGCTCCCGGAGGAGGCTCGGTTGGCTCCCACTCTCTTGCTATTTCGGCGTGTATGTAAGACCTGGCTGTTCCGTCAGGCTTTTGGCAAGGGGTAGGGGTAAGGTGGGGAGGGAGTGTTTTGTTTTGTTTGTTTTCCCTGCATAATATGGAATTGTTAATTGTTTTAAATGTTTTATTGTTTAATGTTTTTATAGTTGTTGTTTGCCATCCCGGGCTGCCCTGTGGGCAGGAGGGGCGGGATACAAACTGTATATAAATAAATAAATAAATAAATAAATGTAGGGAGCTGCTTCTCAGCCTCCAATAAGTATCATGGGAAAGCGCCCTAAGTTGTGGCATTTGTTGCCAGAAGAAGGCCACTAACAGTTTAAAAAAAGATTGGACACATTTCTGGAGGATAAGTCCATTAGCAGCTATTAGCTGGGTAGGCTTGGGGAATGTAGGGAGCTGGGAGTGATTGCCCCATTGTGACCTGTTGGGTACTTCTTCCAAGCAACTGAGATTGGTGGCCACTGTCGAAGACAGGTTCTGGGCTCATAGACCATTGGTTTGACCCAGTATGGCACTTCTTATGTTCTCTCCATACCACCAGACCCAGCTCCAGATCCCCCTTATTTTGATGCCCCGAGACCCCCTTTGCTTTCACCCTTTGCCTCTATCTACCACTCCATCCTGAGCCCCCCAGATCCCCCTTCCCTTCACCCCACCAGATCCAACCCCTAGATCACCCTTGTCTCGATGTCCCAGACCCAGATCCCCCTTGTCTCCACCCCTCAGATGCAGTTCCAGCCCCCAGATGCCCTCACCCCCCTTCTGACCTGAGAGTCAGGGGAGGCAGGTAGCTCCCATCAAGCTGAACAGGGGCAGAGGAGGAGGTGGTTAGCCTGGCTGCCAGGATGGTGCTTGGGCCAACAGGCAGGTCAGTGAGTAGGATTGGGGAAGGGAGAGGGGAGACTGGGGAGAGTGGACAGACATTAAACCTGTGCTGCAGCATGCAGACAGATAAGTGTGGTGAGGCCAGCTGGCACTTCCTCCTCCACAGCACCTCTCAGCTGAGAGGTGTTGGAAGTGGGGAGGCGGGTAGTTGCCTTTGAAACTTACAAACCCGGGCTGGGACTGCTGCAGATGACGGTGCAGCTGCAGCTCCAGGATCCCTTTCTGCCCCTTCTGCTTGCCTCCACGCTGCCGACGCCGCTGTTCCCACCTGGAAGTCATGAGGTCTTGACTTCTGGGGAGTGAATGTGGCCAGCACCAGCAGCGTCTCAAAAATACTGGACAAAATCACGTTCAGCTCAGTTTAGCAGTGCACGAGGGACAACCCCCTCAAAAAACAGAACTGTCCGGTATAAAACAGAACCAATGGCCACCCTAGATAGGGAACATTTTCCCCTCTGTGAGCCACTTTGAACATTAGTATAAGCTCCTCTGGCAGGATAAGAATGGGGTTGACTCAGGATGGGGGAAGGAAGAGGGGAGGGTCCAGACTATGAATCTCTGCCATGGATCCATCCCCTATCCTGGAGTGCATGCCCTCACTCCTTCTCCCTTCCCCTGAACTCACTCTTTCAGTGGTTGAGGAGCGAATTGGTTCTATGGGCTCCCTGGCCAAGACCCTGGGAATCCTCCCCACCTGCAACCACTCTGCAACCACTCTGCTGTCCCTCCCCCTTGCAGGTAACCAGCTCTTACAAAGGGGAGCTGCCCCTGAGGGCGGTGCCCTCTGGGCGGTGGCCAAAGGCCACCGCCAAAGGACGAAGTGCCGTTGGTGGGCCGTTGGCGGGCAGAGGCAGTGGAGGTGGCTACCAGGGACATTATATGTACTCTGCAGAGCACCCCTGCATGCGTTGTGACAGAGGCTGGGATATTGCCTCACCCCCCCTCCCCTATGTGGGTGGGAGTGGGGGGGTGACGATATTGACAGACAGAGGAGTGGGGTGTGGTCCTGTGTGCATTGTGTGGGGACTTTTGACATTGGAGGGGTGCAATTTTGGGGGTTTGGGTGTGGTGTGCGGGTTGTTGACCTCCCTCTGGTGGCAGGAGAGGGAGGTCAGGGGGTGGTGTGGAGGGTAACCCCTGGTATGAGCAGGGGCGACCCTCCGGGGGGGCAGGGTTGCCCGCCGGTGGCAGAGATGGGTAGGGGAGGTTAGGGGGGTGGGGTCCCTCTCGCCGGCCTGTCGGGGAAGCCTGTGGAGGGTGGGTGTCTAACGGGGTTCTCTGAGGAGGGGAGGGGTTCCGCAGCTATCGGGGTTGTTATGGGTCGGGGGAGATATGGTCCCATGGGGAAGTGTGTTCCATCAGTGAGGAGGGAGTGGTGCCTGCCTTGTGCCCATTCCCCTCTCAACCCCCCACGCAGGTAGGTTGTGGGTCGAGGCCCAGGAGACCCCAGGCCTATGTTTGGTGCTGCTGAACGTGAGGTCAGTTGTCAATAAGTCATTGACCATCCGGGAGTTAATCCTGGAGTGGGACACCAACCTCGTGTGCATTACAGAGACCTGGCTGGACAATTAATTGAGCCCTATCTTGGCCGATCTTGTTCCGGCTGGGCTCTCTCAGCCTCGACTGGAGGGATGGGGGGGTG
>QEPC01007703.1:883659-893955 GCA_003113815.1 Sphenodon punctatus | reverse complement strand
TGTAAAAACTGTCAAAGTTAGCCAGAATAGCAGCTCATGGAGACAGCCATCTTTCTTACATAGATTTACTTTCCCCACTATGGTGGGGTGAACACAGGGCTACAACAAGCTGCCAAGTCAAACACATCATTGGCCTCTTCTGCACAGATGCTCCCCTCCTCCCCCGCCCCCCCGGGGTGTGTGGGTGGGTGGGTGTGCATTGGGGGGGTGTCCATGCAAATGCTGCGGTGGTGGAGGGGATGGGTGTGAATCCGTGTAAACAGCACGGGGGGGTTGCACGCTCCCGCGCAACACCCACCTCCACCCATCGCCCACCCACGGAGTCATCTGGAAAACCAGAGGAGGCTCTGTGGGTGGAGGTAGGTGTGCGCCCGTGGAAAAGACCGCACACCCACCTCCACCCACCGCTGGCCCACATCCATCCCCCCAACCACCGCGTCCATGCAAAAACAGCCATTCATATCCAGCGTGTGTTTGCTTGGCAGGACAATTGAATGTAGGGAATGTCTATGAACTGGTGGGGATTTTATTTATTTATTTTATAGATTTTTACCCCACCCCTCCTGCAAACAGCTCGGGGCGGCTTCCACCAATAAAACACATACAATATATATAAAACAAATTAAAAACAAATCAACAATAGCAACCCATCACTTTATGCCCTGGAAGAAACAGCACAAATGCAAACCCCCAGTGGCCAATTAAAGGGTGTGGTAAAATGACCCAGGAATGCTCCATCCCCTGAGCTGGAGGTTGGCACAACAGGCATGAGAGGAAGCACTCCTGGTTCATTTTGCTGTCTTCTTAAATCTGCCGAGCTAGCCTACTGCCTACCCCTAAAGCCAGCTGTGCACGGAAGTCAATAGGCGTCTTCACTTTTATTATAAAGGGTTGTAGCTCAGGGCCTTCATATCACAGTGAAGAGATCAGATTGGATTAAATGTGGAATCACTGAAATTTACATTTGTGTTGCATTCTGCTTTCAGTCCCAACCACCAAATACACCCACAAAAAACAAGCTGGCCTGGATGTCAGCAGATTCTGGTCAATTTGCATTGATCATAATTTCAATACTACCAGATATAAGTATGGATCTAACTTAGATTCTAGAACCACTAGTTACATCAAAAGCTTCAACAGATCATGATGATGCACGCAACCCTGTGATAATCAGCAATTTTTTCAGAGTGGAAGGTTTATGTTCTCAACGGTGTTTTGGAGAGCGAACAAGGAAATGATTTACAATGTCAGATTGTGCTGAAAGATGTTTTGAAACACAATAGATACAGTATCCATGCAAAAAACTTTCTTCGTTTTTTTTTTGGCAGTTTGGGGTATAACAAACATATGGGACTATATCTACCAAGTGCCAAGAAACCCAACTGTAATTTTCAGCCAGTCTATAATTGGCAACATAAAATTATCTTGCAAAGTTGTTTATTGTTTTCAACTGTTTGTGAGTTTCTACTTTACTTTATATGCCATCTCAACCATAACCTTTAGCATTTGCCAAGAACCTGAGCAGCTGGTTTGAAGAAAGAAAAAAAAAGTACACAAAATCCAACAAAACTACAGAAAGAATACCAAAGCTCTTGTTAAATAGATCATTGTACCAGTGACAAGGATGAGGTGACATTTTTTATTATAAGCATAGTTTTATTGGGAGGACCAAAGCAAAGTGATTGGGGATACGATACAAACAGTTTTGAAGTGGATTAACAGTCAAAAGACCACATTTTCTCTGTTCTCTAGGTGGGTGGAGAGTTGTTCTAGCACCTGCCATGCCACAGTGCCAGATACCAAGAAGCCGACACTTCCCTGTCATTCTATAGTTTGCATAGCATTTCTGCACAACCAGCAAGTTTCTCTATTCTCGTAGCAACCGGTCATAGAGAGTTCATGTCAGGCTGTGCTAGGAGGTGGGGAAGGAGGAGAGAAAGGGGTGAATGGGGAGAAAGGACCACAGCTGCAGTATGGATGAGAGAAAGACCATGGGTACTGTAACGGGGTACGGGTTCCAAGGGGTACATCTTTGCAGAGTCCAGCCCCAAGGAACCCCAACCACACAGGATCTCTGCCACAATGTCCTTTATTCCAGTCTCCAACATAGTCCTATATATGCACAGAGGGTCGGCCTTCCTCAAGGCCCTGCCTGGCTCAGCACAGTCCCTCCTGATAAGGTAGCAAACCCCAGTGTCTCTTCATTCCTCAGCATAGGCTACTGGCTCAGTCACCCTCACTCTGTAACCTACACAGCTCCATCCCAGCTCCCGGCTCTGTCACTTTCATCCTAGAGCTTATACATACAGCCTCCCCCCATAGGCTCTGCTGGCGAGGCACAGTCCCTCCTGAAGCCAGCTTCAAGGCAGAGCCCTCTCTGGCTCCCACCATGCCTCACCTCAGCCCCAATCCTTGGAAGACAGTGCTTCCAGGCACCTATCTCCTGCCAGTCCTTCCTCTCCCTGAGTTCCCAGCTCAGTCTCCTGAGCTCTGGGCTGACCCAGCTCAGCTGCCTCCCCATCAGCCCAGGTTCTGGAGGCTAGCCCAGCTGAGGCCCCTCAAGGCGCCATCCTGCGCCTCCTCAGTGGCTACACCCTCCAGGCCTGCGCTGCCTTCTCTTAAAGGGCCAGGTTCAGGCTCCCAGCCTGACCCTGCTACAGGTACAACTGTGGGTTTGTTCAGACATGATGCTGTACTATAGTATGTACTAGCACTGGAGCATTCCACCATGATGTGAACACCTCACACTATCCAAGGGGGCAAATGGTGGCTTGGGAGCTGCATGTGGCTCTTGTTACCTGTTCTGCAGCTCTCACTCGAAGTAGCTGTCTGGGGGCATGACCATATGTGGCTCTCTCTGAAGCAAGAGAAGCTCGGCTGCCATTTTGTCCACCGGAGCTTCATGGGGGCCACAGGAGCAGGGAGAGCATGTCTTGTGCCCTATTGCTGCTGCCCAAACCCACCAGACCACCTGGGAAACCCAGTTTTGATAGGGGATGCGGCAGGGGAGCTGGGGGAAGCTTCACTGCCTCATCCCCGGGATGAGGGGAAGCCATGATCAATGTAACAATGTGACTGAAATGATAACTTTGGTATGTGGTTCTTGGGCTTGGGAACTTTGCCCATCCCTACACTATACCATGGGATAGTGAGGGGTAGCACTACATTGTAGTTGTCACATGTAAACAACATGTGGGAAAAAACTCTGTCCATCCCCCAGCCCACCCACAAACCTCTGCAGAGGATCTACCCCTGCTTTTGTGCTCCAAGGGAATTATGTTGATGAATCTCTGAGAGAATGAACCATGGAGTATTCTACAACACCCCCTACCCACACCCTGTGACAACTTGTTCACTCCAGTCACCCCAGATGGCAGTGTCATGTCTGAATGTTGCAAGTGAGAAGTAGTGCAGAATAAACTACTATGTAGACTAGACTATGGGTGTTTTTAAATGAGACGTGCCCATGCATGGCCCCCCCATTGTCCACACGCCCAACTGCTCATCTGAATTGGTGCGTGCGGAGGCACACTTCCATGATCCATGCATCAATCACCCATGGCCACACACAGAGCACTCCTAAAAAAATCCGGAGTGCCCCATGCGGGCAAAGGTGGCCGACTCCATGGATGGGGCAGCCATACTAGGAGCCACCCATGTGAAGCCTTCCCATGCATGTCCCGTGCATAGGCACCCCTCTGCCACCCCATGCACTGTCCATGAACCCACTCCCTACCCCCAGCTGCTCTCGTTTAAAAACACCCTCTGTTGTAGCCAACCCCTCGTGGATTGTCACATCTGAAAGTAGTCTATATGCCCCTCCCTCACACAAAAGGACATCCTTTGTGTCCCTGTCAAATGCATGTCCTTCCTCCTTGAGCCCCATATTTTAGCCATGACTACGCCCTTACCTTAGTGTCATGGGGGTCTTTGAGTCAACACCTTAAACTAAGGTCTTGTGTGCTATGAGATCACATTAAAGATCCCTTAGCACTTCCCTTAAGAACTGGAATTTGTCCTCATCTGAATTTCCCCCATTGATATAGAGCAGGGATGGGCAAGGTTCACAGGCTCAAGAGCTATCTACCAAGATTTTCATATGGCTGTGAGCCACATGACACATGCATGCATGCACACACAGGCCTTGCCTGCTTTGTGAATGGCTGGTGGAGCTGGTGATCTACAGTCTTGGCTGCTGAGATAATCTGAAGAACACTGCAATTTAGCTACTGAGACTCAGCTGCAGACACAGAATCATTAAGATAGCATGGATCCTATAACAGGCCCTGGTCTAGAGCCCCACTTCAACTGCCCAAGAGTCCCCTGTGGCTCCCAAGCCACAGTTTACCCACCCCTACTGTAGATCATGCTAGTTTCTGGACACCCCAGACCTCAGCTGTGACTGCATTTTTGGAGGGAGGAGTTATGCAGGCAGGCCCCAATCCTTCAAACACATGTGCACCTCTGTAAATTGAAACCCATACATAAGAAAGGGCAAATCACAGGGAACAGCATACTGGATGAGGACTAACCAACTGCGACTGAATCCTGACAAGATGGAGGTGATGTTAGTGGGTAAGTCGATAGAAGTGACAGCTCCTTCGGTTGATGGGATCTGTCCTCTGCTGACTTCCCAGGTATGGAATCTGGGGGTGCTCCTCGATGTGCAGCTCCGCCTGAATCTCCAAGTGGAGGCTGTGGTGAGGAGCGCCTTCCGCCAGTTACATCTGGTGAGGCGGCTTTGGTCGTTGGTTCCGGTTCCTGACCTGGCCACGATCATCCATAATTTTATTACCTCTCGGTTGGACTACTGTAACGTGCTTTATGTGGGGCTACCTATGGTGATGGCTCGGAAGCTGCAGCTGGTGCAGAACGTNGACAGTCAAACCCTGCTGCCTGTCACAACCATGGGGAGGCTACCCGGAGCGCTGAGCCCCGCGCTGGGGCTGGCCGCGCTGCTGTGCTTAGTGGGGCGAGCCGTCGGCTTGGAAATCACCCTCCTGCACACCAACGATGTTCACGCCCGGGTGGAGCAGACCAGCCGCGACGCGGGCAAATGCACCAGCAGCCAAGACTGCTACGGCGGGGTAGCCCGGAGACTCACCCAAATCCAGCGGATCCGAGACACTCACAAGCACGTGCTGCTCCTGGACGCCGGCGATCAGTACCAGGGCACCGTGTGGTTCAACTACTTCAAGGGCGGGGAAGTGGTGCGCTTCATGAACCGCCTGCGCTACGATGTCATGGTAAGGGGTAGCGACCGCACACGGCGCAAGCAGGGCATCTAGTGCATGGAAGGAAAGGGGGCTGGGGTAGCACACGCAGGGCGGGAAGGGAAGGAAGAGGGGCTGCAGGCAGGGACCTGACCGGTGGTTAGGGGCTTATTCAAACCAAAGCCCCAGACAACGAAATGTCTCCCGGAGAATGAGAGAGAGATGGAATGCCAATGGGGATGTGACAGAATGACAGTAATCTTTCATTGATCCTTGGGGAAATGCATCTGCACTGCACTGGCGCCAAAGGGAAATGAAAAGGGATGAAGGAGGTTAGGAGACTCGCAGAAGGGCTCAATGGAACTAAGGAGGCACGCCAGTATGAAACAGCGAGGCGAGGCTGCAGTGCGGGGGATAGATGGGATGGTCACTAGGGTGCAATGGGGGAAATGGTGGATTGCCAAATAGAAAGCTATGTCAAGTAAGTAAGTGGAATGACATATAGGGAGCAATAAGAAGCTGGGTGGGAATAACAACCAGGAAATGATAGAGATGAGATGGAATGACATTGGGGTAATATGAGATTTCAGCCTTGTACCTACCCTTAGTAAAAGCCACACTAGTTCACGTGTTACATTGGCCGGATGAGTAGGAGAGCTGGCAGAGCGAAGAGCCAGGGGTAGCCTAGTGGTTAAAGCATTAAAGTCAAGGGGACACTCCATGAAATTAACTGGTAGCAGATTTAGAAAGTAAATAAGTGTGTTTCTTCACTCAGCACACAATTAACTTGTGGAATGTACTGCCAGAGAAAGTGGTCACGGTCGGTAGTGTAGCTAATTTTAAAAAGAGATTGGATAAGTTCTTGGGGGATAGGTCCATTCATGGCTATTGGCCAAGTAGGTTTGGAAAAACATAACCTCGTACTGTTGGGGGCTGGAACAACAGGGAATGAATTGCCCATTGTGACCTGGTGGGTACTTCTCCCAAGAGACAGAGATTGGCCACTGCTGGAGACAGGATGCTGGGCTTGATGGACCATTGGTCTGACCCATCCAGTGCTGCCTTTCATCCAGTGTTGCTGATGCAGTCTTCTGTGAGATGAGCACCTTGATGAAGGCAACAGGAACCCATGGAACCACCCAGAGGATGATGAGGGCACAAGAGATGGAGACAATGGGGCTATAGTTAAGAGGACATGTACTGTTATTTTAATCACCACCCTCCCAGTGCAAAACACAAACAAAACTGATGACAACACCATTCAGGCAATTCTCTTCTGTCTATCTGCTTCCCAATTCACTCTATTTGCCGTTCTTCCTGCTCCTAATAGCAGCCTGTTTTTCATTGCAGTTTCTTTCTATAGTATCCTATTGCCATTCTACCTAGTCCTCAAAACACCCTATTTGTCATTCTACCATCTCCCCTTCCTATTTGTCATTTCATCTGATCCCCATAATTTAATTCCTTACCGTCATTCCATGTATTCTGCATTTCTCTTTAGCCGTTGCCCTACTAATATTCATGCCCTTTCATCATAGTTGGTCCCTGTGCATTTCCACTCCCTTTTTCACTCTCTTGCCCTGGTGCCTTCAGGGTGTTTATGCAGGGCTGTAGCGTTCCAAGCTGCCATGATTAGTCTTTAGAAAGGATTAAAGATGTAGGAAAGAGATTTAGTGTGCCATGCCAGCAAAGTCAAAAGCTGGACAGCCTCTGAGAGGGACTGAACATTGAAGAAAGGTCACCTCGGATCAAAAGCTGGAACTTACTTACTTTCAAGTAACATCGTTATTTGCTATGTTTATGTCTTTACGTTCCTGTGTAGTCAGTGACATTGGTAGCAATCTCTGCTCTGTGTTACATATGGAGTTGAAGAAAGAATTGTTGTTATTGTCCCATGAGCCTTTCAACTTGTATGCCAATGAGAATGAGCTCACTTGGATGTATTTTATCGCTTTCCTCCTGAAGCAATACCAGATACAGGATAATACTGGACTATTTTGGCATGAGGGCATGCCAGAGTTCTGATATTTCTAAACAACATTACATCTGAGAATGTAGTGGATGGTTTTGATATTAGTTTACTAGGCATCTCCTAACTAAGGAGGAAACCACAGGCTTCCTCTTGTGCATTGGCCGCAGCTCTGAGACTTTGTACAAACGTATTTCTTGTGCAGTATAAAATACTCGTCAAAGGTTCTAATCAATCATGCTCTGTTTATGGCAATTTTTATCTTGGGCATTAAAACTAGCGTGAAATCAATTCCCCAGTGGACTTTGTTCTTCAAATTCCTGGTTTTAGTTCCTTAAGCTTGCTGGTTTGTTTTGCAGGAAGCCCCTTAAAGTGCAAGCCACTTGCACAGCAACCTGTTTCCTATCTGACCATCAAGCTTAAAATAAATAATTTATAAACCCAAAACACAGGGACCCANAAAGGAAGATCATGTGACCAGAGGATCACCATGGTGACCAAAGAGCACCACGAGAGTGTTCATGGCGTCTAAGGTAAGTAATTCATATATTATTAACTGCCAATAGCATGGTTGAAAAGGGTTGATGCATGCATAAAATTATAAATGTGTGACATTTGTGGTTAAGATATTGGGGAACTAAAGTCGTTGCCTCTGCCCATGAAATATCCTGTTTTTATAAACTGTTTCAAATCTCAGTCTTGCAACCCATTGTGCAACAAAGATGTTCCATCAACTGTATGCCTCTACTTCCCTAAATATGAACTTACTCATATTTTCCTGAACATTAACTAACAAGGTTAAAAGTTAAGCAGGGGAAAAGCTATCAGAAGACCAAATATGTCCAGGCCTTTATGTCCAAACTAAAGCCAATATGTTTAGACTATAGCCAATCTGTTAAACTTATCTCACATATGTCAAAACTGAGGGTAACAGGACGGCCCTCAACTCCTGGGCTGCCGGCACAGGGACACGCCCCCACAGACCATGCACATACCTAAACTGCTCCCCTTGCTCCACTTACCCCTACACCCCCGCAGGGCCAAAAGCGGCCGGGCGGGTGGGGCAATAGAGACGCTGTCACGCGGAGTATGCCGCTCTGCGCAGCTCACGGCACGTCAGGGGGCGGGGCCAGCACTATAAGAAGCCAGCACTGAGGAGACTCAGTGCTGGTGATTGAGTACAGACCAGCTGACTGAAAGCTAAGTCCTTGTGTTTACTTGTGATTGCTTCTTTGAGACCCTTGCTCTTGTGTTGTGCACCCTTCCCCCTGCTATTCCTGGAGACTAGACTGTGAGTGTGCCTGTGTGGAGTGCTTGTGTAGACTGTGTGTTGTGCCCCTTCCCTGTTCCCCTCCGTGGTCCGCTCCTTTCCCTCTCCCCCCCTGCAAGCAATTCCCCTCCCTCCTCCATCTACCTGGGTCCCTTTCCTGGCTTCCCCCACGACTTGTCACACCTCTCCCTTCCTGGCTCCAGGTGTGAGAGTGATTGGGGATAGAGTGAATGGTGGGGCCCTAGTTCTGTCCTTAACCTCGGTGCCCAATAATGATAGGGGCCTTGTCTCAGTAGAGACGTTTGGCCCACATACTATCCTGACAGGCATTTATCCCAGTGAGTACCTGCCAAGGGGCGGGCCAAGGTTGAATGGGTGTGACTGGAGTATTGCGTGTGTGTTGTCCCCTTCCCCCCTGACACCGGGGGCCACACAAACTAGGGCATTCTCGGTGGTCGCGCCGCACCTTTGGAACTCCCTCCCAGTGGGGGCCCATCTGGCCCTGGACCTCCCAGGCCTTTGCAGGAACTGTAAGACCTGACTGTTCCATCAGGCATTTGGTGAGGGAGAGGGGTAAGGGTAGGTAGGGGGTGGGGAGATTGGTGGAGGTGGGTTTGTTCCTCTTTTTACTATTATTATTACTATTTTATGATGATGTTTTAATCTGTTGTATAATGTTTTATATTTGTATTTATTGGTGTTGTTAGCCACTCCGGGCTGCCTGTGGCAAGAGGGGTGGGATACAAAATTCTTTAAATAAATAAATAAATAAATAAATAATACTGGTCAAGTGCTTTGGGTGAGCTAGAAACACTGGAGAACATTAGATCCTCCAGTGGTTTATCCCAGTTGAAGTCAATGCAGCCCTGCAACCTGTATTTCTCCTAAGTGACCTATAAAATTTGCACATATGGCCACCCTAACCTCAACTATCTTGATAGTCATATGGCAAAATCTGGAATATCCAAAAAGTTGTATGGGGGACAACTTTCTTTTTCAGAAGGTTGGGAGAACTATCAGAGGGCTGAATAAATCTTTCATTAGGGAAGAATTAGGCCACTTTCTCACATTCGGGGCAATTGTGGCTGTATTCTCACAGGAATTATCGCATGTAGGAATGCATTATTCTGCTTTTATGCCACAAGAACACTCGTGCATGGCTGGGTCCTGCAATATAGCTTTTACAATCATGGGTGCTCACTTCTCACAGCTTAACAGTAGAATACTGCATTCCTACGTGCACTAATTCCTGTGAGAATACAGCCACAATTGTCCTCACAGAAGTCTTCCCCCCAACCCCCTTCCCAGGTAATGTGAGAAAGCAGCCTTAACTGACAATGTTACGTTCATGGGCACATTGGGAGTTAACAACCACAAATTGGTAGAATGCACAAATCTTTAAAAAAAAAAAAAGAAGGAGAGATATTAGCAGAGTACAGACAATGGAATTCAGAAAATAAATCTTTCTTCAAGAGCTCAAAGAGCTAGTGCACAAGATCCCAGAGACTGAAGAAGTAAAAGAAGGAAAGTTGGGAAGGATGTCAGTTTCTAAAGGAGAAAGAAATATTGGAGGCACCAGGGTATGGAACCGCACCCGTATGAGGAGAGGCTTGATAGGTTGGGACTCTTCAGCTTGTAAAAGAGACGGCTGAGAGGAGATATGATAGAGGTCTATAAAATCATGAGTGGTGTGGAACTTGTAAACAGGGAACGGTTATTTACCCTCTCAACTAGTACTAAAACTAGGGGACACTCCATGAAACTCACAGGTGGCAGAGTAAAAACAAACAAAAGAAAGTATTTTTTCACTCAGCGTACAATTAGGTTGTGGAATTTACTGCCAG
>QEPC01007703.1:850435-862528 GCA_003113815.1 Sphenodon punctatus | reverse complement strand
AGAACAGAAGGTTGCTACCTTGTAAATAAGGTTCTTTGAGATGGGTCTGAACATTCTCACAAATACCCACCCTTCCAGCCTCGCATAGAATTTTTTCCTTCTATTTCTAGAAAGGGTTGGAAGGAACTGTCATTCTGAGGGGGAGAGCACTTTTTATACTACAGGAGCTTGAGACCATCATGTGGCTATTATTTGAACAGGGTGAGCATGAAAAACCCAGTTGTGAGAACGTTGGAAGCCATCTCGAAGAACCTTCTTTACAAGGCAACAACCTTCTGATCGGCACATGGGGAGGAGCTGTTTGTAAACAAACAGTCTTATCTCCCAGCCCGCTGCTGCTGCAGCAGCGTGAGCCAGGCAGCAGAGACGGAGGCGGCGGAGGGGAGGAGGGGGCATGTGTCAGTCGGCAGGGGGGGCCCAGGGCAGGGGGGGGAACCAAGCCAGGACAGGTGACCGATTTATGTCCTCCTCCGGCTCCTGCCTCCTCTCAATTAATCCTTGGGGCGGAGCTCAGCTCTGCAGCAGGCGCCCCTACAAGTTGGCACCCTAGGCAGCCGCCTAGTTCACCTAATGGCTGCACCGGCCCTGCACGGTTTGATGAGCTCCTGCAGCGGGAGGAATATGTCTTGGCAACCAAGCTGGACCCCAGGGTCAAGGGTAGCGTGGCACACCAGACACAGCTCTATGGACACTTGAAGGGTGAGCTGGTAGAGAGGGACTGGCAGGCAGAGAGGGCTCTGGAGAGTGCACGGCAGCAGCAGCAGGATGCCCCTGGGGCGAGTGGGAGAAGTCACCCCTTTCAGCCGGTGGGGTCTATCTCTGCCCCCAGCCCTAGCAGTAGCAGTACCAGCAGTAGTCTGAGCAGAAGTAGCATCCCTATTGCCAGCACCAGCAGCTCCTATGTGCAGGCCACTTTGGCGAGCATGGGCCCATGCACAGCAGGGCAGACAGCGTGTATGAGGGCAGTGGTGGAGGTGGTGCCCAAGGACAGTTACATGAGGGAGTACAACAGTGCCTCAGCAGTAGTGGAGAGCTACCTGGAGATGGACCCATGCATCGATCCCAGCAGCGATCCCTTGGCCTACTCGGCTGGCAAGACCAACGTGTGGCCGGCCCTGTCCAAAGTGGCCAAGGCTCTGTTGTCCTGCCCACCAACGAGTGTCCCCAGTGAGCAGGTGTTCTCTATGGCGGGCGACATTTGCTCACCGCACCGCCTGAGACTGGGGGCCAAGTTGGTGGAGCAGTTGCTTTTTGTTAAGATGAACCTTCCACTGCTGGGATTCCCCGAGCTGCCCCTGGACATGGATTGATGGTGCAGTGGCACACGCCATCCCATGCCAGGGGAAGTCTTGGGATGGGGCTCCCCCTCAGTCTGGGCTGCTGCTGCTGAGGTGCTGTCCCTTCCTCCCAATGCCTGGCACCTGCCCACCCTGCCTCTCTCTCTCTCTCTCTCTCTCTCTCTCTAACTAGACGGCCTCAGCCAGCCTATCTGACTGACCTCATGACGCTGGGTGGCATTGGGAAGCTGTAAGCCTGCCAGCCGGCCTCTAGCTAGACAATCTCAGCCCACCTATCTGACTGTCTCTCTCTCGCTGCACAGTCTTTGCCACTCTATCTGAGTGCCCTGCCAAGGTCCCAGCCTACTGTTAGATAAAAATTTGTGTGCATGAGTTTAGGAATGCATGGTTTTAGGTTGACCAGGCTGAAGCGAGGCTTCTGGACAAATAGCCAGCAGATAAATGGCCTAAGAGAAAAACAACCTGCCTCTAGCAAAGTAACAGGGGTTTCAGCTGAAGTGCTGAAGCGTATCTGGAACACCCACCAGCCCTCCAAAAAGAGGAACTGAGCCGAAAAGCACAGCACAAGTATCTATTTTAGAAGTACCAGCCCTCCAAAAAGAGGAACTGAGCCGAAAAGCACCAGCGCAACAGCAGAAAAACATCTATTTTGGAGGGCCAATGGAAGACACTATGCCTACCAGCAGCAAACCTCAAACAGGTGGCCAGAAAGCCCCTGACAGGTCGGCCGGAGAAAAACGGTCTTGAGGTTCTTGGGTGTGAGCTGTGGCTCTCCAGGGCATCTGATAAATCAAGTTGTTTTTGGAGATCCGCAGACCGCAACTTTGACAGAGCATCAACTTGAAAAAAGCCCCTGGACCATCATCAAACAGGTGACCAGCGAAGTAACCAGCGGAGTGGTGTATAAAAAGAAGACACAAACCCCCTGACTTTGGAGAGAGAGAGAGTGACAAAAGAAACCAACTGACCCGACAACTAGAGGCAGCTCCATAGCAGCCATCTCTCCAGCCACTTTCAACAAGGTTTCTTTGGACCTGTCCAGTCCAAATGTATTCCTGATTGAGTGTGAATGGGATAGATAAACTTTAGAATAATAAGATTAGAAACTAATCTATAAGACTTAAGGAATTTATGTGTTAGAATCATTTATACTTAGAAAATAAAATCTATCTTTGTTGGTCAGTTTGTGTCCTCATTATTATATGTTAATGGTAAAACAGAATCCCTTACGTAAGATCCCAGGAACTGATCACTGAGATATTATGGGATAATGATAAACAAGACGGTCACTACTATATTATACTAAAAGGTATATTATGCCATAAGTGATAGAAGTCCACAATTATATTATACTAAAGGTGGTAGAAGTCCAAAAGTATATTATAGTAGAAGACGGTAGGAGTCCACAGGAGACTGATCTTATGCGAGAGACAGTCATAAGGGTATTATAGCAAAAGGTGGTGGTAAGAGTCCACAAGAGATGGTCTTAGTGACTAAATCCTGATCCACTACCAGAGAGGTCTATCGCGGTTGGGACGAGATTGACAGTGTTTTTCCCCTGGGCCTCTAGACACTTGGGAATTGGTGTAGTGTAAAGTGAAACAAACAAAAGTCCCATAACACTACCTTCCCTACTGCCTCTCATTCCATGCTGCCTGTCTGCCTGCCCTGGTTACCAACCTCGAACCCTGCCTCAGCCTGCCTTCTGCTGCTCATGCCACGCTGCCTGTCTGCTGCTGTTGTCTCTGCTGCACCATGGGTTCTGTGCCCGGGCAATCCAATGTCAGTTTCTGCTGCCTCTGCTGTGTCATGGGTTCTGTGCCCCGGCAATCCAATGTCTGTTGGTGCTGCTGCCAATGCTGTCTCTGCTGTGTTACGGGTACCGTGCCCGGGCAATCCAATGTCTGCTGCTGTTGCCAATGCTGCCTCCTGTGCCATGGGTTCTGTGTCCCAGCAATCCAATATCCGCTCCTGCTGCCTCTGCTGTGCCATGGGTTCTGTGCCCCAGCAATCCAATGTCCGCTTCTGCTGCCTCTGCTGTGCCATGGGTTCTGTGCCCTGGCAATCCAATGTCCGCTTCTGCTGCCTCTGCTGTGCCATGGGTTCTGTGCCCCCGCAATCCAATGTCTGCTGCTACTGCCACTGCTGCCTCTGCTGTGTCATGGGTTCTGCTACTGAGCAATCCAATCTCTGCTGCCACTGCTGTGCCATGGGTTCTGCTACCGGGCAATCCAATGTCTGCCGCTGGTCTGCCAATGCCTGGCAGCCTGAAATGCCCTGCCAAGTAGGGGTACCAGGCCAGCCACCAAGCCCCATGCTTTCCCAGCCTCTGCTGCTGCGGCTGGGTCTCAGACGGTCATCCATGCCCCCACGGGCACCCCCAGGGGCCAAGCACCGAGCCTGCCTTCCCAGACAACCCGGGGTGCCAAGCCCCAAGCCTTCCTCGTCTCTGCTGCTGCTGCTGTGTCTCCAACAGCCTGCCATGCCCCCATGGGCACCCCTGGAGCACCCCAAACCTCTGCCATGGCCAAACTTTCCAAACCTTCAAGGGTCCGAACTCCGCAGGACTGAACCCATGAACCCGAACTAAGTTTTCGGGCCAAATGGTCGAACATCCAAACCCCATTCTGTTCGCACATCCCTAGTTTTTGAGAACTGGCTGGACAAGCATCTGGACAAGTTTGTGATGCTGTAAATTTAGGAAACCCTGTCTCAGGGCAAGAGGTTGGACTACATGGATCTTGAGGTACCTTTCAACCATACAAATCTATTAAATCTAATCTAAATCTATCAAAGTGATGGTGTGCCTGTTACATGGAAAGATCCATTAATCACACAGATACATCCAGAGCACTGACACTATCAATGGACTAAATCAGTGGTTCCCAAACATTTGGACCAATGGCCTGTTGCTAGCCCTCATCATTTCTCTCAAGACACCATGCACTAAAAAGATGACTGCTGCCTGTTATGTGCTTATTGCAAGCTATTTGGGTAGTTTTGTTCTTTGCCAGCATCATCCCCATCCTCAGGGAAAGGGAGTGGATGATAATCATAATTAGGGCTACGATTTTGGCACTGGTATTTTTATTGAAACTTACGGATAGGACAAGGGAAATAATAAATCATGGAAATATAAACATGTGCCTCTGCCGCCCCCTAATCCAGCTGCAGAGGTGGCAGTGGCAGCAGGATTGGGGATGGGAAAGGTGCCTCATTCAACTACTACTCAAAAAATAATTGTTAGAGTGTCAAATTGTTATTTACGTACAGTAAAAGCTTTCCATGACTCTGAAACAGCATGTTGTACATCACCAGGTTGTCATCTTTGACTGAGCATCTGTCATCTCACACGATATCTTTGTAAGACAAAAATGATCTCTCACCGTCTGTACTGTTAATGCGCACTGATAAACACCTCTGAGCTATTATGGCCAGACTTGGAAAGTGATCTTTTAAGTTGCACCAAAATTCCACAATGTCAAGGCACTTCATTTCCAAAACTGCCCTGCTATAGCTACAAAACTTGGCTTTTACCAACACGTTGTCTTCAGACATGGGAATAGACTCAAATACATTTAGTGATGCAAGGTCAAGAAGTTTGGCCTGATTGGGATCAAACACTCAGCAGACTTTCAAAACACCTACAGCGGGTTGACAAAACTGTTGATTACCAGTCGTGTAGGCTTCAATTTCATCAATGCTTTCATGAAGGACTTCCTTAGATAACAGGATTTTGCCCAGCTGGCAAGATTGGACAAATCATTTGCCACCTTATATGATTTGAATTCTATTTTTTCATAAGCAGTGGGAGTTGCCATTATTCTTGGTGCAAATGCTTTTATTGCTGCAATATCTGCTTTTATTTCTGTTGATTTACTTAAAGTTGTCAACAGATGAACTACAGCTTCATTCACACTCCTCCTCTAAAGAACCCACATAATCCGGCAGGTGGCTGGTATGAAAATGGACAGCTTCAAACCAGCTGTTCCACTGTGTGATTACCGGTGAAGGTGGACTTCCAGGTACTTTCCTTTTTTCCTGCAATGATTGGCAGAACCGTGCTTTATGGGTAGGGCAGGCAGTGAACACACATTCTACAGCAATGACAAGTCCATTTACTTTCCCAAATGTTTTTTCTCCAGGTATTGCCCACTAAGCTGAGAAGATGTGCAGTGCATATTATGTAAACTGCATTAAAAAAAAGCACCTTGAGACTTCGTTCCCAGAATTTGTTCATGTATGTAGCATTGTCAGTGACAAAAGTAGTGCCCAGGTAGGTAGAGCAGCTGGCCTCGATGTGGTCCCCCAGAAGATTCTGGGCCCATGGTCTGGTCCAAGGGCCACCCAGACAGGCAATAGCGGGCTCGCATGATTGTTTGTTGTTGTATCCCCCACCAGGGATCAGGAGCCGCCATGACTGCCTGTCATTGGCTACCAGGGCTGCCCATTATGGTGGGGGGTGGGGCACTGGGTGCACTCTGGGGGCAGGGCTGCCTGGCTGCGCATTTGTTCCATTCCCCTGTGGCAGGGGAGGGCTTGTCAGCAGGCCCAGTCGGGTTGGTGCGCATTTGATCTGTGCTTTAATCTGGCCCCGCCAGGGCCATCCCTCCCTCCGAAAGCTTGTAGCCGGTGCGCTGGCTGCACATTTATTTTTGCCCATAATGTGCACTTGCAGGCCATGGCAAAATAGGTAGAGACTGGAGCCTGCTTTGCTATAGCCGCAGCCAGTTCTGTAGACCAGCTTTCGACTACTTGCCATTGTCAGAAACCACTGAACTTTTTACCATTGTAGATTGCTTTTGTTTTGTATATTGTGTTCATTGGTGGTCATGTGAGAGAGATTAAAGACATCAATACACATTATTCTATTAAGGATAGCTCTTTGTAGCTTTGTGGCTAAGGTGATGGACTTGGGTATAGGAAACAAATGTTCAAATCCTATCTTTGCCTTGAGCACAATGTGGAGACCTTGGGCAAGTCACTCTCTCTCAGCCCTAATTCCTCATCTGCAAAATGGGAATAATATGACCTACCGCACAGGGGTTTTGAATGGGTGTGCTAGATAAAGATTGTAAAGCACTTTGAATATTGAAAGTTATTGCTATTAATTGTTAATTTATTATTATTATTATTATTATTATTATTAACCTCCAAAAGCCCTTTAGGAAATCACATCACTTACAATTCCCATCAGCCAGTAACAGGCCTGGAAATTGTAAGTTAGGGCAGGAATAAAGGCACAACACTTCCCTACCCAAAAAAAACCCTCTCGGGAAGGATATTATATGGAACCAGAATCCTACTAAAAAAAAAAAACTTACAAAATTCACATCACTTACAATTCCCATCAAGCAATAACAGGTATGGAAATTGTAAGTTAAGACAGGAATGAAGAAATGAAGTTACGGATCCAAGGGGTAACTCTCACACACCTAAACTCTCATGCCATGCAAGGATCTGGTGTACTACTGCTTCTATATGGGGTGCAATGTGATGTACCTCTATGTGCATGTGCACCCGCCTTAACTTGCCCTCCATGTCAGCATTAACGATGTTCATCTGTAAGTTAACCGAATTGAATTGGCTCTGCAGGATACTGTATACATGCTTTCCATTTGCTGATTCTTCGATGAGTCATTTTCCCGCCAGAATCATTGAAGGAGGAGGCGGAGGAGGAGCCAGTGCTGCTAAAGTTGGAGCTGCTGCTGCTAAGCCTGAAGTCATCCTTTTGAAAATGGTAGGGTCCCTGCATGCATGTGCATGCTGTGGTCCCGGCACTTTCAAAAGGACGGCTCCAGCTTTAGCAGCACCGGTTCTTCCTCCTGCAGCAGCAGCCCCTCCTTCAGTGGCGGTATTAATGGTGCGTATGACTCAGGGTGGGGGCGGCTGGGGGGGACAGCAGCAACAGCAGCCTATCATGGATCCAAAAAGGCAGGCAAGCAGGCAGATGGTCAGGTGGGGGGGGCAGCGTAAGTTCCTCCCTCCCCACCCAAGCCGCTGTTGAGGGTGAGGGAGACTAAGCAGGGAATATATTGAGAAGTCTCCAGAGGCTTCCCATTTAGCTTCCTGGGGCCCCGCCAGCAATTCTGCCCCCACGTCTTCTTCCTGCAACATCCATGGCAGAGTCAGCACACAGCATGCATGCGTGGCATTAAGCCCCGTGCTATTGGGGAAAATAGCATTTTCATGGGCGTGTAATTTTAAAATCAAGCAACCAAACAGCCCAAACTTCCCCCAGAGGAAGGAAGACATGAAGGCTGATTTTTTCAAACAAATATCCCTTGAGTAAAGCCTCCAACAATTAAGCTAGGCCCAGCAAAAGAAAACAGTCGCCAGCCTGGAATGAGGTACCTGAAAATTCCAGTGCAAAGCAACGGGAGGCTTTGCATTGGAATTCCAACATGCCTTAACTTATAGAGCTGATCTTTCCACTCTATTATTATTTATTATTAATTATTATTATTAATAAGTATTTATATAGCACCAGCAATGTATCTAGCACTTTACAACTGTTGAAAATAGACAGGGTCCCTGCCCCGGTGCTATATAAATAAAATTAATGGAACTTTTAATTCTTCCATCAGCAATACAGGTGCAAAATCAACTAAAGTAGAGTGAGTATTGAGGTGAGGTTTGCATGTTTGTGTATGCAAATATATGAGAAGGTCTTCTCCAGTATTTTTGACTGCTCAAGTATATTCCAGAAATTACACTGCTAAAAGAACATCCATTCTCCTCCTACCATAGTTACACCTACCCATTGTAGGATATTTCCTTATGGATATGGCTTTGGACTTATTTTACTTGGTTATTGCTCATAAACTAGCATAGATTGGCATAATGTTAATAAACTGACATAGATTAGTATGAGGCGTTTTAGACCTAGTGATGTTAAGCATCCTGTTAGTTACTTTAACATTTTATACAGGGTATTAATAACTTTGGGTTTGGTCAAGAGGTGGAAAGACTCGTTACTAGCCAATAAGATCTTTTGTAGAGCTTCATACCATATTTAGGTTAGATTCTTTATTACATATGAATAATTATAAGATTTAGAGTTTAGGGCCAAATCTGTATTTCCACCCAAATCGGACACCCCTATAAAAATAGCTGGTCTGGTCCACGCAAAGCCGAACAATTACCTTCTTATCATCCCAGACCTTGGATCCAGCAAAGATCAGACTTTGGTGAGCATAATTCTGCCTCATTGAGTCTGGCCAACTCAATTGAGTGTAGTTCTTTTGCTTACTTTCTCTTATAGAAATCTTTTAAAAATAAACTTTTTAGTGATAACTTTGTTCCAGAACAGATGTTTCAGATTGCATTTGTAACCACCGTATATTTTTTCTTATGATTAGAAAGTTTCATTTTCTGTATTAGGTTAGCTGAAAATCTCTCTGCACATGTAACCACAACTTCTTATTACTTCTTATTCACTTGCTTACTCTGTTGCAAAATAAACTCAACTCAATTTAAAATAAATTGGTGCCTGCAGTAAATCCCTGTAAAAGAAATGTAAAGGGGATGATCTGGTGAACCCTAGAACTTTTTATTTGGGGAAAATTCCCACACAATGAGTAGCAGTAACATTGGGTGTTAATAGACATGACGGTGGAGTGCCGCCATCGCAACCCGACCCAGGTCGGGAATATGCCAGCAACATGGTCCAGACCCTGTCCACTGGAACAACAAATGCAATGGTGGCAGGGCCGCTGGGGAGGAAGGAGGACACACGGACGTGCATCCACCCACCCCCGCTCCCGCAGCATGCGCCCCTCCTCCATGATGACCACCATGGTGCCCAGTCATGGGAGCACACACACACCCATACTGGACCGGGAACAGCGGGCTAACACACGTTAGCCCGCTTAGGCCTGGTCAAGAGAGCCCTTGCCCAGGTGTGTTGGTGGCTAGCCTGGGCACAAAGATTTGTGCATGCAACCTGAAGGCTAGCAAGTTAGCCCTTTACTAGAGGTGACAATTCTAGATTGTTGTAAATCAGGAATAAGAAAGGAAGTATTGATCTCTCCAACAATAGGTATTTTTCAGACGTGATGGCTGAAAAGCCATCACACCTCACCCTGGGTAGGGGTCTGCCTGTCTGTCAAACAAATGTTCCAGCAGCTGGGGCTGGGGAGGGTGTGGGGAGAGGGCAGGGGGCATGTGGACATGGGTCCGCACAGCCCCACCCCCTACACCTACCTGGAACTGCTCCGGCCACAGACTGGGGTTAGGTGGAGCAGACCATCAGAAGTGATGGCCCGCTTCACCACAGTCCAGGGATGCCTACCCTGGACCGTGGCAGGGCTTAACACGGGATGTGAGCTGACAGGGAGCCCAGCGCACGTCCCGTGTTAGCCCTGCCATGGTAAACATCTGGCAGGACGGGAGTAGACATGACACCACCACCCATGACCACGCTGAGGTAAGTGTGGCCATGGGCAGTGGTGTCACATCTGGAAATACCCAATGGCAAACACATTTGTTTGTTATAAAATAAAAGAGATATCCTATATTCAGTAGAAACATGAAAGCTTTTATTGGCGTGGTCACTTGTTAGACTGGACATCTAAGAAAGCTACTTCTATCACTGTGCGATAACAATCCCTTTTTCCTCTTAAATATAAAATAGAGTTGGAATTTGTTGCTGGTAAAAGGTGTCTAGGGACTGTCTGGACGTATTTCTCTAAGTTCTATGTATTGCTCTATTAGTTTTCCAGAAGCCCCTCTGCATCCTCCATTCAGTTTATAGTGAACATGAACAGCACCATGAAGCTGTTCACTAAAATAACATGGTGGTTTTGTAATGTATCAACAAATGAAGACCCAGCTACAGCTAGTCTTCATTTGGAACTTAAATTTGTATTCTTGTTTGCAGACATGAAAGGTGAGCTTTTATAAAAACAGCCCCTGCACATTACCAGAGCTCGCTGATATGTCTCGAGAGAGAGAGAGAGTGAGGTTGTTGTATTGGTCCTGCACCTAAGACTTAGAGACAAAATAGTTTCAGTGATATCTTTTATTGGGCCAGCTATAGTTGGTGAAATTATATAAGCTTTTGGTACANTAAGTTCTATGTATTGCTCTATTAGTTTTCCAGAAGCCCCTCTGCATCCTCCATTCAGTTTATAGTGAACATGAACAGCACCATGAAGCTGTTCACTAAAATAACATGGTGGTTTTGTAATGTATCAACAAATGAAGACCCAGCTACAGCTAGTCTTCATTTGGAACTTAAATTTGTATTCTTGTTTGCAGACATGAAAGGTGAGCTTTTATAAAAACAGCCCCTGCACATTACCAGAGCTCGCTGATATGTCTCGAGAGAGAGAGAGAGTGAGGTTGTTGTATTGGTCCTGCACCTAAGACTTAGAGACAAAATAGTTTCAGTGATATCTTTTATTGGGCCAGCTATAGTTGGTGAAATTATATAAGCTTTTGGTACATACAGGGCCCTTCCTTTTGCATTTAGCTTGTTGAGGAAGGGCCCTGTGTCTCCTGAAAGCCCAGCACTGATATGGATTTTAACCAAAGTTCAAATTTGACAAATTAACAGTTGCAAATTTTACATTTGTGAATTGTTTATGCAAAATCTGCAAGTGAGTTCTAACATTCATGCCTCTCTAGTTCACTCCTACCTGCCAGCTTGTGCATCTCTGTCTGTTACTAACAGAAGCTATAGCGTAAAAACAGTCATAATGCTAACTCCACTTTCACACTGCTTTAATATTTCTTCTGCATGTTGCAGGGCTGTATTGGTGCCCTATGCAGCCCTGCAACATGCATAAGAAATGTTCAAGTGGAGTTAGAATTATGTCTGTTTACACCCAGAAGCTATACAAAGTTTAGATAAGTATAACCACTAAGGGTGAGGCCCCTAGAGCCTGTGGTTGTTCCGTGGGCCCCCCACAGCTGACACCTACAGGCTCTGCATGGGATCGCAGCTAGTGGGCAGACATTCCTTCCTGCCGTGGTCCTCCTGCGCTCCCCCACCACCACCACAGAGTTGCAGTCACTCCTCAGACACCCTAGGCTAGAGTTAGAAGACCGATTGGATAGAAGTAGAGACTTTTTACCTTATTTAGTTGAAATTGTAGTAAGATGGCCAACTTAATTAATAATCATTGTGGTTTCCTTTGCGCTCCAGTCTATTAAAAAAAAAAATTGCCTGTGAGCTGAGAGCCATAAGCTGTGCAGCTCATCACTCCCAGGACTCTGTTTTGAATGTCACTTGAGCAGGGGCATTTTTACACATAACAGCGACACAGAGCTCTATCTGTGTTCCGTCCTTGACAGAAATCCTTGATTTATTTCACATTTGCCATGTTACTGGGGCTGATCCCATGTCCTGCGTGTGCTGTGTGCACTATGCACATAAGCCACGCTCACACCCATTGCAGGAACATTGTGTCACGTGCAAGCTACATGGATCCCACGTGCAGGATGTTTGGGAGCACAGCCACTGTCTTTAGACTTCCAGCCCTTCTCAGGGCTAAGCTGGATCCTCTTTTCCACCTATTTCTAAAATGCATGGACAGTCTCCGAGAGTCTCCCAGATGCAATCCCATCCTGATGCTGGGGCTATGAGGCATCCTTGGTTGTTGCTCCAATCCTATGGAACTCCCTTCCCCCAGAGGTTTGTTTGAGCCCAAACCCGAGTGTCTTCCCGAGGCGGTGTAAGACCTTTTTGTTTGTAAAGGCATTTGGTGGGCAGGGATGGGGGTTGGTGGATGGTTTTGGGAGAGGGTCATGGGGGGGGGGGTTGGATGTGGGAAATGGGGAGGTGGTATTG
>QEPC01007703.1:836153-849182 GCA_003113815.1 Sphenodon punctatus | reverse complement strand
AGGCAGATTTCATAGCATTCCAAAAGAAGAGCGACTGTGTATTATTGCGATATGTCTGTACTAGAGACAGATAAGCATATAATCTTATACTGCCCTGCTGTTAGCCATCTGAGGGCTAAATACATTGGATCCTTTGTTGATATAGCATGGTTGACGGGCTTGTGTGACAACTTTAAAATGTATTGTTTGCTAGACGGTTGTGATTCCCCTCGTTCCTCTGCAGTGGCAGCATTTTGTGCAAACGTAATCATTTTAAAGCAGTACAGAGAAACTATTCTTAGTTTGTAGTGTATAGTTTATAGCCTATTTTATTTTATTTTATGTATGCTATGTTGTTTGTGTTATGTGATATGTTTTTATGTTTTGTTATGGCCTAAGGCTAACAATAAATATTCTACCACCACCACCACTTTAACCACACTTGAACATTTCTTATGCATGTTGCAGAACTGTATTGGTGCCCTATGCAGCCCTGCAACATGCATAAGAAATGTTCAAGTGTGGTTAAACTGGGGTTACCGTCATGTCTGAAAACATCCTATAACAGACATAATTAGATAATAAATGGAAGCCTTTATCATGCAGCTGTGTAAACGTAAGCACCCCACCGCCTCCACATCCACCCACTTCTAGTCCCTGGTGAAGGTGCAGTCATTCAGTCAGGATGCAATGATGACTCATCCACACAAAGGAACTAGTCAAGGAGCTCGTAATACGGTGACATGAGGTAAAGTTCAGGAAACCAACATACATTTTCATAAATGACTATTCTGTATTAGTATTGTATACATGTTTGGGTGTCTAACGGATCAGTGTAATGTACAGATCAACATGATGTGAATAATATGACATGGAGTGTCAAAATGTACAAACCAGAAAGAAAGTTAAAATAATAGCTTAGAGAAGGGAACAGGTAACATGGGGGAGGTCATGATGTCACAGATATTTGTCTTTCTTCTGGATTGTATGCAAAATGCATTGTATCGCCAGAGGGCAATACACTGTAGAGACAATTCAGTTGAAGTAGAAACCTTAGTCAGGCAAATTGCATTTCAAAGGACAGGATACAATAGTGAAATTAAGTTAATTAACACCTAAAAGCAAGCAGACTGGCAGAGTAAAAGGGCTTGCTTAGCACAGAAAAGAGAGAGATTTCCTGACCAAGAGCATGTGAAGTCTTCTGAGAGAAACTCTTGAACTGCAACCAAGCAAGATACTCATGCCCAGCTCCTGTAACATCAGAGCTAAGAGACAGGGAACCTTGAGACAGAAATGGACTACTGCATAGATAGGAGTTTAGCCTAGAATTCACAAGTAAGGTAGATTTGCATTGTCTTTTATGTGTACTTGATTTACTGCACTCTGAGCACATTCTTAAATTATATATTAATCTTGTTTCTTATAATAAACTTACTTAACTAAGCCGGTTAACTTTGGGGTGACCCAGTTTGGGGGAGATTCTGGATCAGCATACTCAGACAAACCTGAGGAAGTATTTTGCGCTTTGGAAAATTCTGTGGCAAAGGTGACTAAGAATTAACCCCTTATATGCTGGAACAGTTCAGGCGCAAGCTGGTCCAGTAGAAGCTGTAGGTGGGGAATATGAGTCACAGCTAGCCTAGATTTGGGGCAGAGAGATCCCAATCCTGTCACAGTGATGTTTGCCTCCCATGGCCAGAGGCGAAATTGTCCCAGATCTCCTTGTACCTGTGCCTTAAGTCCTTGGCCTGCTGCTGGCATTGGTTCACGTCCTGTTTGTAGTCCTGCTGTGCCATGTGGACCGAGATTTCCTGGAACACCGCCTCATTCCTGTAGCACTTCACCAGGGCATATTGGACCTTCTGCTCCTGTCATAGAGTGATGAAGGTCTTGATTTCTTCCTCAGCCCAGGGAATGTAATGTTGGGAGGGGTGTGTGGATCGGTAGGCAGAGACCAACTGCAATTGCGTGGTAGTGGTGCTAGTTTTTTTCCTGGCTGTCGGTATTAGCCATGTGCAAAGTGAATCAAAATCTTTGTTTTATAGATTAGTTTGACCTAACTAGGGATCTTATACTGGGGGGTTATGAACTTTTAATTTAATTTAATTTAACTTGAGTAGAGTATTTCTGATTTTATGATTATGTTGTTAGTTTGTTGGTTATGTACATGTGTTTGTTAAATGCTTTGTTGTGTGTTGGTTTGTTTGTCTGTTGTATTTGTAGCCACGGCGAAGGCCCGAGCTAATAAACTATATATATATATATTAGCCATGTAAGTTTAAATTAAATCTTCATGTGGAAAAGGGAATGGATGAGATTGCTTCCTGAAGAAGAAGATAAACTAAACCCTTTTACTTCAAAGTTAAGTTCAAAATTCATTCAAAAGCATGTACCCAATTAGCGATCAACAAGTTCTTTTATAAACACAAACCAAAAAATTCTGGGTTATTAATACAACTTTAAGCAATAGCACAAGTGACATAGCCCATTATGCTACTTCAGCTGCAGTCCTCAAACCACTTCCACTTCAGTGAGTCTTTGTAGACATTAGACAATGCAGACAATTGCAGCCTTAGTCAATGTTTAACTGTTAGAGTAACTCCTCTTTTATTTTCTGAAGGATTTATACAGTGCTGCGCTATGGACTGGTTCTTCTTTTTACCTTTGGTATGAAATAACCTAAATCTGGTGGCATAACAGGATAGAGCAAAGCTCCTATTTCCCCTACACTTCTTGGGGTCTGAGAGATTAGAAGGGCATTTTGTGTAGCTTGTCGTCTGTCCATTTATGACTGGCAAGAGGGGCACACAAGGCAATTTCAGTGGCTGACTTTATAGGAAATGCGTTTTTAAATTTTGTTGAGGAAGCTTACTAAGCACTTTGGATAGCTGTTCCATTATCCTGGTTGTGTACACTGAAAGAATGCCAGAGCTACAGCAAATACACTAAGAATATGGTGCATGTATGAACATGAGTTACAATACTTCAAATACTACTAGTTCCCAAATATGTTCAGGCTGTGACCCCCTGAGAGGCAAAAGGAAACCTTGCAACTTCAAGCTTTGGAAACTTGCATTCTAATTATGCAGATCGAAGGCTTGTTTGGACTCCATTTTGCAATGCAGTGGCTTCACTTGGGGGCCCCATCCCTAGTTTAGAAACCCCTGAGTTACACTATCTTTTCTCCCTCTCTAAAAAGGTGTGTGTTGAGCAGACATTATGCCTTTCTAGTCTGTCATGGGATTGGGACTCACTACCGCACTCTAGGCTGTCATGACTCAGTTCCCTGGCTTACAGCTCTCACTAGACCAGCTCTCTCTCTAGAACTGATTGAGCCTGCAATGGGTGAACCTTCTTGTCACCTTTTCACAGAGTTTCTCAGCACAGACTCTTTCTCTCTAGGTTCATCTATGTTTGTAAACACAGAATTAACCTCAAATTGTGTCCCCTGTCCCGCCAATATTAGGATTAGCAATTCCACTGGACCATACTAAGTTCAGTTAAAAGACGTTTAATGAATAAATCATGAATAAGCATGCAGTACAAGATTATACTTGAGAGTGCAGAAATCAAAACAACATAACCAATAATGCATTTCTATCTGTACTTGGGTTCTCCTGACTTAGGCTTATCAAAATCATGGTCCAAGGCTATTTCAGTTCATGTCTTAGAGTTTCCAAGAGTCCTTATTTCATAGTTTCTTTGGTGCAGCCCTTCTCTGGTTGATAAGATGTGATGATGTAGATTAAGCTCTAGCTCAACAACTTCTTCTTTGTCTTTCCCCCTTAAGTACTTTTCCAGGGTCCTTTGTTTAATTTTCCTGCCAGGTGACTCTGTGCTTTCAGTTATGTCCACAAGAAGAAATTCATTTGCAACTCAATGGTCTATGTGTCTGCAGAGGTGTTTAGGCTTTTTCTGATTACACACTCGCTCAAGGGCATGACTTTGCAATTTTCCATTGCATGAAGTGAGTTTCCAGTTCTCAACATTCACATTACATACATGTTTAACCTTTACCTTTGCATATTTGTTAGACATGTAGTCTACATGTAGCCCAGTATCTCCTTATGACATGGTCTTTATTTCTTTTGAATTCCTCTTTGGAGGAGTAGTTTAATTCTAGATTTTGCATATATTATCTAAGTTATCATTGTGCCTTTGTACAACTGCTTATCAAAAAATATTGGCTCCACCTCAGTCAGTAGGAATAAAGCAAGTGAAAATTTCCCCTTATCTTATAGATCTAGTAGAGCGATGGTTAAGAGAGAGCTGTGGAGAAATGTTAGAAAGTGAAAAAAGAAATTCACTAGGGCGGGGATAGAGCAGATGGGAGAATAATTGGAAAAGTCTAGAGGAAACAGCAGGGGCATTTTCAGGAAGGAAAAATAGCAGGAAAAATCCAGAGGAAACGGCAGAAAAGCAATTCTCGTACTCACAGCAAAGGGAGTGCTAGAAAAGTGATGCAGACAAATGTATATGCAAACAATGCATGTAACACAAACCTGTATTTCGTTCCTTCTCTATGTTCCAGTCACATTAAGAAACTACTCGGATTCCATGGAATTGCAGCCCTTTCTGAACTGAATACATAACTGTTGAACTGACCACCAGTATAGCCTAGTGGTTAAGGTGTTGGATTTGAACCTGGTAGGACTAGGGTTCCACTCTTGTTAGTCACAAGTTTACTGGGTGGCCTTCGGCCAATCACTATGGGTAAAAACAGATGTGTGGGTGGCGGCTCCCCAGCAGTCAACCTGGGGTGGGGCAGGACAATAAACAAACCTTCCCACAGCCATAGAGCCATCCTGCTGCCCATGTCTGCCCCGGGTAGAATGGGGAGCTAAACAAAGGTACAGGCAGCCAGCCCTGCCCATGCCTGCCCCCTGCCCTCCACAATGACAGATGGCCATGGTGACCAGCCATGCCACTCGGCCATTTGGCCCCTGCCCCAAGGGGGGGTATGGTGGGGCTGAATAGACATGTTGGCCTATGTGGACAGCTCTTTGCCTACCGTCCCCTCCCCCCCACATGGGGCAGTCCCAGGCTAACATCTGGCAGCATATAAACAGATGTGCTGGTGGATCCCGACCCAAAGCGGGCCACCATCATGCCTGTTTTTCCCTATCTTTCAGCCTCAGTTCCCCATCTGTAAAATAGTAATAGCAATTACCTTATTCACAGGGTGTGAGGGTGAATTAGATAAGAATTGCAAAGCAATTTGAAACACTAAACGTTCTATATAAATGATTACTATGAAACACAGCCCATGAGTACTGAGTGAACAGTACAAGCATAAAGTCATGGGGCCAGATTCATTAAATTCCCATTAAAGTTGATTAAAAGATTCCCAATTGCTTCAGGTCCCAATGGAATATGAGCCACTGAAATTGGACAGTATTTCTGCCAACATAACACATTTCCAACATTCAGTAATGTACAGAAAATGGTTAAACAGCAAGAGGAGGCAAGGCCTCAGAGCTTGGGGGATTTTGGCCAATGACCATCAGGCTTTTCACTAGGCTGGTGTTGTGAATACATAATTACATAAGAACTTAAGAAGTGCCACACTGGGTTGGATTTATGGTTTATCACAGTCTCCGACAACTTTGGTTACTTTAGAGAAGTGCATAGCCATTCATAATGGAGTGACCTATTTTCTTCTATTTTACTCCCAGCTCCTGACAGTAAAAGGTCTCATCCCTTGACAAACTCGACTAATAGCCATTTATGGACCTACCCTCTAGGAATTTCTCCAGTCTTATAAGAAAATGTTTTTTTAGATCACTAGTTCATGTTATTGTCTTTGTTCTTTTAGGACAGGATCTATTATTTGAAGATGAAGTTGCAGCATTGCAGCCACAAGTAGACAAGCTTGCTACTTTGGGAGTAAACAAAATCATTGCCCTGGGACACTCTGGGTTTGCTGTGGATAAGACCATTGCTCAAAAAGTGAGAGGCGTGGATGTTGTCATTGGAGGACACACAAACACATTTCTTTACACAGGTATGTTACCCCTCAGCAAAAGGCAAAGTCAAACTGATCGCTAGTTGAAATATTATGTAAGCAGTGGGATCCTCAAGCCATTTGATGCTCGAATGGGAACAAGATTTGCACTTAGGGTAATGCTAAGAGCCAGTAAAACAGATTGCAATTTTTTAAAATCATAACAAGCAAGGTAATCTTTGTAAGTACATTATAAATTGATATATCCTAGGCTCTTAAAACAGTTTGATTTTTGAGAAACGTTTAGTAGTGGAACCAAGTTGCCTCAAATTCCAGGTGCTTTGTTCTGTGCATAGGCCAAAGTCTTTTCCATGGTAAGTATATACCATACCTGGGATATTCATTCCCCCTCTGTAGGTAAATCAGGGCTTTTCCACTTTCTTGCAATGATGTTGATGGCAGCTAAGATCAGATGGATTGGACATACATGTACCTGGAGGTAGTAATCAAAGGCATCCCTGGAAATATGCCTAGAAGAAATATAGATGGTGATAGCGGTAAATCCAATCCTGTTATATCTTTAATATACCTTTTGACTGGAGGGGGACGCTATTGGGCACGTGCAGACATTAGCTGAGTTTGCTTGCAGCTCCCACTGCCCACTTTACTAAACCTACAAAAAACGAATACTAGGAACTCCCAGCATAAATGAATAGAAAGAAAACAAAGAGGACAACATAAAGGACAAAAAAAAGGTGAAGAAAGAACTTTAGAAGATTTCTATATGCTTAAAAACAAAGGCCTCGCCAGATCTAAAGACCAGGGGGATAAGATGGCGGCCACAGCCAATCCGGAAAGCATGGAGACCACAGACCTTGCAGATAAGCTAGAAGCTTTGGTGCAAATGATTCAAGCACAACATGCAGAGTCAAAAAAGGAAAGAGATTACCTAAGGGGAGCAATCAAAAAGGTAAAACCTCCACAGAC
This sequence comes from Sphenodon punctatus, assembly GCA_003113815.1. Taxonomy (NCBI): domain Eukaryota; kingdom Metazoa; phylum Chordata; class Lepidosauria; order Sphenodontia; family Sphenodontidae; genus Sphenodon; species Sphenodon punctatus. The sequence goes on along the minus strand of QEPC01007703.1, from coordinate 842,272 downwards.
TCACTTGACAAAAAATTTGATAAACTGTCCAAAAGAGTGACACACACAGAAAACGGGCTCAGCAAGCAGGAAGATACAAACGTGCAGAGAGATGAAAGACTCTCTAACTTAGAAAAAACGGTATCCCTTTTAACCTCAATATGTGACGATTTAGAAAACAGGGGAAGGAGGAACAATCTAAGATTTTTTGGAGTGCTGGAGGGCAAAGAGGCCACAGATGCAGAGACCTAATATTGAAAGTAATGAAGGAGCTCTTCCCACAAAAAAATGAACTCTATAACATCGAAATAGAACGGGCCCACAGAACACCTAGAACACACCCTAAAGATGGAGAACAGCCGTGAGCTCTAATCTTTGAGTGCTTGCACTTCCGAGACAAAAAGAGGGTACTAAGAGAGGCTAGAAAAGCAGGAGAATTATTATATGCTGGGGGGAAAACTGTGATTTATCCTGACTTGGCAGCTGAAACAGTATTAAGAAGAAAGAGCTGGAACAAATTTACCACCCAGTTCAACGCAGTAGAAATAAAACCACAAGTCAGTTACCCAGCCCGCTTTTCGATTATTCACAAAGGCACAAGGAAAACATTTAACGAGCCAAGAGACCTAGAAAAATACATGACTAACCAGATGGAGGAATTTCAGACACTAGAAGAAGAAGGCTGAGACCACATAAGAACGTAAGTGCCATACTGGGTCATACCAATGGTCCATCTAGCCCAGCATCCTGTCTCCGACAGTGGCCAATCATGGTGGCTTGGGAGAAGCACCCAACAGGTCACAATGGGGGATCCATTCCCTATGATTTTCCGCCAGCTCCCATCATGTTCCCCTATCCTGTCTGGCTAATAGCTGCTAATAGACCTATCTTCCAGAAACTAGTCCAAACCTCTTTTAAACTCAGCTATAGTACTGGTCCTTACCACAACCTCTGACAGTAGATTCCACAACCCAATTATATGCTGAGTGAAAAAATACTCTATTTTATTTGTTTTAAACTTGCCACCCATGAGTTTCATGGAGTGTCCCCTAGTTCTAGTATTAGCTGAGAGGGTAAATAACTGCTCCTTGTTTATTAGTTCCACCCCACTCATGATTTTATAGACCTCTCAGTCATCTCTTCTCCAAACTGAAGAATCCCAACCTACCAAGCCTCTCCTTATCTGGGAGCCCTTCCATGCCCTTGATCATTTTTGTTGCCCTTCTCTGCACCTTTTCTAGTTCAGCTATGTCTTTTTTGAGGTGGGGCGACCAGAACTGCACACAATATTCGAGGTGCGGTCGCACCATTGATTTATATAGCGGCATTATGACATTCTCTGTTTTATTCTCTATCCCCTTCTGAATAATTCCTAACATTCTGTTTGCTTTTTTGACTGCTGCTGTGCACTGCGCNAGATCCTTTTCCTGAGTGGTAACTCCTAGCTTAGTACCCAGCATTGTGTACGCATAGTTTCGATTATTTTTCCCTACGTGCATCACTTTGCACTTTCCCACATTAAATCTCATTTGCCATTTAGATGCCCAGGCACCCAGTCTCATAAGATCCTGTTGCAGTTCCTCACAGTCTGCTCACCACGACTCACTCAAGCACCTTGCTTCAGAGACAAATATTGAAAACCTGGCAATCCAATCAAGTCCTGACTTAGAGGGCAGGAAGGTAGATAAAACCACATTCATGGAATACCAAAGATGTACTGTTAATGTTCTCTTTCACATTTTATAATCTTCAAGCTAAGGAGCTTTGTATGATTGCTAAGCAACTCTGCTGTAGAGATAAGATGAACACCACATCCAAAATTGTTAAAAACCATAATGTTATATTTCAATGTATTAAGACTTATAGACTATTTTTACATGGAACCCCCCCCCCCCCCACCGCTCAGTGTTTGGGCAGGTATTAAGTGGGGGGGGGGCATCCATGTAAATGGCCAGCAGTGGGTGGGGAGTTGGATGTGTACTCGGTGTTTACCCATGTGAACACCAAGCAGGATGGGTGGGGGTACATGCACGCTCCCGCGCAACACCCACCTCCAACTTGAACCATCACACACACACATCTCCACTCACCTCCATCCATGGAGTCCGCGAAAACTGGAGGAGGGTCCGTGGATGGGTGTCCATGTAAAGGGACACTCACCCACTTCCACCCACCGTGGCCAAACACCCATCCACCCGCCCACCCCAGTCCATGTAATCTATATTTTTTTGTTGGAAGCTGCCCCGAGCTGTTCTCAGGAGGGGCGGAGTATAAATCTAGAAATAAATAAATAAATTAAAAATGGCTATAATCCTTAACAATAATGGGGAGGTATTCCAGGAAGCATTGTGAGAAACAGCAAAAGCGTTCTTGAGAGGACAATATATTGCCTTGGAAGCCTATAATAGGAAAGAAAAAAGAGAAAAATTAGGTAAGGAAAAAATAGAAGCTGGGGGGCATAATAAATTCCAAAGAAGCAGAACAAATAATAAAACAATTTAGATATGCAAAACAGTTCTATTATGAATGTACAATTAAACCAGATAAAGTACTTTCCTGACTACTAAAAAAAAAGAAGGCAAAAATCTCACATCCCCTTCATTAGAGATTCAACTGGGGGGGGGGGGATTGATAGGAGAGGAGATGAAGAAACAATTTGTAGAATATTACTCTAATCTTTACACTACCATGAACCTAGAGGAGAGTCAGATAAATCTTTTTTTAACAGGATTAAAACTTCCCCAAATTAAAACAACACAATTAGCATACCTAAATGCCCCAATAGACCAGGAAGAAATAGAACACACAATTAAGACACTCCCCCAAAATAAAACCCCTGGGCCAGATGGTTATTCCCCCGGAATTTTACCAATGTTTTATAGAAGTAATTTCCCCCATACTGAAATCAATTTTTAACTATCTCTTGACAAAGCAACACATGCCAGAAACATTCAATGATGCTAACATCATACTATGACCTAAACCCAATAGAAAACCTAATGAATGTGGGAATTTTAGGCCTATTTCATTATTAAACACAGATGTCAATATCTTCACAAAAATATTAACAACCCACTTACAAGATTGTATAAAAACTTTGATATCCACAGATCAGTACGGCTTTACTGCAGAAAGGTTAGCTATAGATAACATCAGGAAGGCTGTCAACTTAATATACAAAGTCTAACAAGATAAAACACCTACTGCAGTCCTGTCCCTGGATGCAGAAAAAATCTTGACAGGTTTGAACAAAAATTCTTACTAACCACCCTAAAGAAAATGGGAATATCAGGATAATTTTTAGAATGAATAAAAATGATCTATTAGCAACCTGTGGCCAAACTTATTGTAAATGGGGAACCCACAACAAAATTTCATCTTACAAGGGGCACCTGGCAAGGCTGTCCACTTTCGCCACTTTTATTCGATCTGGCAATCGAACCACTAATATTGGCCATAAAACAAAATGAAAGAATGAAAGAATAGAGGGAGTGAAGTGTGGGATACAGGACTACAAACTAGCAGTTTATGCAGATGACATGCTACTTTTCATAACAAACCTAGCTCAGTCTATTCACATTTGACCAAGCTACTTACAAAATATGGGGCTAAATCAGGTTATAAAATAAATTTTATTAAATCTCAAGTATTATTAATCAATGATCAGTTAATAAACCAGCAAGAAAAAATCCTGATAAATAAGTTCCAGACTCAAAAAGACGCAATAAAATATCTAGGCGTACATCTTACAAAAAATATAAAACACCTATATAAACAAAATTACTTACCCATTTTAACAACATTGCAGGACAAGATGCATACATGGAAGAGATTACCTTGCTCCTGGATGGGGGAAAAAATATTATTAAAATGCAATTATTACCTAAATTATTATATTCTATACAAGCACTACCAATAGACATACCAAAAGAATTATTTTTAAAATTGACAAAATAATTTTGTTCACTATCTGGGGTAAAAAGAAACCTAGAGTAAGAAAAACTATTTTAAAAACCAGCCTAGAGCAAGGAGATTGTAACTTACCTGATATCAAATCTGTTGTTAGCTAAATTTTTTAGTTAAAAGAACAAATAAACCTAGGCTAAAACTTGTATATTGTATTTTTCAATGGAACATATTAGGGATGTGCGAACAGAACTGAGTTCAGAAATTTGGTTCGGTTCAAAAATCGAGTTTGGTTCAAAAGTTCGGTTCGGTCGACAGAACTATTCGAGTTCGGTTGAATTCCGAACCAAGTTCGTACATTCAAAAGCAGGTTTTTTGGTCTTCCAAACTGGTTCAGATTCGACTGAACAGTTCAGTCAAATTCGAGTTCGGTTCGAAAGTTTGGTTCGGTCGACTGAACTATTTGAGTTCGATCTGAACTCCGAACTTCCAAACCACGTCCGCACATCCCTAGAACATATCATTATATCCCAAATATATAAAAACCAGTGTAGCCTAACAGAGAAGGTGCTGGACTTAGACCAGAGATCTATGAACTTACTGGGTGGCTGTCACAGGCTCCCCTCTATATGGATCCCTGGCCATGGCGAAAGGCCAATAAACAATAAACAAACATATGGATCCATCTATGCAGGATACCATGCTCCTTTATCTCAAGGTGCTCTTATTTATTGTTCTAGGTAATTGACTAAATATATATGCAGATAAATTGTCCATTAGCCATCCCCTGCCCCACATCTAGCCTCTATCTAGGTAGTACCAAATTTCCTCCATGCTGAGTCAGTCCACAGCTGAACAGTTCCAGGGGATTATAGAGCACCTGAAAAGACAAGCCTCTGACCCCACCCCTGCACTGAATCAGTCCTCAGCTGGGCAGCTTCTCCTCATATCAGTAGATTTGTCCTTGGGCTTCCAGCTAGCTCCTAAGAGGTGGTCTAGGGTGCCTGAAGGAGCCAGTCTTCATCCTCGATGCCTGGCTTGGTTTTTTCCCTAGCAAACAGACAGGTCATTGAATCTAGTCTTCCACCTCTTGGCCCCTCCCTGAGACTGGCTTCTCCTCCAATGAGAATGAGGAGGAAGAGGCGACACTGGCAGTGGCGGTGATGGTGGCAGCAGCCACTCCTTGGTGGATTCCCCTTGAGACTTCTGGGTTTGCCTTGTGTAGCTGAGCCTGAACTGGATGCCCCACCCAGCTGAAAGCAATCGGCCACACTCGTGCTTGACTCTTTGGGCAGCAATCCCCTTAAAGAACCCTGAGGCTGTCATGGGATGGCTCCCTACAAATACTTATCCCTCTGTTTGGTGTCTGGTCCTAAAAGGACTCCTAGTGACTTGGCCACAGTGGCCTTAGGGAAGTCCCTCTCTCTCAGTTCCCCATCTGTAAAGTGGGAATACCAACCTCACAGGGTTGTTGTGAAGGTGAACTAGATAAGGATTGGAAAAGAACTTTCATCACTGAAAGTGCTATACAAATTATTAATGGTAACATTTTGAAACAATTGGGAATGTACTGAAATAGCTCCATGTATGACAGAACCACAGAAACATACTGCTGTGAAGCTGGAAACACTAGAGTTAGGGGAACTAACAATGCATGTTAAATTTAAAGGCAGCTGTTTTTCTCTGGCATTCTTCAGTAGTGTGGGATTTTTTAAATGAATTGGAAAGGATCTAGAATAGTAGATAGATCCAATTAAAGTAATATGATAAAATTAACTTAATTGTATCTCAGGATGTCGAAATTTATTAAACTGTACCACAGTGTAGAACATTTATTTATTTATTTATATTTTTTACCTTGCTCTTCCCCGAAGGCTGAGGGCAGCTTACAAAAAACATAATACAATTTTTAAATATTAAAATACAGTTTAAAAAATTATATCTATCCATCTATATAAAATACTATCTATCTCTCTGTTATGGAGTCACGCTAGTGGCTCCATTAGTTAAGGCGGAGCTAACGTTCTGTATTGAGAGTTCCATTAACTTCAATGGAGTTCCCTGGGGCAAATTCCTCTGGCTTGCAACCCTGAAGTTGACAGGGTTGTCTCTGTGAGCATACACTTATAGTCACAGATGGCTGCATAGGACAGATATTGAGTATGCTAAGTATGTGCTTTGGTCCAATATTTCATGTTAGATGAGGTGTCAAGATGTCCCTGGCATTTAAAAAG
>QEPC01007703.1:812426-836053 GCA_003113815.1 Sphenodon punctatus | reverse complement strand
TGTTTCCTCCATTCCTTCCATTGGCCTTTACATGCATTTAATGTCAACGTGTACCCAAATTCTTATTAAACACTTACATAGCATTCTGCTCAGCTTTAGTGTTGCCCCCAACCTGCAAAGGAAGAGGATTGGAGCTGAAAGACCAAGGCAAAGTGTGGGTGCATGGAGCCTAAGTTGTAAGCGAGCACAGTATGTGAAGCCATACAACATGTTTACTGCTTACATGGTGTGGAAGTTAAGGCGGGAGCCTTAACACACAATTTCTAGGTTTGTTAAAGAAGCTTGGTATGAATCTGCCTTAACTATGTTTGTAAAACTGTAGGTTTTTCATTTATCTAATATAATATATAAAATTAAAGACTCAATACATTGTAGGGGACTCAATACAGAGATCAGAGGAGGGACTGGGATGACTTAGAGAGGAGGTTCATGTGAGTAACATCAGTATTCTCCCCAAACTGCAGAGAAAGAGGACTGGGAAGACAAACTGCATAAGTGTAGCCTACATTTTAACCAAGCACAATATGTAACACAAGCACAACATTTTTACTGTTTAAGAGCACGTACGTTAAGGCAGGAACCTTAACTTACCATTTCCATGCTTTTTACAGCATGAGTAAATGTCTAAGAACCTTTACTGTCTTTGTTAAACCATAGATTTTTTTATTATGGAATCTTTTATATAATTTTTTGCTGTTCTAGTTTGAGCTCAGTGCTAGGAACCAGGAATTCCTGAATATTTTAATCCTGCCAGTGGCCCTGTTTTAATGGGCATTTTTACACAAAACACTCTCTACTCACCTACCACCTGCCCACTATACATGTTACCGGGCACCCATAGGCCAACACTGCAGCCCTGCAGCATGTGTAGTGGATGGGTGGTAGGTGGGTAGCAGGTGGAGAGTGTCTTGTGTGAAAATGCCCTATGCCTGAGCCTGCAGAGAACCTTGTTAAGTTGGCACACTGAATTTAATACGCTTGTGCTGTTGGTCTTTAGGGCCCTAAATGATATAGCCCCTTCCAAGACCTGATCTTGCCCTGATGGCTATATCTGTGCTCAGAAACCACCGGCTGTTTGGGGATCCCACCATGACTACTTAGGCCCTTTTCACACAAGATGCCCCCCTCTCACACAATGTGTCGCATTTTCACTGCATGGAGATGAGTGGAGGCGCCCATGTGAATGCTGCAGTGGATGAGTGGGGATGCGTGTGCACTCCCGCGCTACACCCACCTCCACCCATCACCCACCCATGGAACAATGGACTCCAGTGCCCGATGGTCCATGGGTGGAGGTGGGTGGAGATGGGTGTGCAACCGTGGAAACTGGCACACCCCCACCTCCACCCATTGCAGCCACACACCCATCCCCCCCCCACACACACACCCCATGGTCTGTTTACAAAGGGTCTTAAGTTGGCAGGTTATCAGACCTTTGTTGCAGCAACCCCTCAGTTTTGAACCTTCTCCCTCCACATATTCGTCCCAGTTCCTCCCTCCTAATCTTGTACCTGAAAACTCTTTTATTCTCAGGATGCTTTTAGAGGATCCACTGTTTGTTCCCCTTGATGTATTTTTCCTTCTCCTTTTAAACTGTTTTAAAAGGGATTTTAAATTGTTTAATGGGGTTTTATTGTATTTTATTATACTAATGTTGTGAAGTGCCCAGAGTGCCATCTGACAGAGGGTTGCTATATAAATGAAATCTATTATTGTTACAGTTTGAGGTGTGAATATGCTCATACATTTCAGTGACTTGGGTGGGGTGTCCCTAAGATCCTAAGATTAGGGAGACCCTAAGATCCTCCTAGGGGCATAATTTAATTAATTCATTAATTAATTTTATTTATTTAAAAATTTAATACCCTGCCCCCTCCTGGTCATCATTTAATTAATTAAATATTTTATTTTATTTATTTAAACATTTAATACCCTACCACCTCCTGCCAAGGCAATTCTTGGCAGCGTACAACAAAACCAAAATCATAAAATATACATAAAATCCAATAAAAACAATTATTTATCATACCCTCCCAACCCAACCCAACCCCACCCCTCCCCTCCCCTACCTGTCTCCCTCACCAAACACCTGGAGGAACAACCATGTTTTACATTGACACCTGAAGGAGGGAAGGTCCTGGGCCAAACGAACCTCAACTGGGAGGGAATTCCACATCAGAGGTGTGGCAACCAAGAACCCCCTTTCCAGTGTGGCCCTCCGCTGAACACAGGTACCCTCCAAAAGGGTGCCCTGGGCCAACCACAGCAGCCATTCCAGAACCCAGGGAGTGAGGCAGTCCCACAGGTAGGTGGGGCCCAGACCGTGTAGGGCTTCATAGGTCAGCACCACACCTTGAATCAGGCCCAGAAGGCAACAGGCTGCCAATGCAGAGAATGGAGCACCGGTGTGATGTGCTCTCAGCAGCCCGTCCCCATAAGGAGGTGGGCAACCACATTTTGCACCAGCTGCAGCCTCTGGACCATCACCTTGGGTAGCCCCATGTAGAGAATATTACAGTAGTCAAGCCTTGAGGTGATGAAGGCATGGTTGATGGTGGCAAGGTCACAGTCTGAGATATATAGCCATAGCCATCGTACCCAATGTAATTTAGTAAATACACTCCTCACCACAGCTGCCACCGGACATCCATGCAAAGCTGTGAATCAAGGAGTAACCCCAGACTGAAAACCTGGGGAACCAAGGCAGGGTGTACCCCATCAACGATGAGGGTGGGTCTCCACTCCCTCAGCCCTCCCCACCAGCATCACCTTGTTCTTGTCGAGATTCAACTTCAGGCGGCTTGCCCTCATCCAGTCCCCCACAGCTGCCAGACATCGAGTAAGCAATGAAACTGACTTTCAGTCAGCTGAAAATGAGAGGTAAAATTGGGTGTCATCAACATATTGTTAACACAACTCACTCCAAGTCCTCTCACGACCTCACCCAAAGGCTGCATTTATACATTGAACACGAGGGGGAACAGAATGGAACCCTGTGGGACCCCACACATGAGATTCCCAGGGAGATGATGTACAGTCACCTAGAACCACATGACTAGTTCTTCCAGCCAGGAACAAGCGGAAACATTCAAGAACAATCCCGCCCACCCCGGCATGATCCCGCAGACAAGTCACCAACATCTCATGGTCAATGGTATCAAAAGCAGCTGATAAGTCTAACAGGACCAAAAGGATCGACTGTCCCAGATCTAAAGCACAGTGCAGGTCATCAGCTAAGGCCCCAAGTGCAGTCTTGGTACCATACCCCAGACGAAATCCAGACTGTGAGAGATCCAGAAACCAACCCGGTCAAGATGGTTCTGGAGTTGCTGGGCCACCATCCGCTCAATAACCTTCTCTAAAAAGGGAAGGTTAGAGACAGATCAGTAGCTGGCAAGGGCGTCAGCATCAAGTATGTTTTTTTGAGCAAGGGTCACACCACAGCCTTCTTAAGAGACCCTAGGATTCTGCCCTCCTCAAGGGAGGCATTATCCACCCATGCCAGCACCGAACCCAACGTCTGTCTGTCGTCCTTAACCAACCAGGACAGGCAAGGATCTAATTCACAAGTTGTGGACCTAACAGCCCCCAGGACATCCCCCACATTGGCTGAAATTGATCCCATAAAACAAGACAAGACAAGGCATTCATAGCCTCTGGTTCCCCAACTGTATCAACTGTAGTGGTGAAGTCATGGTGAATGTGAGCTATTTTATCCACAAAAAAGTCAATAAATCTATCACAGTGGGCCTGGGAAACCTCCACTTCCAGTGAAGGGAGGCTGGACTGACCAACCCCTTCACCACCCAGAAAAACTCTGCCAGGCAAGATTTCATGGATTCTATGATGGCAGCAAAGAACTTCTTCTTTGCTGCCTGCACAGCCATCGCATAGGCTTTCAAACTAGCTCTATGCCACTATCTGTCGTCTTCAGCATGAGTACGATGCCACCGGCACTCTAATTGCCTCCCTCCTTGTTTTAACTGCCACAGGTCCTCTGTAAACCACGGGGACCTGTGGCTCTGATGTTTGGGAAGTGGGTGCCTGGGAGCTGCCCAGTCCATGGCCTCAGATAGCCAGGTGTTCCAAAACACAACAAGGTCATCGAGCAGGCAGGCATCGAGATCAGAGGGTATTTCCCCCAGAGTATTCCAGAACGGATCTGGTTCCATAAGTCTCCCAGGGTGAACCAACCTAACCAGTTCCACAACTTTCCGGGAGTGGACATGCACCAGGAGCTGAGTCCGAAGGAGATAATGATCCATCCATGACAAGAGCAATCTCATCATATTCTCCACTAACAGACCCCCTGCCTCTCAGTCTGCAGAAAACCAAATCCAGAGTGTGACCACCATCATGTGTCAGACCATTTACCATTTGAGACAAGCCATGGTTGCCATGGTGGCCATGAATTCATGCTCTGCTCCAAAAAGGCTGGCATCAGCAGGCATGTTGAAATCCCCCAGAACCATGGTCCTCGGGGACCTCAAGACCACCTCTGACACTAGCTCAGCTGGTTTAATTCTTTAATTGATTACAAAAACATGCCAGAAAGGAAAGGAAGTATATTATGATTGTTTACACTGACACTTCCCAAAGTGGGGTAAGACCACAGAGGGCCATTGGGGTCATGAAGGCTTAGAAGACATACAGAAGTCTATAACTCTATAAGGGAGATTTGTCTGAGGTGTTTGATTGGTTTCATTTATGCTCAGTAGTACACGCAAAACCCCCACTGACTTCATTGGGAGTTTCTGGGAGGTAGGAAACATACCATCAGGCAGCAGCAGCACTCCAGCCTATGTTGATCTTAGTCTGCTAGAATAGTATTGGCCATGTGACCATCTCAGCCATTGGTCAAGCTTGTATGTTGCCAGACTGCTCTATTTTTACCATTGAGATTTTCCTCTGGTGACTGCTCCAGCCCTCTTTATTTGCAGATTTTTTTTTTCCTTCGGAAGTGGCTTTCTTCTGGTTTGCAGTTACACACCGAAAATGTTGGCCTCTCTTTAGTAACCCATAAAGATGTCAGACAGAGGAGATGTGACTCTGCCTTTCCTTATTGGTCACTGTTTCCTCTCTCTCCTTGCTTTCTTGGTCCCTTTCTTTCTACTCTTCCAGGGACTGATTTGACCATTTCCCCTCCGTTTATGGGTTACTATATCCCACCTCACCCCACCCATTAAGTTAATTGAAAGTAAGCAGAATCTGCCACTATACTTAATGTTAAAATATACTGCATAGGAACAAAAGCAAAGGATACCAGCTTGTTTTTAAAGTAGTTAGTCATGTCTCCACCACACTTACTAAAGCCTGAATGGCTGCAGAAAACATAACAAGAGGGTATTTGCCAGAGTTAGAGTAAAAACAATTTATTTTGGCCACATATGCACCTACGTCACAGCTGCCAGGAAACCTGGAATCTATTCCATTTTTTAAGGGGTGCCAACATTCTCTTCACTTCCATTCCTGCCCCTTCTCACCTCTTTTTTGTTCCAGCTTCCTCTCTCCCTTGTTTCAGCTTTTGTTCTTCCTCACCCCTATCTCTTTTTATTTATCTAAGTGTTCCCCAAATAGCTGTATCCTCTGATTTAAGATTCCAAACACAGGAACATGATAATCAGCCAGTCTTTTTAAAGTCCTGAATAAACAAAGCACTGAAACTACTTTTAGCTTCTACTGTGTGAGCACAGCATCCAGACATGACAGCAAGAAATTCCCCTAGTTTGGATACCAAATACTTGTTCACTTTCAAAATACCCAGATTTCTTAGGCTGGTAATTAAACCTCAAATTTTTATTGGTATTTAAGATGTTATAGCAGAGATTCCCAAACTGCTCATTGGGACCCAAAATAAGGTCACATTCTCTGCACGTGGAGATATAGTTGCATGTCTTTGGGTGTTAATAAACAACGCTACATGTCTCAGGAAGGGGGTTTACCCCTGGCCGGGTCAGGTCGGGGAACTGAATAAACATTCCTGCTGATTGACAAGGCAGGGGCGGAGGGGCCGGAAGAGATATGAAACCAGAAAGCCCTGTCCCTGTGCTACGGCTAGCACCCTGCCTCCACCATGACAAGCAGCCATGGCTGCCAATAACAGACAACCACGACAGCCTCCAGCTTGGACTGGTATGGTGGCGTAAATGCACGCCCCCACCCGGTATGGCCTGAATGGCTGCATACAATATAGCAAGAAGGGGCATTTTTCTGAGTTAGAGTAAAAACAATTTATTTTGGCCACATATGCACCTATGTCACTGCTGGCAGGAAACCAGAAATCCATTCCATTTTTTAAGAGATGTCAACGTTCTCTTCACTTCCATTCCTACATTTTTCCCTTCTCACCTGTTTTTTGTTCCAACTTCCTCTCTCCCTTGCTTCAGCGTCTGTTCTTCCTCATCCCTATCTCTTTTTATTTGGCATTCTCCAAAACAGCTGTATCCTCCAAGTTAAGATTCCAACCACAGGAACATGATAATCAGCCAGTCTTTTAAAGTCCTGAGTAAATAAAGCACCAAAACTTCTTTTCCTTCTGGGCCCACAATTCCTGGGCAGTTGCCTACCCAGTCAGGGGCTGTAGCAGACCCACAACTGATGGTCTGCTAACAGACATACAGGTAAGGCTCTGGCCCAAGAAGGCCATAGCAGGCCCTACCAGGGAGCATCACATTTATTAACACCCAGTATTCCTGTTTGGGATCATGGGATTATATTTATGGGTGAAAACAAATGAGACTATAGCCCACATTGCCTACCCATCTATTAGGTGTTTGCCAGATGTTTGCCAGCACTGCCTCCCTCCCCCCAGTCCCCACTTGTTCCCACTCATGGCACCATCCAAAGACATAGCAGGTCCACCATGTAGGCAAGTACATGCTAATGCACATCCATGTTGCCACATCTCATTAATTAGGTTTGCCCATAGCCTCACCCGCATCCAGGTTCACCAGTACCATAGGCCGCTTGAACACGGGAACTGCCATGAGCGGAAATCACAGCGGGGTGAAGAATCATTTGATGCTCCTCTCATGTGTGGGGTTTTTTTTAAGGTCATTAGCCCATTTCTGCTGTGATTTCACTCATGAGTGAAAGGGCTCAAAATCCAGATCTGCCACCTGGAGTGAAATCACAACAGAAATCGGTTAATGCCGTTAAACCATCCCCCACACACAAGTGGAGCTTCATGTGATCCCGCTGCCATGATTTCAGCTCACAGCAGTTCCCTCTCCATCCCATCTCATGTGCAAGTGGCCATAGAGTCACACCTTGCATGGCTGTTAGAGGAGAGATGTTCTCTCAGCTAACAGGAGGCTGCAAGAGGAGAAAGTGAGGGAGCGATACAGCTCTGATGGAAAGGGGGATCACGGCCAGTGAAGAAGACTTCTCTGGCTGTGACCCCCTCCCCTTTCCATCAGAAGCAGCGCTCATGTGTTTGGGTGGCTGCAATAGGAGGTCCTTTCTGCACCACCCCCTCCTCTTGCAGTCGCTTTACAGATGATAGCTCTCTCCTCTTGCAGCCACCCAAGCACGAGCGCTGCTTCTGATGGAAAGGGGGTCACAGCCAGGGAAGAATCCTTCTCCAGCTTCGACCCCCACCCCTTTCCATCAGTAGCAGTGCTCACATGCTCAGCTGGCTGCAAGAGGAGAGAGCTATCAGCTGTAAAGTGACTGTAAGAGGAGAGGGCGGGTGTGTGTATGTGTGTGCAGGAAGGACCTTCTCTTGCAGCCATCAAAGTACATGAGCACTGCTTCTGATGGAAAGGGTTGGGTCACGGCCAGTGAAAAAGCCTTCTCTGGCTGTGACCCCCCTATCCATCAGAGCCAGGGCTGGGAGTGAGAAAGCGTTGAGTGGTGCCACCAGTGGTGGCTACTGCCAGCACATGAAATGCGGGCAGGGAGCTGCCTTTTTTTTAGCTCTACATGCTAAAATGTGTGAGTGAGGGCTGAACAGACTGAACACGGACTCCAGCAGGCTATTGTCTCATTTGAAAGCACCCTAAGTCTCAAAATGGGATCACACAGACAAATAGTTTGGGAAGCCCTGTACTATAATGATGTTAATTTCAGAAACTGCCTAGTGGTCTTCGACATGCCAGTCCAGGAAGGCATCCGCATCTTTTTATATGCTTAACGCATTTTGGCACAATTAAAGGTTCTGATTGCTTTTAGAAACACCTTCTAGTCACTAACATGAACTTGCTGAGCCTTCCAGCAGCAGTGAAAGTGCATCTTGGGACTGAGCCAGGACCTCATTTTTGAGTCAAGAGGGAATTCACAAAGAAGCATTCATGATGATGTGGAGTTAGCTGTCAGCTGGGCTCAAAATACAGTGGAAGTTTTCCCAGTGTATTCACACAAGCTGTGGCAGCTGGAAGCAACTGTTAGCTCATCTCCGTTAAACAAAACTAAGTTATTTCTACAGCACTTTTAGTGTTCAGAGCATGTCGCAATCCTCATCTAGTTCACCCTCACAACAACCCCATGAGTTAGGTAATTGTTACTTGCATTTTACAAAAGGGGAACTGATGCTGAGACTTGGGTAAGTGACTTGTCCAAGGTCACCTAGTAAGTTCATGTCTGAGAGGGGATTTGCAGCCTAGTCTCTCGAGTTCACACCTGATCCAGTAGCCTACAATGACCCTCTCAATAACTTATTGCTACAGTGCTTCATCAGATTCAGATTTAGATTTATTGAGTAACCAAAAGGTCATTTCAAATACATACAAACATCAAGAAATTGTATAAATTTAAAACAGTTATATACATCAAATAAACAAATACATAATAAAATCAAACAAAACTCATAACACAGTATCTACCCGTTAGTCCCCATGGTAAAAGATCCAAAACTAGTTTGTGCCAAACCAGTTAGTCCCCCCCAAACATTTTTGTGTCAAAGTACAAACAAATCGATTGTTTGCCTCTGCTTGACATCAAGAACACAAGCACTGAAAGAAGCCATAGCTCTTGAATGACAGGTGTCTTTGCCACAGAGTAATTTAGTAAGGAGACTATTCAGATGTCAAGTCAGACAATCAGATAAGTACAGAGATAAAAATCTTTCCCTGGCTTGTACATAAGCTGGGCAAGCATATATAACATGTGAAAGAGATTCAATCTGGACCTGAGAGCAATTTAAACAAAACCTGAGATCCAATGGAATGCCAGCATCTCTTTCTTGGACACAGTGCTTCATCAGGTGAGGTGTTGAAAATAAATCTGCTATGTTTTAAAGGGCTGAGATCCAACTAGTCCCACTGGGCTCAGGTTGGGGTAGGCACACTATAACAGGGTGGCACCCTTACCTACTTTGTTCCCAGCTCTCTGATTAAGGCTCTCACTCAATCCCACTCCCAGGCTCCAGTCCCAGTGTCACCCACTCTGCCTCCTGCTCTGGGCCACTCATCACTCCGAGCCAAATCCTCCTGGCATCCCGTTCAGCTCAAACTCCCCTCTGAGCGAGTCAGGCTTGAGCCCTCATCCAGGTGAACCCTGCCCTGTTCACCTATGTCCCCCCTCCTGGCACCCTCACAGTGTCTTTTAAAGGGTTCCCTCTCAATCCCAGGGCTATCCTTAAAAGGCCAGGGTGGCCCCTGGGCCACCCTCCCTCTTTTACACACACACACACACACACACACCAAGCCCCTGGGCCACCCTGTTACACACTCACCCCAAGCCTCTCAGGACTCAAATCAGACTCCACAGCTGTGGGAGGCTCAATCCCCAACAGAGCACCATGGTGTCACAGTGCTCTGTGGAGGCAGAGCCATGTCACAAAAAAGGGGCAGGGAGCACCTTCAACCCTTTTTACACAGACACTCTAACACCGATAAAATGGGTGTTACATTTTATTATACATGGTACAGGGCAACACCACAGCCCTGCAACAAGGGCCCTTTTCACACAAGCTGCCTCCACCCAGTTTTGCCAGGTGGAGATGGGTGGAGGCGTCTGTGTAAACACCACTTGCGGTGGGTGGCGTGCATTTCGATGGGTGGAGGTGTCTGTGTAAACACCACAGGCGGTGGGTGGCGTGCATTTCGATGGGTGGAGGTGTCTGTGTAAACACCGCAGGCGGTGTGTGTAGGTGCGTGCATGCTCCCGCACAACACCCATCTCCACCCACCCACGGAGCAATTGGCATTGGAGTCCGTTGCTCCGTGGGTAGGTGGTGCGCATGCATGTACCTACACCCACCGCAAGTGGTGTTTACACAGACACCTCCACCCATCTCCACCCAACAAAACTGGCTAAAGGCATCTCGTGTGAAAAGGGCCCGTGTTGCCCTGTGGGTGCCCTGTAACATGTATAATAAAATCTAACATCTATTTTATTGATGTTAGAGCATCTGTAAAAAGGGCCTTAGCTCTACCTCTTTTCCAATGTAGTCCCATCCCTATCTCACCATGGGGCCTTGTGATGTCACCAAGGGGCAATCGGGTGCTGAGGTGGTGTGGAGAACTTGATCTCAGATGTGTGATTTGAGTCTTGCTTGCATGCTCAACGTCTAACAGATGTTCTCTACTCCATCCTTGTCCTCCTTGATCTCTCTGCTGCTTTTGACATGCTCGACCACTCTCTCTTACTTGACTCCCTCCACTCCCTTGGTTTCTGTGGCTCAGTCCTCAACTGGTTCTCTTTCTACCTCTCTGACCGATCCTTCAATGTGTCTCTTGCTGGTGCCTCCTCTACTTCTCTTCCCCTCTCAGTTGGAGTTCACCAAGGCTCCGTCCTTGGCCCTCTTCTCTTTTTTCTACACTCTGTCCCAAAGCAAACTCATAGAATCTCATGGCTTCCAGTACCTCTGTATGCTGATGATACCCAACTCTCTCTCTCCAACCCCTTCTCTCTCCCTCTATCCAGTCTTGCCTTATTGACTGCCTCTCTGACATTTCTGTCTGGATGTCTCATCATCAGCTCAAACTTAACATGACTAAAACCAAACTCCTCATCTTCCCCCCTAATCCTTCCTCTCACTCTTTCTTCTCTGTCTTCATTGATGGCGTCAACATCCAGCCCGTCCCTCAGGCACGTAGCCTTGAGTTCATCTTTGACTCCTCCCTCTCCTCTAAACCTCAGATCGATTCTGTGGCCAAATCCTGTTGCTTCTCTCTGCACAAAATTGCTAAGATCCATCCTTTCCTCACCGTTTCCTCTGTTAAAACCCTTGTCCATGCCCTGGTCATCTTTTGCCTCGACTATTGCAACCTTCTTCTCACTGGTCTTCCTCGCTCTCACCTTGCTCCTCTCATTTCTGTTCATAATTCTGCTGCCAATGTCATCCATCCTGCCTGCTGCTTTGACCACATACAGTCCCTCCTCTCCTCTTTCCACTGGCCCCTTCTTCGTGAACACATTCTGCACAAACTCCTGGTTTTTACCTACAAGGCTCTTTATGGTCTTGCTCCCCCCCGCCCCCCAAATCTCTCAACACTCATTTACTGCTACACTCCTGTCCGGAAGCTCTGCTCCTACTCTGTCACCACCATCGCCTGCTCACAGCTCCCCTGCTCCTCAAAACGCATCTGCCCCTTTTTCCTGGCAGCCCCCCATGCCTGGAACTCCCTCCCTGAACACATTTGCTCCAAATCTTCAAATCCCTCCTCAAAACCCAACTCTTCCATCAAGCTTTTCCTGGCTCCTTGTTCCCCTCGCCCCCTTGCTGACTTATCCTGAATCATCGTATCTTGTGTAACATTAAACAAGTAACCACACCTTTCTAACTAAGCCCAGCATGTGCACCTGAGACCTCATGAGTTCATGTATGTATCCTTGTCTCTTCCTCTGTTTCCCCCCCCCCCGCTTTGTCTGTCTTAGATTGTATGCCTGCTAGGGCAGGGACCGTGTCTCTTTCTTACAATTGTAATGTGCCAGGTATATTGCTGGCATTATATAAATGTATAATAATAAATTAATAATAATGATGACAATGAAAAAGAATGGAGATGAGACATATTTAATCTGCCATGCTAAACTTCGTATGCCGTATTGAACGGGAGGGGGAGAAAGCCCCATGTACAGTACAGTGGAAAAAGCTGGGAAGTAGCGTGGTCCACATGGACCGAGTCAAAATTGGGCTTTGCTTCTGGATCATTTGCAGACCAGTTGTGTATCCTCAGGCACCTTATTTCCTGTTGTTTTTTTTAAAATGGGCAAGTAATGATTTCCTTCCTTGTTAAACAACTTTGAAATTCCTGCAACTGCAGACCCCATTGTCCCTTTGATTCTTAACAGCCAAGAGTTTTACAAGTTTGCTCACAGTGGAGGGAGGGGTGGTCCTCTGAATCTGATGTCTATTGAGTCTAACTTGATACTTCAGTAATTTACCTGCAGGGGTCAGGAACTTTCCCCACTAAGGCATTCTGGGGTACACCCCCTCCCCCATCTTCTTCTGAAGCATCAGAGTACTACAGCCAGAGATAGGATAGTGGGAGGGGCAATGTGATGGCTGAGGTGGTATGGAGAACTTGATCTCAGATGCGTGATTTGAGAGTCTTGCTTTCCTGTTTAATGTCTAACAGATCACAATATCTGGGAATGGGAAGGAATTTTCCCCAAGGTCAGATTGGCTGGTGACCAAACACAGAGATATTCTATCTTCCCTCCCTTGTAGTGCAAAGTGTGGCTCACTGGCTAAGATTGTCTGTGCATCTCTTACCAAATGAATTACCTGCCATTGCAGGGGTCTCTGGCCAGGGTCTGTCTTAGAATTTGCAGGGGCCAGAGTGAAGATAAAATGTGGGGCCTCTGATGACCTCCCCCTTGGGGGCATCATCTGTGGGACTCTAGGTCTCCCTACACTAAGGCCTGCCCTGCCTTTGGCATTAGTACACTGACCTTGGTCCCTTTTATTCTCTGCCTCTGCCACACTGTGATTGGGGAGTGATCTTGCAAGTAGTTAGCACTGCTGCTAGCACTTAGCATAGGTACAACTTTCATTGAAGCAAATGGGACTCATTCCTGTGGTAGGTGCTCTCCATTCCGAGGATTATGCTATCAGCTTCCTAAGAGCTGTATTACTTTCATCTTCGGTGTCATATGGAGACGACAAATGGGTTTCGGTGGCCTGTGGCCTATGTAGAGGGTCAGGCCAGATGACTGATCTTAGGTTCTATGAAATCTATTCTATGTAGCTCCATGATCCCAGCTCATGCACAATCCTCAGTAGGGATGGGCGAACAGATCGCGGTTCGGATTCGGCCATTCAGTTCGGCTGCATTCGGTTCGGCCACTTCACCGGGTTCGGGTTCAGCCGTTCGGGAAATGTTATGGGTGATTTTTTTTGTTTTTATATGGTTTTTTATTGGGTTTTATATGGTTTTCTTTTGTTTTTTATTTGTTTTTTGGTTGTTGTTTTTTAATCTAATATTATATCTATCTATCTACACTAAATCTAACTGCTATTAACTATTCTAAATGCTATGAACTAAATGGATTATCTAGTAAGTACACAGGCCTACTCCTACAAACACTAAAACTAAATCACTAACGCTATCTCTATCACTAAGCTAGCTCCTATAACTACTGTCCCTAATCTATCTATCTATCTCTCTATATATATCTATATCTCTCTATATATGGAATGGGGGGTGGGAATCACAAACACAACGTTTCAGTTCAAGGTTTAAGTTTCATTTCAGTACAAAACTGAAATGAAACTTAAAGCAATCTAATAATCCTACTCAACGCCTGCTGTTCAGGAACAGTAACTAGCTCAGAAGGTGTTGGGAACTTGGGAAGGCAGATAGTTTCATTTCTTGCAAGCCTTTCCACCCCTGGTGCCTAGAAGTCTGCTCCTCAGTGACTAGTACTACCCCTCCCTGTCACGTTTGACCTTACAGTGAACCTTTTTTTGCCACCTGAACTCACCCAAACACGATTCGAACTGACTGAACTGTTCGGTCATTTCGACGTTCAGAATTGAGTTTGGTTTGGCCAGTTCATGTTCTGAAGTTCAGTTCGGTCATCTGAACAGGCTGAGTTCACGCCGAACTCCGAACCATGTTCGCCCATCCCTAATCCTCAGCTCAGCATTCACACAGTATTCCTACCCTCCAACATATGTAATGAGAAGACTTAAAAATAAACATTTCATCAAGAAGCTGGGACGTATGCACTCCCACGAGCTCTGGATCAGACTAGAATCAAAAGGCCTTGTTGCTATGGTAGAGTGATTTCATGGAAGAGAAATCCTATTATAAATTTAAAATGCTGTTCTTGGCAATAATATAATTAAATATTACAATGATCACCAAGCTAACAAATCACTTACTGTTTATTAAGTATTGAATGCCTATTTTGAAGACTGAAAAGTGAGGGTGGGCGGGGAAATGTGAGGTTCCATATCAAAATTTTCTTAGACACTATAATAATTATCTGGTTTTCTTAGGAACTCCACCTTCCAACGAAGTCCCAGAGGGGAAGTACCCTTTCATCGTAAAGTCAGATGATGGCCGAGAGGTGCCAGTTGTGCAAGCTTATGCATTTGGAAAATACCTGGGTTATTTAAACGTTGTATTTAACAATGAGGGAAACGTAATCAGTGCGTCGGGAAATCCTATTCTCCTAAATAGCAGCATTCCTGAAGGTATGTGAAATAGAAATTTGAGTTTCAGTAAGTCACCTGGTGATATTAACTCTTGATTTTTATCAAAGGAACGTACAACACTGTTGAAGTAAAACAACCTTCTTTAGTTGCACTGCCCTTTGGCATCAGCTCTCAGCTGTGTTACAGTGCTGTAAACCAGCAATTGCATAAATATAAAGATCTAAGTTACAGGTGGGTGGGTGGGGAACCTGTGGCCCATGGGCCAAATTCAACTCAGCTGTTTTTTATTTGTCCCTTTTGCAGTGCTTGGATCTGGCCCATCAGCCCACTCCCAGTCCCCAAACTTTGAAAGAGTCAGCTCAGTGGAAAGAAGTCGAGATGAGAGTATACATTTAAGGATAGGGGTTGGATCCATGATCTGGACCCTCCCCTTTTCTTCCTTCATCCTGAGTGTTCCTTAGACACACCCCTGTCCCCAACTCTTTTATTTTATTTATTTATTTAGACTTATCTGCCGTCCCCTCCTGCTACAGCAGCTCGGGGCAGCTTATAATATCTTTAAACATATCAAAAATATAAAAATAATCCAATATAAATAATAAAATAAATAATAGCAATAAAACCCAAGGCAGAGCTAAAACCAACACACACCCCCCTCCCAATCACCCAACCCCCTCGCCAAAGGCCTGGCAGAATAGCCAGGTCTCCAGAAAGAGGGGAGGTCTGGAGTCAGGTGGACCTCCGTCAGGAGGGCATTCCACAGCCTCAGTGTGGCCACTGAGAATGCCGTCCTCATCGTCGCCACTCAGGAGACTTTGAGGAGGACACTCCTAGTCAAGCACATGGGTCGATCCAAGACCCGGAGGATGAGGCGATCCTGCACATAGGCAAGGTCCAGGCCATTTAGGGCTTTATAAATCAAAACCAACACTTTGAATCGGACCCAGAAGACTATAGTCAGCCAGTGCAAAGAATGGAACACTGGTGTAATGTGCTTGCAGCGACCCACCCCCATAAGGGCATGGGCCTCTGCATTCTGCACCAGCTGACCCACAGATCATCTTCTGACCCACAGATCTTGTACTAATTTTCAAGTGGTCCATTGGGGGGGTGGGATGTTCCTCATCCTGCTCCATGGCATTTGCACCATTTCAGTTTGTTGTTTGTATATTTAAAACTTCTTATAGGATCTTCTCAGACAGTTATAATTTGACTTCCTATAAAGCAAATTCATTTATCGCATAATTTGGCTTTCTGTAAAGCAAATTAACTTTGCCCTCTCTTTAGAATCATAGGCTTTCTGAACAAAGGGATCTAGTTAATATAGGTTGAATTCAGACTCGACCAAGTGGAATGAAGGGGTCTTGAAAGAAACAAAGGAACAAAGAAACTTTTTTTTCTTTTTTACCTTTAAAAAAAAAAAAAAAAAGAACTTAAAAGAGCCTGGCCTGCTTCGCTTAGCAAAAGGAGAGGAAACATGTTTGCACTCTACATATGATGATAAACATGAGAGTGGGAGACAGTCATTTAAGTTAAAGAGAGAGGTTGCCCTAACCAAGAACAAATGTCACCCTTCCTACAGAGGCTCAGGGTGGCTTAACACATAAAAATTCAACAATAAAACAGTAATAAAATTCCTAAAAAAACTCACTCCCACTCCCCAACAAAGTCTTCCCCCAACTGTCAACCCCATCCAAAACCTCCAACCAAATCCTCTATCCCCATCCACCAAATGCTTTTTCAAATAAAGAAGTTTTGCTCCGCTTCCAGAAGATGTTTAAGCCCTGGCTCAAACGAACCTCCCCGGGTGAGGTAGTTCCACAGAACTGGGGCAGCAACCAAGAACACCCTCTCATGCACCACGTCCCACGGACAAGGGTAGCAGATGGAACCTGCAAAAGGGCATCCCTGGCCAAACGTAGGGGCCGCAATGGAACATGGTAGGACAGGCGTTCTATCAGATATATGGGACCCAGATCATTTAGGGCTTTCAAAGGTCAAAACCATCACCTTGAATTATGCCCAGAAAGCTATAGGCAGCCGGTGCAGACTTCAGAGCACTGATGTAATGTGCTTCTGTCAACTTATCCCCGAAACCCCTTTTGGGGACAAGTTGTTTGGGGACAAGACTGTTTGGAAGCTGCGTTCTGCACCAGCTGCAGCTTCCAAACAGTCATCAAGGGCCGCCCCATGTAGAGTGCATTGCAGTAATCTAGCCTCGAGGTGATGAAAGCATGGATGACAGGGGCCAAATCCGAGTTAGAGAGAAAAGGCCATAAATAAATTTTGGCTGGAAATTAGAAGAGCTTTACTAACCATCAGTAGAGTAACAGCCTGGACTTGTCTCCCAGTCTTAGGGTGAAAACAGACATGACGCTAACCACCCTTTAACCACCCTTGGTGGTTATATATATACACATGTTGCAGGGCTCCATAGGGCACCAATACAGCCCTGCAACATGCATAAATAACCAGCGGTGGTTAAAAGGTGGTTAACGTCATGTCTGTTTTCACCCATAGTCATGGAGGCAAAGAATCTGAACTGTTTGAAGATGGAGCTTGATAGACTGAAGGGGTTTGCCCACAGTGGGAGAAGGGTTGATTTAATTTCATTCCCTGCTTGTCTTTTAGACCCAGTCCTGAGAGCAGACGTGGACGAAATGAGAAAACAGCTAAATAACTTTTCTTCCCAGGAGATAGGGAAAACTATTGTTTACCTAAATGGTACAAGTCAGGCCTGCCGTGTTCGAGAATGCAATATGGGAAACTTGATTTGTGATGCTATGGTAAGCTGCCACTAATGCAGATGACAAAAATAAAAGGGGATGCAATATATGAGGGCTTTGGGACAGTTAAGCTAGAAATTTGACCTACTTAGGACACTGTACTCTTGCCCATTATTGTAATATCTGAATGCCTTACACATACAAGGATGGAAATAGCAACACTCCCTTTTGATTTCTCCTGCAGAAATTCACTCCTTTATAAGTATTTCCATGAATACTTTATAATTATTTCATTTCTGACAGTGGCCAATCACGGTGGCTTGGGAGAAGCACCCAACAAGTCACAATGGGGGATCCATTTCCTGTTGTTTCCCCCCCAGCTCCCATCATGTGATCATGCATAGTTGGGTTTTTAAAAAGATTGGCTAAGTTCTTGAAGGCTAGATCTCATTAATGGCTATTAGCCAAGTAGCTTGGAGGTTGTAACCTCCAACTGTCAGAAGCTGGGAATAACCAGCAGGGAATGGATCACTCATTATGACCTGCTTGGTACTTCCCTGCAGTGACCGATAATGGCTGCCACCATTGGAGACAGGATGTTGGGCTCAACAGACCATTGTTCTGACCCAGTATGGCACTTCTAATGTTCTTAATGTGTGGCAGTGGTCAAAAAGCCAAACAGAATGTTAAGCATTACTCAGAAAGGGATACAAAATACAACAGAAAATATAATGCCAGTATATAAATCTATGCTGTGACCATACCTTGAATATTGTATGCAGTTCTGGTCACATCGGGTATTTTCAGATGTTACGAGATCACAGTGAACCACGGTGAATACCCACCTGTGGTCACTGTGTCTCGAACATCTGTTTGGCGGCCGCCAGATGTTTGCCACGGTCAATACCCGCATGGGATCAATTTGAACCACGCTTCCCGGGCTAGCGGGGGGAATGTCCCGGGAAGCGTGGTCAAAGAGATCCCCAGCGGGGACCAAAAAAAAGTAACGTCTGGCCAGGCGCCACGGCCTGGGATCCCCGGCGGGATCCCGGGCTGTGGCAAATTTGGCCCGACGCGGCGGCCGCATTGGCCCCGCCGCCCGCCCATCTCCCCAGAGGGCGGGCGGCGGGGTGCGTGGAGGGGGCGGGGCCGTGCGGCCGCACGTTGCACCGCGTGGCCCCACCTCCTCCCAGATTCCCCACTGGGATCCCCCCGGCACGTCTGATATGGCGTGACGGGGTGATCCCGGCGGGGAATGAATTGGGTGATTTCGGTACAGGGCCAACGGGCCCCGTAACATCTGAAATCACCCATCATCTCAAAAAAGATATAGTAGAATCGGGGAAAGTGCAGAGAAAGGTATGAGGAGAGGTTTGAGATTGGAAAAGAGATGACTGAGAACCGAGGGGCTATGATAGAAGTTTGCAGAGTCACATATGGTGTGAACAAGTTATTAGGGAGCTGTTATTTACCCACCCTAATAATAATAGAAGTAGGGGACACTATGAAACTAAGGCCATTTTTATACAAGTGGCAAGCACTCACGCCAAAAAACCACATGCCTGGTAAAAGTGCCGGGGGCATGGTTTTGACGAAACAATACGCGCCTTATTGCCGCTCGTGCATTCCTTTATGGCCACAAATTAAATACCTCAATATTTAGATATTTAATTTGCAGCCACAAAGGAATGCGTGAGCGGCAATAAGGTGCGTGTTGTCTCGTCTAAACCATGCTCCCGGCACTTTTACCAGGCATGTGATTTTTTGGCGCAAGGCGTGCACCACTCATATAAAAATGGCCTAGCTGGCAGCAGATTTAAAATAAAGAAAAGGAAGTACTTTGTCACTCACAATAAGTTAACGTGGGGAACTTATTGCCAGAGGATGCTGTGAAGGCCAGTAGAATTGCTGGGTTAAAACAAGGATTGGATAAGTTCTTGGAGGGCAGGCCCATAAATGGCTATTAGTAAAATAGGCTTGGGATGTAACATCCGACGCTCGAGAGATGGAGTGATCCATTCCCTGCTGTTTACTTCCATTCTGACTTGCTGTTGCTGTGTACTTCTCTGATGTTACAGGGGGAGAAGGGGACCCGGAATGAAGGATGGAAGAGGAGGCATCAGTAATGGGAATGAGGAGCTAGGGAAAGCTTGACAGAAGAGAGAGGCTTTCAGGGGGGGATTTGAAAGTTAGGAGGGAGAGAGAAGAGCAAATGCATTCAGGGCAGGAGTTCCAGGAAGCATGGGAGAAGATGTTTTGAGGAGCAGGCAGGGGACTCATGGGTAGGTGAGGGTGGTACATATAAAGTTTCAATATCTTGTGATATCACGCATACATACAGGCCTTCAAAGATTTCAAGAACCTTCTTGGACAAATAGGGAAAGAGCTTGTGGCCCTGACATGAGGAGAAAAAGCAGATTTTCATTATTTTTAAAAACACCCTTTGATTTGCCTATATTTATTACAACTTCAATATGCTGGAAGAAGCATGGCCCAGAAACAAATCTCAAAATTCCAAATCTCCTTTTGTTACTTGTTGAAAAATACATGAATCTAAGATTAAGTAAAGATTGTGTCTGCAAATTATTTTTATGTTCATGTTACAGATTTACAATAATATCAGACACCCAGATGAAGAGAAATGGAATCATGTTTCGATGTGCATCGTCAACGGAGGTGGAATACGTTCACCCATCGATGAACAAAGCAACAATGGTATATGTACAAACTACTCTTACGGATTTTTCTTCAGTGCTGCTCCTTGTGCTTTTAATTGCCTCAAGTATTTAGCTGCTTTGTCGTGTACCAGTTACACTTACTCTGGAGTAAACAACTTCTGGATTGTGGCCTAAAGCGCAAGTCAATTACTGGTATTCATACCCTCCAATCTGGAAGGGTTCAAAATCGGTACAGGGAGAGCAAGAGCTGATCGGGTGGGGCAGGTAACAGGCAGGGGGAACATTTGTTACCTGAATAATCCTGGTGAAAGAGATGACATTGGACCTCCTGGGGGCCAGCTTGGGCCTCTTGGGGCTGAGTCAGCTGTCCCAGGCACATGTTCTGGCAATGGGGAGGCATATTAGAGTGGGTAAATATGAACGTGCGTGCAGTGCACCACAAAGTCACCCAGAGTGACTTCTGGCTGCCTGTGTGCATGCATGTCTTCCCTTATCTTTTTATATTTATTTATTTTCCCCAACCCTGTGCTTTGGTTTTAAATTGCTGATTTTTTTAAATGTTTTTTTATTTGTTGAATGTTTTTCATTGAATTGTACGTTGCCCTGAGATGCCATTCGCATGGGTGGGGGTGGGGGTGTAACGACTAATAAATGTATAAAATAAATAAATAAAAATATAGGCCTCCTGGAAGCTGCTGAATGCTCATGGAGCAACTTGTTGTCCTGGTCAGACCGTTATCTTCTGAGGTCCCTGCCCTCCTATGTCCCCATCAGGGTGGTGGACCAGTTAGGTTGGTCTGCCCCCACAGACTAATGGATCCCATAGGATTCCAGAACTCTCTGTGGGATTTACCTGCTGACCTTGATGGCCTCTTTGTCAGTTGCCTGGTTGATCTGTGGTATGGTATGTTGACTTGGGCCATCGATACAGTGGCACCCAGGCATCTGTTTCCTCCACAGCAGCAGCACAGATCTCCTTGGTATATGGAGGAGCTGAGGCTGCTAAAGCAGGAGGGTAGGTGGTTAAAGCACAGCTGGTGCTCAGCTCAATTCACGCCAAAGCCAACTGACTGCAGCGTAGGTAATTTTGAAGGACTATGCCATGGTGCTGTCGGTGGTGAAGAAAGCTTTCCTCACTGCTGCCATAGCATCTGCAAAATGCCATCCAAACGGAGCTTTTCCATGTGGTAAATAGCCTGCTGAATCCTGACTGTCTCCACCTGGCATACGGAGGTGGTACTCCTGGTACCAGGAGTTAGAATCATTAGTTGCCTACTGTGCTGAGTTTGCCACCTGCTTTGCAAATAAAGTCACTTGTATTTGGTTCGACTTGGGAACTGCTGGTTTGGATACGGAGTCAGAGTTTGAGTTTGGGGAGGCTCTGTCTTGTCTGGTTTACTTGGATCAGCTTCAGTTGGTTTCAGCCATCGATGTGGAGGGTGTGCTTGGAGTGACGCAGGTGAACAGTTCTGAGCTATATACATGCTCGCCTTGACTGGTGAAAGCTAGCTGGGAGACATTGGGGCCATTGCTGGCTGGGTCAGTGCCTCCCTTGGGGAGGGGAGGCCCAACTGCCTCAAAACTGTGGTTGTCCAGCCCCTGCTTTGAAAAAAATCTCTTCACATTGACTCACCTGCCAGCTATCGACCTGTCTTTAATCATCCCTTTTTAGTAAGGCTTATTGAATGGGTGGTTGCCTCGCAGCTTCAGGCTCGTCTCAATGCTATTGGATTCCTGGACCCATGTCAGTCAGGATTTTGTCCTGGGCATGGCACTAAGACTGCGCTTGTGGCCTTGGTTGACGACCTCCATTTGGCAATCGACAAGGGAAATTGTAGCCTGTTGATTTTATTAGATCTTTCAGCAGCCTTTGATACAGTTGACCAATTGACACAGCTGTGTGACCTGGCAGGGGTTCGCAAGACAGATCTTGAGTGGTTCCGCTCATTCCTATTGAGAACCCAGAGGCTGATGATGGATGGTAGCTTGTCCCAGTGGCAGAGGGAGAGCGGGGCCATGGATACAGACAGACTTCCAGCAAGGCTATAAAGCTCCATGCCTGCCGTGGAGAGTCAGCTGCATTGGGGCCAGGAGCCATCCAGGGCTCACCCCATTTTAGAGCAGGGACCGGGAGCCACCCAGGAATCGCCCCATTTTGTAGTGGGGGCTGGGAGCCACCCAGGGCTCACCCTGCAGCTGGCCAGACCAGATATCGCCGAAGCCCACTCCTGCTCCCAGTGGAAGAGGGGGGTGGGGCCACAGATAAAGACTGGCTTCTGGCAGGGCGTCGGCCCTGATGGGGCTATAAAGCTGTGCGCTTGCTGGAAGCACCACAGGCACTCGCCAAAGGGCCCTTGGACATGGCCCTTAGGCGGGACTTGGGAGGTCTGGGGCAGGGGACTGGACTATGTATCGTATCCCTGACTGGCAGAAGATTTTGTGGGAGGATGTGGGTGGATAGGGAGGTGAGGGGTGCGGTTGGGGGAGGGTATGTTATATGTCATTTGGGGGGGATATTAGGGTATATGGGGGAAGTGTTGTTGGGAAGGGAGGGGAGGGGGAAAGTTAGTGGGAGGGCTAAGGATGGGGAGGAAGAGTATTGGGGTATATTTGGATATATAGGGATGTTTGGGATTGCTGAAAGGATTAGGGAGGAGGAGAGGTTGGGGGGTGATCTCCCCTGCCGCCAGGGCAGGGCAGCCAGAGGGGGGCTGGGGGGCCCTGCCTGGGGGAAGGCCATAGCCATAGGAGTTGTGACAGGCTGGGGAAGATATGATCACGGGTGGAGGGGTGTAAGATCACTGAGGCAGGACAGGTGCTTAGTACAGGTCCCGCTTACTAGCCCCCAGGCAGTTGAGCAGATGGGTTGTGATCAGAGAGCCTCTGACCCTGTGCTGCTGCTGTTGAATGCAAGGTCGGTGGCAAATAAAGCAACAACTGTCCAGGAGTTGATCCTGGACTCAGCCTCCGATCTTGTATGCATCACGGAAACCTGGCTGGACCTCGAGTCGGGACCTATTCTGCCTCACCTTGTTCTGGCCGGGTATTCCATGCAGCATAAGCCATGGTCAGAGGGATGGGGGGCAGGGAGCGGTGTAGCCATGATTTTTAAAGAGGAATGGTCTGTGAAGAGGTATCTGCCTCTGGTGCAAACCATGGTAGGTGTGGAGGTCCTTCACCTTGTGTTTGATTTGGCGGGGGACAGTTTATGGGTGCTGCTTATATGCCGTGCACCTACAACAGCCTCTCTGCATGCTCTGATGGAGGTGGTATCGGGGGTGGTGTTGTGGTCCCCAAAGACATTTGTCTTGGGGGAATTCAGCATTCACACCAACGCCACCCTTGGGGGCATGGAGCATGAGTTCATGGTCGCCATGACAACCATGGGCCTGTCCCAGGTGGTTAGTGGTCCAACACCTCAGGGGGAGGGGCATACTCTGGCTCTCATGTTTTTTGCATCGGCCTTGAGGCAGGTGTTCCGTTATTGGGGGCGATTATCAGCAGTGCCCTTGTCATGGATGAACCATTACCTTCTGCAGACCTCTCTTCTGGAGCATGTCTGCCCCCGGATGGATGCGGGAACAATTTGTATGGTTCGCGGGATGGACAACACACACGGCACAATGGGCAAAGGGGGGAGGGAGGGGGGCAGGGACAGGGAGGAGGGGGGAA
>QEPC01007703.1:743343-800003 GCA_003113815.1 Sphenodon punctatus | reverse complement strand
CCCCCCCCCCCCCCCCCAATCATCTCAGTAGCGTTATTTATTTGTGTGGACATTAATACTATTGACTCATTTAAACCAGCAAGACCATAGTGGGCAAAGAAATGTGTCAAATAGGAGAAGGAATAGTGGGAAAGGTGGATACTTTCCCAACTCTCAATATTAAATTAGGTACATGGGATATGAGCAAAGAGAAGATGGAAAGTGCTGCCACTTTCAATTTAACAGGTCTGGCAAAGGTGGCGGGGGGAGTAAAAGCTGATTTGTCTATAAAGTAGGAAACTATTTACAATACCAGCATTCTGTTCAAAAGCTCAACCTGATTTTCATATTAAAAACTGTCATAAAATTACTATCCTCGATTTTATAGACTTTGGTGCCTACCCAATAGGGCCTATATAAAGCCTTGTGTGTTCCTCTAGGCATCCACGTAGTATACGATCTCTCCAGAAGCCCAGGAAGCAGAGTTGTCAGTATAGACGTTCTGTGCACAGCCTGCCGTGTACCAACCTACGTACCACTCCAGATGGAAAAAACATACAAAGTGATTCTTCCTTCTTACCTTTCCATGGGAGGTGATGGGTATCAGATGCTAAAAGGGGGACCAAGTAATCACAGCAGCGGTAAGTAGAGGCACATTCCATCATTCATGCGATAAAGTTCTATTAACAGGGGCACAGACTTTAAAAAGACTACTATTCCCAGAATTTTAAAATTTTGAAAGATCTTTCTGTATTGAACAATCCCATGTTTTCCTTTCAATAGAATGGGTAACTTGTTCTAACCTCTGTCAGTTCTCTTCAACATAGTGTTTAAGAATTAAGAGCATGCATTTAACTTGGCTTTTTATGAAGTTATTTGGTATACCAATTCCATAGACTAGGGACCCATCTAACCGGAATCCTGTCCGACAGCAGCAAGCATAAAATGCTTCAGAATAAGGTGCAAGATGTCTCAATCTTCTTCCAATGAAGGTCCCATTTTAGCCTTAACGGAGCTTAATTTACACACTGAAACATGAGATTTTATTTCCCTTCCAAAATTTTGGGTATCATTATAGATACCATCTAGAGATCTAATGCAAAAGCCTGAGTCCCTGTTCCATGTTTGTGTCACCTGATGGTACAAAAATAAAAGTTGACCCAGAGAGGAGAAACTGGGGAGAGCTTCAAACTGGTGGACACCACCCTCCACCATTAAAATTGAGTTTTGACTTCAATGGATGGAGGATTGTTTCCTTAGTGTTTCCACACATTCACCATGCTTGTAGCAATGGCATGAGAGCTGACTGTTTCCAGTCTGCCAGCAGTACCCAAAACTGGGAAGAGATCAGGCATGCTGCTGGAAAATCAAGACAGTCCCTTCACCTGTAGTGTTTCAATGAAGGAGGGGCAGGTCTGCTCTCACCAAACAGCTGCACGGAAGAGCTGCATTCAGAAGAGAGCAGGTTAGCCCCATCAGCAGCACTTCAATAGGGGTGAGGTGCCCTGCTCCACTGATTAGCTGTTCAGCAGGTAGGATAACCCCTCTCTCTGTCACCTGTAGCTATGCCCAGATATGCTGATCGGGGGGGCGGGAAACAGTTCTAGGTTTTACATGCAACCATTCTTTGTGTGTGTGTACAACAAGCATGCACATAAATATGGCCATTTACATGGGTGCTGTGACATGTGGAAGCTTTAAAATGATAGCATCTGTATAACTGTCATGCAAATCCTCCAGAGAAACTCCGAAAGGGCTTTCACAAAGTTTAAATTACAAGAAGGCTTGTGTGTTTCCAGAACACAATTTTATAACTAATGGGAAAGTTAGATAAACCTAGACTATCCAAGCTATTCATTCTCTCCAGCATAAAACTGTTAAGACAGAGCTGCTAGTGATGCTAGTAAAGTTGTTTGAGCAGTTCCCACTATATGTACAATTTATTTTTATCTAGGTGATCTTGATGTTGCAGTAGTTTCTGACTATATCAAGAAAATGGGACGAGTTTTTCCAGCAGAAGAAGGTCGAGTGAAGTTTTCTGCTGGAAGTTTCATCCAAGCAAATTTTACTCTGGTTTCTGTATTATTTATTGTGATGTTTCTGCACTTCAGTCTTTAATTTTTCTTGCACTTTTTTGGAGCTGCAACTGAAAATTTCCCCTTTCTTCATGAATTTAAGCAAGTTCCAGGGACCTGGTGAAGTCACCCTCTGCACTGCCATTTATCACTGATCAAAGAAAACCTAGTTTTTATACAAACTCCTGTGTAAGGCAGGGACAGGGAAAACCTTTTCTCGCCCAGAGGCCGCTTCTAAATTTAGTACAAGTTCCGAAAGGCTTTCCTGGTACAATTCAAGGTGCTGGTTTTGACCTTGAAAGCCCTCAACAGCCTGGGCCCCATATATCTGAAAGACCTCCTGTCCCACCATGTTCCATTGTGGCCCCGATGGTCAGACAGGAGCTCCTTCTTGCAGGTTTCATTTTCCACCCATGTCCATACAACAGGGGTGCCCCAGAGGGTATTCTTGGTTGCTGCTCTAGTTTTGTGGAACTCCCTTCCTTGGGAGGTTCACTTGGACCCAGGTCTAAGCATCTTCTGGTGCCAGTGCAAAACTTCATTTGAAAAAGCATTTGGCGGGTAGGAATAGGGGTTGGTTGGAGGTTTGGGGTGGGGTTGAGGGCTGGGGGTAGGGTTTTGGAGGGGCGGGAAGGCAAGGAGTTTTTATTGTATGAATTGTTTTATTGTCTTTTTTTGTTTCTATTGATTATAAGTCACCCTGAGCCATTGTGGAAAGGGTGGCATATAAATTCAAATAAATAAATCAACAATAATAAAAGGGACAATTTGATTAGAGCTACTGCAGACACTGATGTAGTCAAGATGGCTATGCTCCAGAACACACTCCCATTTGAACAGTCCTTTGTATTTCTGTAGTGCAATTTCAGGTTATGTGATAGCAAGCCTACTTATGGTCTTCTCTCCCTGCTTCTCACCAGTAAATGACCTGCTGCAAAGTCAATTCTTTCAGAGTAGAGTCCATATTACATGTGGGAAGATGCACTTTGCACCTAGTTTAATCATTTATTGAACAATATGACCGGTGTAGGGCAAGGAGCGAACTTGGCTACTTGTGAGCAAAATATATCTATCCAAGAAGATGGCAGCTAACCTGTAGCTTAGTAGACAGCAACTTAAAAAACAATTACTCTTGTGAAGAGTGCCATGTCTATTGACCAGAAATGGGTGAGACCTCAGTTTTATACTTTACCAAATGCAGTAGCCTAGGACTATAAGAATCCTATGGGATTGGTTCAATGGTAACTTAAAAGGTTACCTACTAAACAGCACACTGCTTCCTCTAGCACTTTAGTGTCCTTCAAAGTTCCACCATCCAAGTGTTGGCTGAGCCCAGACTAAACAAGGTGTTTAGCCACATACAAATGACCAAAAATGTTTTTTTAAAGCTTAACTCTCAGTGATGTAAACTACTCACCATCATGAGCATAATAAAAGATGGATCGTTTTTTCCAATATAATCCAAATAGCATGTATTTGGAGCCATTATGAAAGTGCTCCTGTTTTTTGTTACACAGAATTCTACTTAACAGGTTAGTAAGAACGTAATGAAGAGAGATGCACAATGGAATTCCCAGAATCTATGCACTTTAGTTGTAATTATAAACTTTGATGACTAAAAGAATGGTATGTAAACTAAGTGAATACTAGTTTGGAAATGGCAGCATAATTTGAAATTTAAATAATATTGGGAGCCCTCAATGCATTATAAGTATTTCCAAAAATATGAGAAATATTTATGTACAACTGAATATAACTGGTTTGTGATATGCTTAGCAGAGGTTTTTTTGTTTTTGCTTGTAATCAAAATAAAAGATGTAAAGTAATGTGAAAAGCACAAAGGGTGCCTTTGGACAAATGCCAACTCTACCCCACCCCCCCAGGTGGTCCATCCATGTAGAGGTGGGGCCACCTTGGGATGAAGTAGGGGTCAGCTCCACTCTCGGTACTCCAGAACATCCCAGAGCACCATGAGTGGAGCAGGCTGCCCAAACCTGGAGCATTGGCCTGGGGTAGAGCAGTGATCCATTTAAAGGACGGCCAACCACTGCAGTTCTGCTCCCAGCCACAGGTTGCTCTGGCAACTGCCATAGAGCTGCGGGCTGCAGCCTAGAGTGGTTGCCAATCCACCCGCAACTCTATGGCACGGGGGAGGAGGAGTGTGCAGGCCGACTGCGGCGGCCTCTGTTTAAACCCCTCACTGCCGGAGCGGACCTGGGGGTGGTGTTTTGGATCTAAAAAACACCCAAAGTCATAAAAGTGTATGCCCATGGGCCAAAATGCACTTAAACCTGGCAGCTGACTTGGAGTTTACCTGCTATTAATGAGGAGGGTTTGAACAAAGTAAACATTTTACCTATCTGAAGTTAAAAGGTGTGGGGGGTGGAAACACAAATGGGAACAGAAAGGAAGGATACAGGACTGAAGGTTCACAAGAAATTAATGCATTCTCTTCAGTTTACATATTGAGGCTCGTTTATAAATTATTGGATACGGACAAGTTTTGAAACATTATAAACTATGGAGTATTAATGAGATGACGTAGCATTTAAAAAAGCAAAATGAAGTATAAAGGGATTTGTCCCTGGGTTTATAAAACCACTTAAGCAGGGACTGGAGCTGCCTGAAAGGAACAATTAGATTTAATGCAACCCCAAAACTTATCAATATTCAATGGAATCCACGGAAGTCAAAGTTGGTTACTTTAAAGTTAAGGTGAACTGGTCTATTCCTCCCCCCCACCCCCCATCAATTAAATATGCTACATTTTGCAAGATTCAAAGCTACTGTTCTGAAAGTGTTAAGTGACAATTAGTACAGTTGCTTTTCATCCTGCATGCCACAACTTAGGGTAATTTCAGATGTGATGAGCCTGGAGGCCCATCATGCTGAACCCCGGACTGAGATCAGTCTCGGATCCCGGTCTGTCATCAGGCCGTCCGTCCTTTAGACGTGCTGGCCTGATTGCTAACAGGGATCGGGAGGGGGCTGTGCGGCGCGACGTGCAGCCGCACAGCCCCACCCCCCTGCGCTCCCCCGACTGCCCGCTCTCGGGGAAACGGGCGGACGCAGCGGCCAATCAGTCTGCTATGCCCGATCCCGTATCATGGTCGGGGCCGGTAACACACGTTACTTTTGGCCCATCCCAGATCATGGCAACTCTAACCACGGTTCTCGATGTCCGGCTGGCCAGAGGCCGAGAACTGTGGTCAAGCTTGATCCCGGCCGGAGGTTCACCGTGGTCAACATCTGGCCGGGACCAAACTGACATTCACGGAAAGGCCACCACCACAGGGAATCCACTGGGGTTCACTGTGGTGAAAGGCGTTTTCGTCACGTCTGAAATTACCCTTAGTGGTACATAGTCGTAAATGAAAAGTACACTGGGTTTGGGGCTATCAGGATTTTCTCTCCCACCTCCATCCCACCACATCCAGTACACTATGTTTCATTTAGGACTGAAGGCTGAATTTGAGCCACTAAATTCAAGGCATCCAGGATGAAAGCAAATGTGTTAACTGTTGCCTAACAGACTCTTACAGGGCTTGCAGAGCAGGCATTGGGGAGGGTGGGGGGAAGGGATCAGGGGTGTGTGTGGAATCCTGCTTTCCAGGATTCTGCTTTACAGCTGATCAGCAAGGAAGCTGTCCCCACTCCCAACCGTGTACGCCTTCTGCAAGGTCACAGTAATTCTTTGTCATATTTTGTCAAAGAATGTCACCATGCTTCATGTCTATTGTTTACAGCTTTTAATAAAGAATCTTAGCAGCATTTAAAATACTGTTTGCTTGTTTTAAACATCAGACAGCATATAATACCAATTACAGATCCATTTCTTTAAGAAATTAATTGCAAAACTGGCAACAGAAAATACAAGACCAAAACTGAACAGGTAAAAGGCATGCTCCCAGATAGGGCACACAATGACCCATTGGAACAATCGGGCTGACAGGGAAGCTAGGGAAGGGAAGCTCTTTCCAAATTGCAGCATCCATGGAAAAGGACCCTGCGACAGAGAAGGATCCCTTCTTTCAACTGGAAAGTAGTGTAAGACTAACTCCCTAAAAACTGGATGGTAACTGCTGTTTGCTAAGCCTGGAAATAACAAAGTTTTGAGAAACTAGAGGCCCCTTACTCAAGAAATGATAGATCTGGCTTATCACAGAAAGGTCGCCTTGGGGATGAAAGAAGAGAGCAATTTGTGAGCTGGGTCGGGACCAAACCTGAAACAGGGCATCCAGGACTGTCCCATGCAGCCAATAACCCTAAACCATCTCAGGGAAGGGATATGGCATGCACCTATCAGGGTGATAGCAATTTCCTTTAGTAAGGGGGTAGAGGCAGTGCATCTAGAACTGCTAAACCATTAAATAAAATTGCATTCATATGATGGGGTGTCCCAAAGGTCATCGAACCACAAAGGGTAGCCATTTTATAGGCAAAGTAATGATGCAAACCCCTTCAGAGCTTACAATCTGTGAGGTTAGTAACAACCCTGCATAATACCCAAGAAGAAGCACTGTTTCTAATGATTCGACCTTTAGACAAAAGAAGAGGACTTCAAGGTAACTTTTACCTAGCAAAATTCTAACATTTTATTCAACTAGAAGAACCTCGTACAAAACCTTCCCCCCTTCCTTTAAAAATAGCCTTCCTTCCTGGTGGGTTTTTAAAAATTTGTTTTGGCTTTTAAAAAACAACGAAACTAATAACCACTGAAGAAAAATACTTTTTGCTTTTTCCCCAATGCAATTTTAGATTTGGATCTGACAAATACTATTTTCACTTACAAAGAAGATATCCTATTCTTCCACACACTGTTCTTTTAGAGAATTCCATCTCTAGCATTGAGAATCATGTTTCTGAAGAGGACAACAAGCTCAGAAAATGGGACAAAGCTTTTATATAGTTTCAATCAGTAATAAATTGGATTTATTGACTAAAAGGATTTTCAGAAGTTCATTTGATTGTATTTACAAGAAAATGTACAATGCAAGGCTAAAAACATCACCTAACCATTAAACTAACTGAATTGCTGGCATTTTCAGTTGGTATTCAACCAGGCTCCTGCCTGTTACATCCAAGGTGATATGGCAGTTGCTTCCTTCTGAACCTATTATAGAGACAGAAATTTTTTAAAATTACTAAATATATTTACCTATACAGTGGAATCCACTTTAAGTTGAACTCCCATAAGTCAAATTCCTGGTTAGATTGAAAAAATAAGTTTTCCCCAGCCCCCAAGTTTAACACATATATTGCTTCTTGAACTGAGTAAATTAAATATGTGCCCTGATAAGTCATCAAGCTAAAAATATTATCTTTGTGTGAATTAATGATTTCTTGGAAGTATGTGGAAAAATACTGTAGGCCCCTCATGACAGAAACCTGTGTCTCATCACAACTGTTCAGCACCAGGCATGCTGCTGATGCTAGATGAATTAATAATAATAAAATAATAATAATAAAACCCTCAATGCTTCTCCAACTGCACTGGAAGCCCTCCTGCTCAGGTAAATGACAGGAACAGGAATACTGCTGCAAAGCAGGTATGTACTACAGTATTTTAACCACGTGCAGCCAAGAAACTATTAATGTACTCAAGTGTCCTCCTAAGGAGGGTAAAGTGGTGCTTGAATCAAACTTACACTGCCTCAATTTATTTAACTCTACGTAAACTGAATTTCTGTCAAACTACAGAGGCCCCACAAAATTTGACCTAACAATAGTCTATCGTATATTTCTATAACATACTGATTGTAAAAATAACTGAATTACAATGAACATAAATATTTCACCCCCAAATCACTTTCAATAGTAAAAATCTTAATGAAGTTTAAATATAATGCTTATCTACAATTTGTTTTCCCTATTTATTTTCCCACCCTGTTCCTGCTGTTCCCAACCCTAAGTCAGTTTGAAAACCTCACTACATTTCTCTCTCTTCTTCACTGTTAGTTTTCCTCTTCCAAGATGGCAGGTACTAAAATTAAACATACACACCAAACACACAGGCTGAAAAAAGCCAAAGTCATAACGAGGCAAACAGTTACTATATAACGCTATATCAAAATAAAATTATTTACAAATATGTCAAGTGCAGTCTGGCTTTCTACCATAACGTCTAGTCATTAATGAGGGTACAAAGCATGCAACAGAAGTTGGCCCAACAAAAGATCATCTGAACTACTTTGCCTCCATCTCTTACATTTGGACCAATATGACCATTGGACACTCTCTAGTCTCCAATGAGACATTTGAAAAGTAAGCATCTGCATTTTGTCTTTCTAATCAGTCATCATCAAGTAAATGTTTACTTAAAAGCTCTTCCTACCCGGCACCCAGTTTGTACCCACAGGGCAGACACTTTTAAAACAAAGCTTTAGCTGATTCTCTAGTGAGAGGCAGCATGGAATAGGTAGGAAGTGTACTGTAACAGCAGTTCTCCAGCTTGGAGGCTTTAGGATGCTCAGCTTTTCTATTGATAGTATTTCTTCAAATTTTCCTTGTTCAGAATTCAAATATATTTTAATGTGATAGAGTAGCTGAGAGTAGGGGGAGCCAGCACCACTTGGAGCGAACAGGGGACAGAATGGTGACCAGAGTATGCAAAGTTGGGTCTGGAAGACTCATTCCAATGTTCCATACTGTCATAGGTGATGGATCTCATTTTCTCATAATTATTTGAGGGTAAGGAGATTCGCCCCGTCTAACAGATAGACGAAGGGCTACCAAAAAAAAAAAGGAGGCAAGGTAGCCACACCCTGTTCCGACACCACAGAGTTCTTAACACTCCAGATGGGGACTGGCCGGCCAGGAGGATCCCCCGCAGAAGAAAAATTCTGAGGGTAAGCGAACCAATTTTCCTTTCTCCCGGGGAATCCTCCTGGCCGTCCAGTCAGGATAGTAGGGATGTATCTAAGCAGTACCCCAGATCCAATCACGGGGGGGGGTAAACGGAGTGGGTAGTGCAATAGACAGAAAACGGAGAGAGACTTCATTGAATCCTCTGTTTAGAGGATCGCCTGAAGGACCCTGTCTCAGGCCACAGAGCTTAGAGACTCTATGGGAGCTGCAGGCTCCTCAGCGGTTTTCAAAAGAGGAGGACTGATCCTCCTGCTCTGCTTCTTCTTCATCTGATTGCCCAGTCTCATCAATCAATGCTCTCTGATTGGCTTCTAACAGAGGCTGACCCCTTGGGAGATAGGACATGAACTCCTCATCATCTGATTCCTCATTAATCTCCCTCTTCTCCATAAGGGCTCAGTTTGCAGAGTGGATCGGAGGGAAACCTCTTTCCTCCTCATCCTCTGAGGATGAGCCCACCTGGGCGAAAATGTCCAATTGTGCCTGGAGAGTAACATGTGGCTTTTTTGGCGTGGTTCCCTTTCCTTTCCCAGAACCCCGGGATCTATCTTTTCCTGCCAGTCTGTATTTTGTGGACCTGGCAGGGGAGGAGGCTGCTGTAGGTTGGTGCCTGCCCTGTTTCTCATGCAGTCAATCTAGTGTTTGAATGATCTTACTGAGGGCTTCTAAATGCAGCTATGCTAGGCCAGTTTGTGGGGCCCCTACCTCCTCCGGCGCTTCAGATTGTTCCTGTAGCTGAGCGGCGGGCTCCAGCTGTGAGCACCTCTTCGGAAGCGCCATTTTGTGCTGCAATGAATAAAATTGCCCTCTAGCTCCCTCTGCTGGACTACTGAGAGCAGAGCCTCAGAGGAATCGCCTCAGATAATTTAGGTGGGAACTTGAGTCTCCCTCTGCTGAAGTATAGAGAGCAGGGTCTCTGAGGCAGTAGAGACTCCTCAGTTAATTTAGGTACCAAGGAGCGCTTAACAGGCCCGTTCCCTCTAGAAAGCACAGAGTGAAGCCTACGACCCAGGGGGTGGGGGTGGATTGCACTACTCCCAAGGCCACCGGCTTTAATCTGCCCTGCCATGCAGCGACAAGTATACGATGGGCAGTAGCGAGCACCAGCGGGACGTTTCCACACCCGTCCTGCTCGTTAGTCTGAACCTGAAGGGACAGCTGATTGAGGGTACAATGTCTTTCCCGCCCCGCCTTTTAAAAAAAAACAAAAAAAAAACAGGCAAGGTTATGTTTAAAAAAAAAAAAAGAAACAAAGAAAATAAATAAATAACTTTTCCTAAGACTATCTAGTCCTAACCTGACCGATCACTGCCTAAAACTCAAAACTGTGCAGAGCACTAACGCTCCACCTCCTACTAGTCTCAAGGCAGAAATCCAACTGGAAAACCGAGGATGAATCTCCTTTGAGCATGCCCAGTTGGATTCTGAATTCTTCTGCCTCCTACTGGTAGTGGTGGAGATCATTCCCAGCATCTAGAATACCTATCCTGTGGATCCCGGGGAGAAAGGAAGAAAAGGATCAACCAGAATCTGTCTTTTTCTCCAGGATCCACATCAGAAAATTTAATAGGATTTCTTGTGGCTATCTTCTGGAGAAGGATGTGCGTCCAGACTGACCAGGCAATTGGAGAATTCTTCTACAGCACACTTTATCATCACATACCTTATTAAGCTCTGGAAATAACTCCTGTATCCCAATATCCAGTAGAACATAAGTTAACTAAAAAAAAAAAAAAAAAAAGAAAAGGTATAGTGACTGTCAGGCTCAAGGCCAGTTCTTGTACAATACCTTATAACAATGGTAACACTCAATTGTTTAGTAATGAAATAAAAACGTTAGACCGGATGAACAGACAGTCACTAAGAGCTTTTATGGATCACCACAACAAACTTGTACATTGCTCACAGATTGTTTTCATAGTAATAAATACCTGTTTGTTAAGAACTGGCTGCTGCATTCCATCAAAGAGAAGTCTAATCCCTTCGTACTTGGCCTCTTCTCCAATGCATTTGCCTATCAAATCTAGACAAGATACCAACTTGCATATCAGTCAGGAAAAGGTATAAAATTAGCTGTGTGCTACAGCAAGTGTAATGGACCAAAATCCAATACGCTGAATCTTCAAAAGATTCCAACTGATCGTCGTTATATTTATGTTGTATAATGGAATCTGTTACGGTGGCAATTAAATTTAAATCTGATCTCTTATTGACTCAACTCTGACTACTGAATTCAATATGCAGAAATTAGCTACTTGGGACATCAACTAAACAAATATAAAAAGAGAGAGAAAACTAACAGCAGCTTAGTTCTCCAACTAACAGCAGCTTAGTTTTCCAAGTTCTTGATACAAGAAATGCTAGTCTTTTTTAAACCAACACATTATGGCAACAGATTTCACTTGTACATACCTGTTAGAAGCTTTATCTTTTAACAGTGAAGAATTAAATCAGTGCCAGATTTTAGGGAGGAAAAAATACAACTTGTGTTTATCATACTATTGCTTTGTGTAGAAAATGTCAAATGACATTTGCAATGAATTATTGGCCAGTCTCCAATACACAGAGATCAGTCTGCTATTTACATAGGGAAAGCACAGGTCAGATTCATCATGGCTTCCACTAGTCTGCTTTTTACACAGTTTGCAGCTTGGGTGAGGGTGAACAAAAAGTGTGCAACTGGCTGAAGACCAGAGTCACAAATGAATTACACCCAGAATCCGCTACTGTTATGTAACCATTACTTCCTACAAAACTCTCTTAGAAATTATCTGAATTATGATAGGAAAGGCTCATTAAAACTGCAGCATTTACAAAAAACTATAAAATCGTACCCTCACAAATTTTATAGCATAGTACATAGTAATATGAATGCTATGTTTGGGCCTGACAGAATAAGAAAGTGTGTATGCATCATATAAATACTGAACCTGGAATGTATCTCATCATTTCTTCAAAGGTCTGCTTTGCTCGTTTCTGCTTATCTTGAGGAGAGCGAGGTTCCGTATTTTCACAAAAAACAGCATCTGAAACAAAATAGAAAGCATTTGATTTCTAGTAATGCTCCACATCAGGTAAAAACTGATACAAGATTTATAAGGTTTTTGAACTAAATATTTCTCTGAACTTTTTCTACCCATGCTATTAATAGTTTCATGCCTTCTGGTCATACTACTCTGCTCAATCCAAGGGTTGTTCTGTTTGGAGAATGAAATTTTATTTTGCCAACGGTCATTTCATTTTTTAAAAAGACTAAAGATTCTCTCTCTTTTGTTACATTCCAATTAAAAATATTTATTTTCTGTTCACTGGCAATCCCTCCTGTTAGCCTTAATCTGGTATTAGTCTTTAAGTGAGGTGCATTTGCTTGGTTTAGATGGAAACAAATCTGGCCACCAGTTCAAAGTTACTTTATTGAAAATGGAGCAAACACGAGAGAAGAAGTTTCCTTCACACACAGATTTTATTTAGAACACATAGCTAAGGAAGCACCATGTACAAACACCTACAGTAAGTACAGTTTCCTTTGGAAGTTCAGAGGTGTCCTCTGTACGGCCCGGTGGTGCTTGTTAGCAAACAACTGTGGATTTCAGTTTTCTATGCTTCATCACCCTTCTTAAAAATAGAAGAACTGAATGCAATACTTTGTTTAATTAAAACTAAGGATTGAAACTTGGTGCACAATCCATCAACGTCCTGCATATTAGAAATACAGCAAATTCAAATATGCATGAAAAGCACACTTTAAACTTATATTGTATAGTTTCATATTAACCTCTCAAGAGCGTTATCAGTGAAACCAAACGGTGCTCCTGAAAAAGCCGTTCCAGTTTGCATTGCAGATAATAGTCAGTGCACATCTCCAATGTATTTTTGAAGAGAATTCTTCCCCCCATCAAAAGGTGATGCAGCCAGTCAGGAATGTGGAAAACAACTCTGCCTGCAAAGTCATAAATAGACATATTATGAAGCTTCTTATTTATTTATTTAAATAAATTTATACTCCGCCCCTCCTGCCAAGGCACCATAATATCAGAGCACACTTTATGTATATTCAGAATATGTATCATCAACATTTCCAAGGAAACAAGCTATTAGCAAGTAACTATTCTTAAATCTGCTGGCCACACAGATACTATTAAAGACTGCATCTTGCCATACATTAACATTTTTTATTTACAATTCCATTAGCACCCAGAACACACTGTCAAGATAAGGGCCCCAGTGTACTCAGTACTATACAAATGCATAAGATAACTGAGACCCTGATCCAGAGACCTTACACTTTAAAAGACAAGGGAGAGCAAAACATACAAGTGGAATAATCGGAGTGATGTTGCTATACTTGTGAAACTCCAAATAGAAATTTTAAAAATAAAAGATGATTCTAATGGACATCATCTTGTAATTAGACTTTTTTTTAAAGTGCAAGGTAAGACTTTTGAAACATATTGCTATTACTAGAG
Organism: Sphenodon punctatus; assembly: GCA_003113815.1. Classification (NCBI taxonomy): domain Eukaryota; kingdom Metazoa; phylum Chordata; class Lepidosauria; order Sphenodontia; family Sphenodontidae; genus Sphenodon; species Sphenodon punctatus. The sequence goes on along the minus strand of QEPC01007703.1, from coordinate 786,616 downwards.
GTGTTGAGCTTCAAGATTTGTTATAATTCATGCCAAATAAAAGAAATTTCTTACCAATATACATTAAGTAGTCATAGACTCCTTCTACCGTTATCATTTCCATAAAGTAGTTCTGATTTTGTCTTCTCTCCGTATTCTCAGAGCGATTGGCATTGTTCTTATAAAGATCATTAAATAGCTAAAAATCACAGAAAGTCAATCTTGAATGTATATAGAATCTATTGTATATAGAACATATATAGAATTAATCTATAAGAACGTATATAAACAAAAAGAGTAAAAAAAGACAACCATGAATGTAGAAGTGATTCATCTCAAAACATGGCATGGATTTTCATGAGTTGTAAAGCAAAACAGGCTTGTTTGGTTTTGCACACAATGGAGGGATTGTTTGTTTTTTTCTATCCTAACAGGAACGAGTGAATTGTTCATCAGAAACTGTCAAGCCATATTTAATGCTCCAGTTTTGTAAATATAGCCAAAAAGTGGGCCACTGTATTTGATATTTGTGCAGGTAAAAATTCTGCAGATTAACTTTTTTAAGCTGTCAAGTCTTAATTCCTTTTCCACTGAAAACTGCAGCCAACGTAGAAACTGAATCCAGATCTCCGAGTCAGAGTCTATCAACCACAAGATCCAACCTTGCTCTTTAAGTCTCACGTATTCAAATATCTATACTTCCAGCTCACTCAGTTCTAAAGCTATATTTAAGGATAGTTTTTTTTATCTGGAAGCTTTAAAGGCCAAGTGCAGAAATGCATTTTTTGTAAGAATGCTGGTCAGTGAGCTAAATCAAAAGCAAACCACTGTTGAACTTTAACAATGGCAATTTTAGAATCACAATGAAATTTGGACCTATTATACAAATGGATACTGGTGAATGCAAGCTCAGAAGGTTCGCAGATCTACTTGCTTAATCCTTTAGTTAAAGTTCAGAATTTCTTTCATACACATCCTGTTGCATTTCACAACTGAAGTCTGAACTCATTTAACCAAACAGGATACATTATGCTAACCTCTATAGATTTCCTTTAACTTGCTATCAGATTTTTTTAAAAATAAAAAAAATAAAATCCCAGTAATTTATTTTCATTAAGAATGGAAACCTATGTTCTTAGTAATTTTCCTCAGACATGCTTGCCCAATAACAAACTGGCACAAAATTAGAATTAGTCCTATTACTACCAAAGATCAACAAGAAACAAAATGTTTACTACTGTAAAAATCTGAGATTAAGCAATGTTACAAGAAGATGAGCAAACTTTCACGCAATGGGAACAAATGAATAATTTCAGCATTAATTTTTAAATTTTTACCCTTTCTTGTTAAAGGACAAGCACCTAGAGTCTCTCAACAACTCTTTCTCCAGTTCCCTTTTCTTGGTTACTTAACTCTAACATCCATTGCTCAATACACCCCAAAGCTTTATGCTCCTCAAGACAAGACAGACTTATGATAAATATCCTCCAATTATTTCAACCAGTGAGTCTATCTTCACTCTTCACCTCTCAATATTTACGATCAAAGGATCAATAATGGAAACTCTCCTACTAAATACCAACTTAAGTACTGGTTGAGACCCAGTCTGAACTGAGACAAACAAATGGTGGTCAGTACAAAGGTTTTAGGCCATGTCTGCACATAAATTAGTACTGGTTTTAATTAGTACTGGTTTAGTTACAGCCAGTCTGCATGGAGACATGTTTTAAGCTTGCCCATTGTACAGGAGGGTGGTAGGGAGAAGGAGAAAGGCTTCCAAAAACAAATCTAACACGAGGGCGATCACGTGAGTCTCCAATCGCGGGCACAGGGGTTTTAGCGTTATTTTCCAATTCTCCCAGTGATTTAAAAACAGAAGACAGGGCTCCAAATTGAGCCCTGTCTTCAGTTATTAAAATTGCCGGGAGAATGGGGAAATAATGCTAAAACCTCTGTGCCCACGATCGGGTACTCATGTGATAGCCCTCATGTTAGGTTTACTTACAAAGGTTCCCCCTCATCCCTCCTGTAATGCGGGCAAGCAGCCGACTGCCTTTTCAAATCCAGGCATATAAGGCAGCTACCTCTTCCTTCACCATGATAAGGACGGACAGTCAAATTATCATCTTCATTGCTTCTACCACTTATTCCTTTACATGTTGAGGTGCATGCAATTTCTTCCCCCACCTCATCCACCTAAAACGTACTATACCTTCTTATTGTTTTCAGAAGTAGGACTGAGAATAGTAAGTTCTGGTCTACTGGGTTTAGGCTTGGGAGACTCGCAGGAGTTAATGAAGTTCATGATGAATGGTTCCAAATGCTGACCTTTCTGAAATTAAAACACACAGAATAGTACTGACAGTTCTAGGGTTAAAGGAATTGACAACTGACAAAACAAAATTTGTGTAGGGCCAACCTACAAAAAGAACAGACAAAGGAAGACACTAAAATATAGTCACATCAGTTACCAGAAAATAATAATAATAAAAAAGATCTACTCACCTCTTTAATTAGCTTGCCAGGAACAGACTTTATAATTTTGCCTACAATGGAGAACAGGAGACACTGTTACTGCTTACAGTTTTAATATCATATCTATCACTCTCATATATACGTCCCTTATTTTCTGTCTCAACTAACCTATGTTTCTCAAGACAGGGACTGTCTTTTTATCACAGGCAGGTACTGCACGTATCCCAACAAATATTGGCTGAAACACAAGCACTGAGGGAAAGTGCTTGTGCATACATTGAGAAATTAAGCTGCATAAGAGCAAAGCAACGAACAACTGGTGACAGAACCAATATCCATGTTGGTCCCAAATGTAAGAGATGGAATTATAGTTCAAATGGTCTCTTTTATTGGACCAACTTCTGTTGGTGAAAATGTGCAAGCTTTCAGGTCACACAGGGCCCTTCCTCAGGCATGTAACATAGCCGGACAGACATACATAAACTGAGCAAACGCAGGACAGATATATATGAGGAGGCATGGAATGACATAGGTGGGAGTGAATAAGGCATGCTAAGTAGTGGTGGTGGTGAGTTAGATAGGGCATGGAAGTGCCTGGATAGTTAAGGCGTTTCGCATGCTCCATTATAAAAGCCTGAACATCCTATTCCTTATCAAATGGAGCTAGTGTAAACTATCATTGTGAAATTTTGCATGGAGAGTTGCTTGGGTGATATGTGTATCTGTTCAAATTTCAGAGAAATTGAACTTAAATGGATGAGATCCAACAACTGAAAGATGGGAGGCTGAGAAGCAGGGTTTGGTGTTTTTTTTTGCAAGTCTCGATTTAATCAGCCTAGCAGTTTTTTAGTTATGGCCTGTGGACTAGGGGTGCCTTGGCTCAGTTTTATTTTTTAAAACCAACCATTACTTAAAAAATTATAACATGTTTTTAATTCCCACTGTAGTCTATGGGAGAATGCAAAGCTGCACTTAAGTTTCCTAGCGTGGCTTGCTAGGACTACATTTCCGAGCATGCCACACTGGAAAACATGGCAGTTCCCAGCATGCACATGTGTGCAGCAGCCCCGGGTCTTTAAATGGCAACGGCGATGGCAATAGGCGATGAGTGGGGAAAAGGGAAATGCGTGTGTGTGTCCCTGTCCACTTCTGTGTATGTTTCCCCTTCTCTCCCTCTCCGTGTTCCTTTCTTGCTGTGTCCCTTCTCTCTGTGTCTATCTCCTCATCTGTGTGTGTGTCCTTCCCCTTCTCTCTCTCTTCCCTTCTCTCTGTGTCTGTGTCAAAAGGGGGGACACACACAGACACACAGAGGGGGACACACACACACTCGTATTATGTCCATGTCCCCCCAGTGTGTGTCCCAATGTGTGTGTGTGTGTGTGTGTGTGTGTGTCCATGTCCCCTTTTGTGTGTCCCCCCCCAGGCATGTCCATGTTTCCCCCGTGTGTGCGTGTGTGTATGCATGTGCATGTGTGTGTGTGCGCGTGTGCTAAGAACATAAGTAGTGCCATACTGAGTCAGACCAATGGTCCATCAAGCCCAGCATCCTCTCCTCTGACAGTGGCCAATCTCGATCGCATGGGAGAAGAACCAAGTCACAATGGGCAATCCATTCCCTGCCAGCTCCCAACAGTAAGAAGTTCATCTCGTAAGCTACTTGGTTAATAGCCATTAATGGATCTACTCTCCAAGAACTTATCAAGTCCTTTTTTAAACCGAGCTATACTACTGGCCTTGACAATGTCCTCTGGCAACAAATTTCATAAGTTAATTATGCGTTGAGTGAAACAAAAATTGGTCACCTACCTCGGTGAATTTGTTTCTATTCTGTCATACTGTCAGTGCTCCGCACGGGTAGCTCTGCAGATGGCCGATAGGAGGCAGAAGAAGAAAAAACCTTCCTGCGCATGCATGAAGTTGCCCGACTTCAGTCCGTAACCAAGCCGAAGATCGTCGTCACTTGCTGTAAAATTCTTATTTATATTTGTTAGTGTCAACACCCTCCCGCTCTAGGGATCCTTAGGTGATGGCTACCTATATACAAGAAGCCCCTTCCTTAACATGTAACAGGAACTACTAAAAATTAAAGAGCAACAAGACTGGGCATTCCTGAATGCCCCCTCATCTTGAAGTGCTGTTTGACAGGGAGGGCCGGAGCACTGACAATACGACAGAATAGAAGCAAATTCACCGAGGTAGGTGATCAATTTTTGTTTCTCCTCCTGTTTCCTGTCAGTGTTCCGCACGGGATGTACCCGAGCCCAAAATTATGGGTGGGAGCAAATAGCCCTGGGAGCTTCCAGAACTGCCAGCAAGACCCTCCTGCCAAATGCCGCCTCAGCGGACCTTAATAAATCTAATTTGTAATGCTTAACGAATGTGTGCAGCGAGGACCAAGTGTCCGCCCTGCAAATCTCATCGTAGGATGCTCTTGACTTAAAGGCATAAGAAGTGGCTGCGCTTCTAACCAAGTGCGCCCAAATTTGTAAAGGAGGCACCCTATTCTTTGCTTTGTAGGCCTCCATGATGCATTGTTTAACCCATTTGGAAATTAACGCCTTAGAGGCCTTCCTACCCCCATAAGACGGTCTGATATTAATAAACAGAGCTGAGGTGGACCTCAACCCTTGGGTCCTTTTCAGATAGATTTTCAGAGCCCTCCTCACATCCAGGGTGTGCCATATCTTTTCCTTAGGGTGAGAGGGCCTGGGGCAAAAGGAAGGCAGGACTAATTCCTGGGACCTGTGAAAGGAGGAAGTCACCTTTGGTATGAAAGCCTCGTCTACCCTAAGAGTAACTGACTGATTTTTAAAGGAGCAGTAGTTGTCCTCCATTGATAATGCCCCAGCTCCAACACTCTACAGGCCGAGATCACTGCCACCAGAAACACCACCTTAATGGTACGCATGTACAGGAAAACATGCCGGAGTGGTTCAAAGGGAGCTCTGGTAAGAGCGTCCAGAACCAAACTAAGGCTCCACGAAGGACACCTGTGAGAGACTGGGGGGCAGATGTTACAAGTGGCTCGCAGAAACTGCCTAATATATCTATGGGGAAATACTTTTCTGCGTGAAATAGATTGTAAGACCGACACAATGGCGGCCACTTGGCGAGCCAGTGTGTTCGGCCTTAGTCTCTTTTCCAAGCCATCTTGGAGGAACTGTAAAATCGTGTGAACCCCCGCCTGAGCTGGGTCTATCCCCTTATGATCTGTCCACCCTGCAAAGGTCTTTCATGTGGAGGAGTAAGTTTTCCTGGTCACTGGACATCTGGCTTGTTGCAAGGTAGTTAGTACTGCCTCGGAGTACCCCATAGCTTTTAACGTTACGCGCTCAAGAGCCATGCTGTCAGTTTTAATATTGCGATGTTGCTGCACCACAGCAGCCCCTGCGTTAACAGATCCGGTCTCAAAGGAAATTGCATTGGTTGACCCCGGCTCAGTTCCACTAGGTCGGAGAACCAGGGTCTTGTTGGCCACCACGACACTACCAAAATCATCAGTGCCTGTTCCCTGATGATCTTGGCTATGATTCTGGGTATCAGTGGAATCGGGGGGAAGGCATACATAAGACCATCTGGCCAATCGTGGTTGAGCGCGTCCACTGCCTCTGCTGTTCCGTCTGCTGATCTCGCCATATATCTCTGTATTTGTCTGTTGGTCCTGTTTGCAAATAGGTCCAATACCGGCTGACCAAAGCGCCTCACCAGTGACTTGAACACCTCCGGGTGCAACTGCAATTCATGGGGGTCCAATGTCTGACAACTCAACCAGTCTGCTTGTATATTCTCCGTCCCCTTTATGTGCAGGGCCCTTATCGATTTCAGACTGCGTTGTGCCCATGTAAATAACCTCACTGCTTCACGCTGAAGTGCCAGGGCTCTGGATCCCCCCTGGTGGTTGATGTAGGCCTTCACGGATATGTTGTCCGTGTAGATTAGGACGTATGTCCTGCCTACGATGTGGGCTAACTGTTGTAGTGCCAGACACGCTTATCTGAGCTTGAGGATGTTGATGTTCTGTGTGCGATCTATCAGGGACCATAGTCCCTGATAGATGTGGTTCCCATCTGGACTCCCCATCCCATCAAGCTGGCGTCCGTCGTGGTGATTGTGCGCATAGGTTCTGTCAGTGGAACGCCTGTCTCAAACATTTCTGTTCCTAACCACCAGGACATTGATTTTAGGAACCCATTTGGTATTCTCACCCATGGATTGAGACCTCTGGTGAGCTCTGCTTGCATAGGTCTCAGCAAGTGCTGCACGGGATGAAGATGAAACCGTGCCCACTGTAGCTGTCTGGTACACAAGACCAGTAGGCCGAGGAGTTGTGCCAAATATTTCAGTCTTACTCATGGTCTGTGATTCAGTCGGGATATCATTGACCTGATGCGCTGTTGTCTGACTGGAGGGATGTACACGACGCCTGAAATAGTATCTATTAGGACCACCAGATGCTCTATTCTGCGGGTCGGAACCAGCTGACTCTTCTTCTCGTTGACCAAGAAGCCATGTTTCCCGAGATACATTATTGTCCTGTTCAGGTCTGCTAGAATCTTTTCTCTTGATTGGGCCCGGATGAGAAGATCGTCCAGGTAAGGATAAACGTGCACCCCTTCCTTCCTGAGGCTGGCTACCAGGGGAATCAAAATCTTGGTGAACGTCCTGGGGCTGCTGAGAGGCCGAACGGCAGGGCCCTGAACTGATAGTGGCTTCCCTGGTAACAGAACCGTAGCCATTGGCAGTGTGGTTTCCATATCGGAATATGGAGATATGCATCCCTGAGGTCCAGGGAGACTAACCAGTCTGTTTCTGATGGCTTGACAGATGGAGGTGACTGTTTCCATCTTGAATCGTTGATATTGTACCACCTTATTCAAGGTTTTCAAATCTAGCACTGCTCTCCAGATGCCGGATTTCTTGGGAACCAAGAAGAGGACTGAGTACAAACCGTGCCCCCACTTGTCTGAGGGGATTGGTTCTATGGCTCTGATTGTGGTGAGCCTCTGGATCTCTTCCAGCATCGCTAAGTGTTTCCGTTGGTCTGCTGATCTTGGAGAAGGTATAAAGTCGTGTTTGGGCACGCCCTTTAATTCGATGGCGTACCCTTGTCTGACACAGGACAGAACCCAGGCATCTGAAACGGACTCTGCCAAGCCGGCTGAGAAACACTGAAGCCTGCCTCCCGCTTCCGGCGTTCCTGAGTAGTCCCGCGTCAGCCTTCTTCTGAGACTGAGGGAAGGCTCTGGTACGCTGCTTGTCCTGTCTAGGTCCCAACGATTTGACTGGTCATATCTATTTGACCCGTGTCGCCTAAATACTCCATACCCATCTACAGACTCCTCTGGGTCTGTAGGTGGGGGCACGAAAGGGATTCTTTTTTACGCCCATCTGCTGTAGATTCCTTTGCTTTGTCTTATCATTGGCGTCTGCCAGGACAGCGTCCAAACAGACGCCAAACAGCTTGAACCCCTTATAGGGAGCTGCTGAGAGCAGATCCTTAGCCGTAGCATCCCCTTGCCATGACCTGAGCCATAACTTACGTCTAGCTGATATTGAGAAGCCATTGCTCTAGCAGACCAAATCATGGAGTCCATAGTGGAATCTGCTAGGAAGGCTGTGGCCAGGTTAATGTGAGCAGCCAGGACCTGTGCCCTTTTGTCAGAGATTGCAGGGGCCTGGGCCTCCTGAGTCCAAGCCAGCAGAGCTCTTGCTATGTAAGAGGAGATCAAGCTGACCCTCATAGAGGTGGCCGAATAATCCAGACCCCTGCGTAGGGTCGATTCTACCCCCATCTATGGCATCTTTGGGGAAACAGTCCCCCTCCATGGGGAAGACTGTCTGCTTAGCCAGGGACACCGTTGCTGCATCCACCTTGGGATTTTTCAGGAGCGGTTCTTTTTTACGGGAGAGAGACTAGAGAGTAGTCTGAGTTTTATTCATTCTTTTGTTTTTCTCAGGCTGTATCCATTCCTCCAGGATTAATTTTTCGAAGGCCTTGTCTAAAGGAACCCACTGCTGGCCGGACAGGATTCCCCGACACAGGATCTTCCGCCAACTCTCGCCCGGTTCTGCTGTTGCTGTCCTGGATCTGGGCGGACAATTAACCTCCTTTTCTTTTTTTTTGTAGGGAGAACTGCACTGACCTCCTGACGGCCAAAGGCAGAAGATCGGACTGGAGTCGGGCAGCTCCACGCATGCGCAGGAAGGTTTTTTCTTCTTCTGCCTCCTATCGGCCATCCACAGAGCTACCCGTGTGGAGCACTGACAGGAGACAGAAGGAGAAAAAGTACTTCCTTTTATTTGTTTTAAATCTGCCGGCAGTTAGTTTCATGGAGTGTTCTCTAGTTCTAGTACTATTTGAGAGGATAAATAACTGTTCCCTATCTACTCATTCCATACCACTCAAGATTTTATGAACCTCTATCATGTCCCCTCCCAGTCTTCTCTTCTCTAAACTGAAGAGACTCAGCTTGTCAAGCCTCTCTTTGTACGGAAGCCATTCCATACCCTTTATCATTCTCGTTGCCCTTCTCTGTACCTTTTCTAGTTCAGCTGTCTCTCTTTTGAGATGGGGCAACCAGAACTGCACACAATATTCCAGGTGCGGTTGCACCATTGATTTGTAAAGAGGCATAATGACATCCTCAGTTTTATTCTCTATTCCTTTGCGAATAACTCCTAACATTCTGTTTGCTTTTTTGACTGCTGCTGCACACTTGGCTGAGGATTTCATTGTATTTTCCACAATCACTCCCAGATCCTTTTCCTGAGTGGTAACTCCTAGCTTGGTACCCAGCATTGTGTACTCATAGTTTGGATTATTTTCCCCTATATGCATCACTTTGCACTTATCCACATTAAATCTCATCTGCCATGTAGATGCCCAGGCACCAAGTCTCATAAGGTCCTGTTGCAGTTCTTCACAGTCTGCTCATGTTTTAACTACCTTGTTAACTTGGCGTCATCTGCAAATTTGATCACCTCACTCTTAACGTCTGTTTCCAGATTATTAATGAATACATTAAACAGCACCAGTCCCAATACAGATCCCTGGAGCACACCACTTTTTACATCTCTCCATTGTGAATACTGACCATTCAGCCCTACTACTCTTTGCTTCCTATCCTTTAACCAGTTACCGATCCACAGTAAGACACTACCTCCTATCTCATGATTTTTTAATTTTCTCAAAATTCTTTTAAGTGGGACCTTATCAAATGCTTTCTGGAAATCCAGGTACACCATATCTACAGGGTCTCCATTGTCCACATGCTTATTTACACCCTGAAAGAATTCCAACAGATTGATGAGGCATGACTTACCTTTGCTAAATTCATGTTGACTCTTCCCCATTAAGCCATGTTTATCAACATGCCCAGCGATTCTATTCTTAATGATAGTTTCTACCATTTTGCCTGGCACAGACGTCAAAGCTTACTGGTCTATAGTTTCCAGGATCACCTCTCCATCCCTTTTTGAATATCGGGGATACATTTGCCACCCTCCAGTCCTCAGGGTACAGTGGCAGATTTTAGTGATAGGTTACAAATTACTAACAGTAAGTCTGCAATTTCATATCTGAGTTCCTTCAGAACTCTGGGGTGAATACCATCTGGTCCTGGTGATTTGTTAGTATTTAGTTTGTCAATTTCCTCTAGGACCTCCTTCAGTCACGTTGATTTGTGACAGCTTTTCCAATTCATCACCTACAAAGTAAGGTTCTGGTGTGGGTATCTCCCCAACAAGCTCTGCAGTAAAGACTGAAGCAAAGAACTCATTCAGCTTCTTTGCCATATCCTTTCCCTCCCCATGCACTTCTTTCACACCCTTGTCAACTAACGGTGTTCATGTCCCCGTGTGTTTGTTTGTCTGTCTGTCCCCCACCCCATATGTGTTTCCCACCTGTGTGAGCGCATCCCCCTCGTGTGGGGTGTCCCTCCTCTGTGTATGTGTGTGTCCCCCCCCATGTGTGTGTGTGCATCTGTGTGTGTGAGAGAGATGAGTGTGTATGTGTGTCCCTGTGTGTGTATATGTTTGTGTGTCCCCCCATGTGTGTGTCCATGTCCACGTGTCCCCCTGTGTGTCCCCATGTTCCAGTGTGCGTCTCCCCCATGTGCGTGTCCCGTGTGTGTGTATCCCCCGTGTGTCTGTGCGTCCCCCTCTGCGTGTCCACCTGTGTGTGCATGTCTGTCTCCTGTGTGTCCCACATGTGTGTTCCCAGGTGTCCTTGTCCCCCCCGTGTGTCCCTCCATTTATCTGTGCGTGTCCATGTCCCCCCCAGTGTGTGTCCCTGCGTGTATGCATGTCTGTGTTCCCGCCGTGTGTGTCTGTGTTCATGTCCCCGTGTGCGTCCCTGTCTGTCCCACCGTGTGTGTGTCCCCTCTTTGTGTGTTCTGGCCTCTGTGTGTTTCCTCCCTTTCCTTGTGTGTGTCCCCCCCCGTGTGTGAGTGTGTGTTTGTACCCCTCGTGTTTGTGTGTCCCTCGTATTCTACCGTGGGTGTATGTTTATGTATCTCCCTCTGTGTATGGGTGTTTGTGTGTGCATCCCCCCTCCCCGTATGTGTCTGCATGCCCCCGTGAGAGCGTGTTTTTGTGTGTGTGTCCTTGTCCCATGTATGTGTGTCCCCAAGTGCGTGTCCACATGAGAGAGAGAGAGAGAGAGAGAGAGAGAATTGGGGGAGCTAGGGGGCAGGGAGGAGATGTGGTGCAGGATTGGGGGAACTAGGGGGTGGGATAGTATGTGGGAGGGGCTGGCTGGAAGGGTATGAGGCACAGGATTGGGGGAGCTAAGGGGCAGGGACTGTCTGGGGGGCTGGCTGAGAGGGACAGGGGAAACTGTCAGAGGGGAGGTCTGGGAAGAGAGGGGGCAAGATTGGGGAGCTAAGGGGTGGGGAAATGTCTGGGAGAGATGCGGGCAGGATTGGGGGGAGTTAAGAGTATCTGAAAGTGTCTGGTTGGGAGGAGATGGGAGCAGGATTGTGGGAGCTTGGGAAGGTGGGGGAGGGTGCACAGGGAGAGGTCTACAATTAAATACATATATATTAGATACAATTAATAACTTTTTATTGAATATCCTTTTAAAAAACAGGAGATTCCATTATAAAAAACCCTACAGTAATAGTTAAGGCTCTTACAAATTCAATCATACGCTAAAAAGCATGGAAATTTCAAGTTAAGGCTCCTGCCTTAACTTGCACGCCATGTAAGCAGTAAACACTTTGTATGGTCTCACGTATTGTGCTTGATTCCAACGTAGGCTCCATGCACCCACACTTTGCATTGGTCTTTCAGTCCCAATCCTCTTCCTCTGCAGGTTGGGGGCAACACTGAAAGTCAATCCCCACGTTCAGCCCCTGCCCCCCAGCTCTACCACTGCACCTCAATCCCCACTCGCAGCCCCTGCTCTCCCAAGTCCTAGGCTCCCCCCACCTCTGCTGCTGCCCCTTAATCCCCACCAGCAGCCCCTGCTGTCCCAGCCCTAGCACTCCCCCAGCTCTACTGCCATCCCTCAATCCCCACTGTCAGTCCCTGCTCCCCCAGCCATGACCTGCCCCAGCTCAGGCGCTGCCCTTCAGTCTCCACCTACACCCCTGCTCCCCCAACCTTGCGCTTCCCCCAGCTCTGCCTCTACCCCTCAATCCACACTTGCAGTCCATGTTCCCCTACCCCTGAGCTCCCCGCAGCTCTGCTGCTGCTCCTCAATCTCAATCCACAGCCCCTGCTCTTCCAGTCCTGAGTACCTCCCCAACTCTCCCACTACCCCTCAATCCCCACTCACAGCCCCTGGTTCCCCTGCGCCTCAATCTCCACCCACAGCCCCTGCTCTCCCAGCCTCGGGCTCCCCCTAGCTCTGCCACTGCCTCCTCACTCCCCCCCCTCCAATTCCCCAGCTTCAGTGTTGCCCCCAACCTGCAGAGGAAAAGGATTGGGACTGAAAGACCAATGCAAAGTGTGGGTGCATGGAACCTAAGTATGAATGTAGCACAAACGGGAGTTATAAAGTTAATAGAAAGGCAAATCTCTACAAAAGATGTTCTTGATAGCAGCATGTATTTGTATGGTAGTTAGAAAGTCAGAAAAATATTAGCAAAAAGTTGAACATGTTCTTGCTTCCAACCACCTCTAATTGCAAGCCTCTACTCAAGTAAGCATCCTGTTCTCAGTGTGGCTGCTCATGTGAATAAATCTTTACAGGATTGACCAGTGAACAGTGCTGGTTTTGAAAAGAACCCATAAGAATGATCAAAATATCAAACACCACAATTTTCCTTTTGTCATCAATCAAAAATCTATGTTTTTAAGAACATTTGCAAATATAAGCTTTAATTCTGATTATCTGCATAGAAAACATACGTCTCACAAGCAGGAATCTTTCGTTTTGAAAGTTTTTGAAAGACAGCATATAAAAAAGTAAATTTATGTCTCTGGAGGGCGTGGTACCCTAATTTGGAACTAGGCAAAACATGCCTCTGCAGAGCTCTCTCTAATTATACACCATGTAAGTTATTTAGAAACCACTTGGTTGTATAAGCCACTCCAAGCAGGGGCTTGCCTTTAATTCATGATTGAGACATATCTGTCTCAATGTTCAGTGCCACTTAGATCGCTGGCACTATAAAAGTAATAAATCATTGTTGGGGGAGAAGGGAACTATTATTGAAAGATGTGCTCAAAATTTTTAGAATACCTACAATGCATTTAACAAGTCATCAATAAGAACAAAAGAAATAGCTATCTTGTTTAACTGCATGGTCCTGTTACCACAAGTAATGTGGGCTCTAAGCTTAGAATAAGACACGAATTTGATAATTTAGAAATAAACTTTAAAAGGTTAACGATGGTAAAATCAAGACACTTCCTTTATCAACTTTAAAAACAATCAGCTGCACTCCTTGATTGGTTCTTGAAAATCCAATAGGCCAAAGTCATTTATCTTTCTGAATTATCTGAAAGGCTAAGGGGCCTGATCTCCTTAAGCAAAAGATACTGGAAGTATTTGTTAGTTATTCAAAAAGCTTTCCCACAGGTGCTTCCCCCTTCAAAGGATGGGTAAAAATGTGCCTGCCAAACTACGTGTTCTCTAGAATGGCTGGTTAGTAGCAATCACAAAGTATAAGAATGATATTTATACAAACAATCAGAACTTTAAGAAGTTCACCCACACAATATTAGCTCAATTTAATTTGACTGCATTAAAAAGCAACCTGCATTTTACATACCAAGATTTACATCTGGCAATATTTTATCAAGAAACTGCGTCTCTCCACCATTGGGGGATAAGAAGTCAGCCAAAAGTTGACTGTTGCTCAGCTCTGGAAGTTTCAAGAGTTTCTTTAAGGAACATGAAGAAAGTGCGAAGTTAGGATAGGTTTCATGATTATAAATTAATTAGCTGTTTATTTTTTAATGAGTACTATTTAAAACAATCTTAAATGTTGCACATTTAGCCAAATATTTCTGCTATAATGAAACAAATGTTTGAGAACAGGGCAGTTTTAAAAACTATATACTGTACAAGATAACCAGTTTTCAGATGAAAGAAAATACTCATCTTTATAAGTAATGTTTGGTTACACCAGACCGTTTTTATGGCACATTTAAAGGCTACTTGGGTGGAAAATGTACATGTGCTACTCTCTCTCGTTACATGATTATGCTACCCATTTAAAAGAAAATCTGAAAGACAGTCTTGTCTTATACCTGCAGATATTCCTGAAACTCCTCTCTCTTTGACTTCAAAAATTCATAGTTCTTTGGACCAATGATCCTCTTTGAGGGAAGCTGAGCATCAGGAAAGGTACCTGATAAATTACACAATTATTCTTATAACTACAAAGAAATACAAAACTATTTCAGTTATGGTATTAAAAAAACAATCACTGTAATATTAAAGGAACACAGAAGGGGAAAACATACCATGAAATTCTGTTAGCTTTGACTCAAGAACATAAAATTCAAGGTATCTTCTGTAGACAGACCAGCGTTCAGGTTCATGTCCAACTGGAAAAAACAATTAAAAAAAAAATTGGAGAAAAGATCAGTCCTCCACCCCAGGCTGAAATGAGAAGGGGATGAAGGATGGTTCCACTAAACAATTACACAGTAGTGAGAGAAGATGTAAAATCCTCAACAATATTAACTTAATCTTACCAATAACGACAACACTCCCTCCCAGTAATACTAACATATTTGGATGCATTTTAAGGCATGGTTGACAGTGCTATTATGCTACAGCAATCTTGGGTATTGTTCTTTACAAAGTGTTATGACTAAATAGGGCTTCCAGAAATGGATATTTCCTAGCCATATGCTCATTTGAAAAATAAATTTATTTTCAAGGTACTGAATTATTTTAATGTGCATCAAAATCCCATGTTTAGAGATGTAAGGAAAACAATATTGAACATAGGAAAAACTATACTGAACTGCTTTGAAAACTCAAATTAAGGATTTTTTATTTATTTATTTTTGCATTTCTATTATGACGCTACCAGAAAACTACAAAGGCACTAACACCACTGCTGACAGCAAAACTCTCACTGCTCAACTCAGTAAGAACTGAATGAATATGAAAATTTTAGCTGGTACTGTAAATGGCAAATTTGTTAGCTGATAACCGACATAAGCAATAACAGTAACATTTATAGAGAGGAAGGAATTCCTAACCCATGGGATAATGTAAATATGAGCAGAGATGACTAAGTTACAGAATAACTTGTCACAACTTCTAGACCAGAAGCATGCAAACTATGGCACTAGAGCCACATGCAGCTCTTTATCCCCACTGTGGTAAATGGATGCAGCTCTCAGGGTTGTGAAGCTTTGCCCGCTCCTGTTCTAGACAATTTCTTTGGCCATTTTTCCTTCTATCAACAGTTTTATTTCACTTGGGTTTTTTAAAATTTTGTTTGCACACTCGCTACTGGAAAGCTAAAACAGAGGTACACAAATATAACAGGTCAAGACAGTCAGCTAAATATAACATCCTAAGAATGAATATTTAGCTTTTAAAGCACTCTGACGTTCACAAAGTTCCTACCTGCACGTCTGTCATTTCTCTCCACATCTATAAAAAACACAGGAATTCTCTCTTTTCTCTCTTTTCTTTCAAAGGATGGGTCATCAAAGAAGTCCACATATGGAATGCTAATTTTCCAAGCAGTAAGGTTGCGGGGTGTACTGGGAGTGCTAACAGCCTCCAAAGGAGAATCATCTTCCATTACCATAATTCCTTCTTCAATCTGCAGTGAAAGATTCAGGAATCAAGACATCCGGTTCTGATGTTGATTATGAGTCAGTGTTTAGCATTGCTATTCTGTATGTTCTGGTCTCAGGCCAATGGTTCATCAAGCCCAGCATCCTGTCTCCGACAGTAGGCAATTTTGGTTGTGTCATCATAACGGAGTGATTCATTCCTGTTATTGCTCCCCCAAGAGTCAGAGATCTCATCCCTTCACTGACTTCACTAATAGCCATTGATGCACCTATCCTCCATGAACTTACCCAATACTTTCTTGAACCCAGTTATGATCTTGGCAATGAGTTCTACAAGATGTTGACTAAAAAGGTACTTCCCTTTATTTAAGCATGCTGCCAGTTCTTAAATATGGTGTCCCCTAGTTCTGGTATTCTGAGAAGGGATAAATTAACAGCTCTCTAATTCACTTGCTTAACACCACACATCTTCTATCACATCCCCTCTAAGTCATCTCCTCTCTAGGCTCAAGAGTCCTAACTAGAGCTGCAGCGGGCAGCACGTGGGTAACACCTGCATTTTCAGACACACTTAGTTGGCACCTGACCCCGAAAATGCAGGTATTAATGGGGCGTCCCAGGACACCAATCCTGGTATTCACAGCTCCCTGGGCTGACACACCTCATCATTGGGCTGCTGCTCACTGCTCCTCCCTGGCCTGCATGCTGCTCAGCTGGGAACTTCCCCACTCAGCTTTTTCTCTATGCGTGGGGGGGGAAGGGGGAACTGAGGAGACCTCTTCCCGGCTGCGTGAACCTCCCCCCTTTAATGGGCCCCCCATTTCCAGGGAAACCCAACATGAGAGTACACATGGAACCCATATCAGGGATGTGCATAGTAGCGTTGAGGTGAGTCGGCCTGGGGAGTCAGGTAGTCTGTTGGGTCACATTCGGGTACCAATTGGTGCCTGAACGTAACCAGGGCAAGTCTGTAGGCTTGAAGCTGCAGCATTGTTTACTGTTTATGGTCAATGTTTCAACAGTTTTGCCGCCGCTCTGATGGCATTTACCATCAATTTGCGGCACTATTTGACATTTTGTGACAGTTCCAGATATTCTGCGGCACTTAAGATAACAGTGACAATTTCCAACATTTACAAAAGGTTTTTCAACATTTCTGACATTTTATGGGACCCGCGACAGTTTCTGATAATTTCTCCACTGCCAAGAAATAGCTACAGTAAATAGTCGAAACCGACAGCAAGCACTGGAACAAGTATGGGGATACAGTGTCCATGCCGTGTCAGAAAAACAGTAATGAATGAGAGGTTCTTTTTTCCCCCTTTTATTAACATTTTATTATGATTTTTGTAGATATACATATTATAGACAGTAATTTTTACATTGGTTCACAATTTAATCTCTCTCTTTATTTATCCTAGTTACACACAGTTATTCATATCTTTCACTAGCAAACAGTCCTTGGCATTTGATGGTAAGTATACAATGTCCTCTATCCTTGCTTCAGTACCACCAACCATGGGCCTCCTATTGGATGGGAGGTTTCTGACAATTGTCGGACACTGCCACATGTCGTTTCAGACCTCCAAGTCAGGCACCCCAGATCTTATGGGTTGTCCGACTTGCTGGATATCTGGTTGCAGCTCTAGTCCTAACCTGTTGAGCCTCTCCTCATACAGAAGCTGTTTTAAACCTTGTGATTATCTTTGTAGCTCTTCTCTACAGCTTTTTCTTTTTTTATTTCATTTTTGAGATAGGGAGACCAGAATATCACACAACATTGAAGGTGTGGGAATACCATGGATTTATATAGTGGCATTATGATAGCTTCTTTTTTTCCTGTCCCTTTCCTAGTAATTCCAAACATTACCTTTTTGACAACTGCTTCATAATGAGCTGAAGTTTTCAAGGAACTATCCACAATCTCTCCAAGATCATAATCTTTTGGGGGGGATCGGAGGGAGGGGAGGGAGTGGTAACATCTAATCTAGAATCAAGTACAGTGTCAGTACAATTATAATTATTTTTCCCTATGCGCATCACTTTATATTTATCAGTGTTGAATATCATTTGCCATTTTATTGCAGAGATGTAAAATCCTTCTGTAATTTCTCACAGTCTGCCGCAGTACGAACTATCTAGAATAACTTTGTCTCATCTACAAATTTGGTCACAGCACATTTTACCCTGTTTTCTAA
Organism: Sphenodon punctatus; assembly: GCA_003113815.1. Lineage (NCBI taxonomy): Eukaryota > Metazoa > Chordata > Lepidosauria > Sphenodontia > Sphenodontidae > Sphenodon > Sphenodon punctatus. Next base: position 768,749 of record QEPC01007703.1, on the reverse strand, counting down.
ATTATTAATGGATATATTAAAAACAGCAACACTGATCCCAGTACAGATCCTGGGGGCATCCCACTTGTTATTTCTTTCCATTGTGAAAGCTGACCATTTAGTCCTACCCTTTCTTTCCTATCCTTTAACCAGTTACTGATCCATGGCAGGACACTTCTCCCATGACTACTTAGTCTTCTCAAAAAGCTCTCACGAGGGATCTTGGCAAAAGCTTTCCGAAAATCCTGACACACTGTATCGGCCAGATCAGCCTTATTCATATGCTGGATGACTCAAAAAATTCCAACGGATTAGTAAATTATGACTTTTTCCGATTTTCTGTTCCTTACGTCCAAGAATGAAGATGTAATCTACTTTGGGTGTTACCAGAAGTTACAGTGGAGCACCGCTGTCACAACCCACCTGGTTCGGGAACCCGCCAGCAACATGATTCCAACTGGGTATGGCCTGCTGGACAACAAACGTGCCAGCAGCCAGGCTGCTGGAGAGGATGAGTAACTGCATAAATGTGCGGCCGTCTGGCGCTTCCCCCATACTGCACCCCGCCCCCGTCTGTGATGGGCAGACATGGCGGCCAATGACAGCTGCCATGGCGGACTCAATATGGGTCAACGGTGGGCCATAACAAACATTATAGTCCACTGCAATCCAGTTTGGCAGACAGTAGCCCGGACTGTGACCCTAGAGGTCTCTGGGATCACAATCCAGGCTTGCTTCTGACCTGCCTGGGAGCAATCCCGGGCGACCATCTGGCAGCACACCAACAACATGCCGGTGGCTCACAGGCCAAAGTGGGCCGCCGTCACGTTTGTTAACACCTTCTGTTAGTTACAATTTAGAAAAAATCTAAAACGTTCAAGCTTACCTACACACACAGGGCTTGATCACAAGAGACAGTAATTGTCAGAGAAAACTAGTAACTAACCTCTGGGGCAATGGTTCTTGGACTTTTTGCCTACAAGACACCATTTTGATATGTAAATATTGTTCAGAGACCCGAGGCAGGAAAAATGACATGAAGAATATCAAATTCTTAGTTCAAAAAACTTTCAGTTTGAGAGAGAATTTAAGGCTCTTACAAATTAGCCATGCATTCCAGAAAGCATGGAAATTTTAAGTTAAAGCTCCTGAACTAACTCGCATGCCATGTAAACAGTAAAGACGTTGCAGAGTCTCACATATTCTGTTCACTTACAACCAGGGCCCTGAGTAAAATATGCCACCACAATTCACAGATTCTGCACAGAATCTCACCCTGTGTGAAATCGCACACTGTGGTGATGTCGCTCATCAATCATCACGTACAAGCCTCCATTTGGTTTGTGTGCAGTGATTGATGGGTGACATCACCATGTGCAAGCCAGAGACTTGCATGCCGTCATGCTACCCGTCCATCACCGTACACTCAGAGTTCCTACTGCTGCTGTCTGTAATACTGCTCACCGCTCAGGTGTGGTGTCCAAACTGCTTCCCAGCAAAGAAGGCAACATGGAGAGCACATAAAAGGGGACTTTTGTGCTATACCTTGCATTATGGGTCCTTTCTGACAAGGACTCACTGAGAGTTTTCTAGGTGTGTAGGATTGCCAGTTGTCCCTTATTTTAAAGGGGACATCCCTCATTTCAGAACTCCCAGCTTCGGAGAATCCCTGGTCTGGAAGTGGGGGTGGAGGAGAGAAAACAACCAGATGTCAGATGAGCTGGGAGTCAGAGAGAAAGGCAGTGAAGCCTGCCATTGCCAATGAGTTTTCAGTGTTGTGTAAAATTTAGAAAGCATCTTCTGTGACAGTCAGGGTAAAGGAAGAGGGAGTTAGTCAGAAGTCACCAGCACAAAATTTGCATTTAAGGCAAAAAAACACAAAAACACTTTCAATTTCTTTTTCCCACTCCACAATTATATAACCCTGTGGTACATCCACTCCAATACAGACAGCAAAGAACATCCTCCTTACGTTGCTGTACAGCCCTGTCCGCCCACTCCTGGAGCATGTGTTATAAAAAAAAGTTGAAAAGGCACACCCAAAAATCACAGCACGTTAACAAGAAGAACTTTCCATCTCCTCTCCGTTCCATTACTTGTAGCAGATGGTTTCCTCACCCACCACTGAGCCAAACTGCAGCTATGAGGGGAAAAGTTTACAACTTGGCCTTAAGTTCAATGGCTGTATTGTGTGTGTGTTGGGAGACTGCTGCCACTTTCAGTGTTGCCATAGAGATCATTTTAAAGATACTAATCTGCAGTCTGTGGTTGCTAATGTTTGGGGATTTTACCCTGGGGTAAATGCCGTGTGTGAATAAAGCCCCTTTTCTCATACACAAGAACTCCATCAAACCAGAAAGATGACTTCTATGAATTGCCGCCTTTGGGGGTGGGAGGAAAAAGATCAAAATGCCCAAATAAGCTGAAGAATCCACTGACAAAGAGCTGCATCTATGAATGAGACACATCAACATCATAGATGTGAAGGAGTGGGAGGATACGCAAATACTCAAAAAATTCCCTCACAGAGGTCTATATTCTCTGACCATGAAGTAGAAACTGATGTCAAGTCAGTTCTGAACGGAACGCTGAAATTAATATTTCCAATTTGCCCTCTGGACAATGCAGTGCGGCGTGAAAGCTAGAAAATGCTGCAAGAACCAAGTTCAACTAGTATTTTCTATATTTATTTTCAAATTGCAGCATGGTCCAGTACACCATCAAAAACTGCACGGAGATCTTGCTTAGGTGTTATGTAAGTGGAATATCATCATAAGTGTACAGTACCAGTCTCACAGTCATATGAGTATTTTAAAACAATTTTATTTCAATATCATGCTCAGGAACAAGACTGCAGATAGTTTCCCTATATCTTCTAACCATCTCAGTGTTCCCCTGGACATCAAACGCCTAACTTGTGTATGCTTACTTTTTCAAGAACTGTCACACATCAGACATTAGCTTCATAAGGGATAATTGATAAACTACAGATTCAAAACTTAGGCCACTTTCAGACATCCCCCTCCGCGCATATTCTGGCGGGGGGGGGGGGGGCGGGGGAATTCAATGCGCAGTCAGAATATGTGCGGGGATTGGCCAGTCCGAAAGCAAAAAAATCCTAGCAAATCTTGTGCCCTGTGCAATAAATATAAGATGACCAGGAAACTGGAAAAAAGCTGTGGCCCTGAAATGGCAAATGTAACAACACAGTGATACGCATCAAGTGAAGAACTACATTTTGCTCTAGTCCCTTCTGCCCAAGGTTATGCAGGTAACCCCCCTCCACCCCCGATATTTAGAAAAATGTCTACTCACGAAGTCTTCTCCTTCAGTTAGACCATACTCAGGCAGCATAGCTCCTTCCATTGTGGTACTCTTGAATACTCCTTTAATTTTGCTGCCTATTTTGCTAATCCCAAATGATTCTCCTCTTTTCTGAGTACTCCTATATGTCACAGAAAGAAGAACTGGTAACCTACCTTTGGTGAATTCCTTTCTCTCTTACACTCCTTATCCTCCTCCTGTTGGGTAGTTCTGCCGCTGGCCGATAGGAGGCAGATGAAACTTTTTCTTCTCACGCATGCACATTACGAGCTACCCGGTTCCTCAGTCTGTATCCTAGCCGAGTGCCCCTGAAAACTCTCTCTTAGCCAAAAACAAAAACTAGAAAAAACCATTGTGCCATACTGGTAAACTGTAAGTTGTAATAACATTTGAGGATAACCGGGACCTAACTGAGGTCCCCCAACTGACTTTAACCTAAGCTGGAAGAAGGGAAGATGTACTCTTATGCTGTCTGGCAGGGAGGGTCGGAGGAAGATAAGGAGTGTAAGAGAGAAAGGAATTCACCAAAGGTAGGTTACCAATTCTCCTTTCTCCTCTTACCTCCTTCTCCTCCTCCTGTTGGGATATACCCAAGAAGTCCCCTATTTTATGGGTGGGAGCCGACAGCACTGGTAGAGCCCAGTACCGACTGCAGCACCTGATTGCCAAACGCTGCCTCTGCTGATTGAAAAGTATTAATTTTGTAGTGCCTCACAAAGGTGTAGCGGGATGCCCATGTAGCAGCCCTACAGATTTCCTCGTAAGAGGCTCTCGCCTTGAAGGCGTACGCGGTAGCCACACTACGCATGGAGTGGGCCCAAATTTGAAGGGATCCTACCCCCCGCTTTATAGGCCTCCATAATGGCATGCTTCACCCATTTCGACAACAAGGTTTTGGAAGCCTTGGTTCCCTGAAGTCCTGGTCTAATGTTTATAAACAGGGCTGTGGATTTGCGAAAACCCCGGGTTCTGGCAAGGTATATTTTGAGGGCCCAACATACGTCCAACATGTGCCAGGCTCTCTTTTTGGGATGGACTGGGTTGGGGAAGAATGAAGGAAGCACCAACTCCTGTGACCTATGGAAGAAGGAATTGACCTTCGGAATGAAGGTTGGATCTAATCTAAGCGTCACTGAATCTTGCCGGAAGATACAAAAGTTTTCTTCCATCGACAGTGCTCCCAGCTCTGATATTCTTCGAGCTGAGGTTACTGTCACTAAAAAGACCGTCTTTAGTGTTAGGAGGTACAAAGAGACATGTTTTAATGGTTCAAAAGGGGGTCTTGTTAACGCTTCCAAAACCAGATTAAGGTTCCAAGAAGGCACCCTGTGTACTACGGGAGGGGAGAGCAGCCTAGCCGCCCTGATAAACCTCTTAACATGAGGGTGTGAAGAAATGGCCCTATTTGTTGATGCTCTGAGCACTGAGTCCAATGCTGCTGCTTGTCTAGTCAACGTGTTGGCCGTAAGCCCCTTTTCTAACCCCTGTTGGAGGAAACTCAGGACTTGAGGGATCCCTGCGTTAGACGGGTCAAGCCCCCTCTGTCTGGACCAGGAGGCGAACATCTTCCAGGTGGCCTGGTAAGCTCTCCTGGTAGCTGGCCTTTGAGAGCTCTGAAAAGTATCTAGCACTGATTTGGTGTACCCCTTTTTCCTTAATGCTGAGCGTTCAATCGCCAAACTGTCAGCTTTATTATCTGGATGTCCAGGAATGAGACTGGCCCCTGAGTTAGAAGGTCCATCTTTGTAGGGAGTCTTCTGTATTGACCCTGGCTGAGCTGGATTAGCTCAGAAAACCAAGGCCTCCTGGGCCACCAAGGTGAGATCAGTAGGAGTAGTGCTTGCTCCTTGTGCGACTTGGCTATGGTTCGCACAATTAGTGGGAACGGGGGAAATGCGTAAAGCAGGCCCCTGGGCCAAGGTTGGTTTAACACGTCTGTTGCCTCCGCTTCATCGCATGTCTCCTGTGACATGAAGCGGGGTAGTTGAGTGTTGCTCTTGGTGGCAAAAAGGTCCATGATGGGTAGACCGAACCACTTTGCTATGTCTTGAAACACTGTCCTGTTGAGGCTTCACTCGTGGGGCAGTAGTACTTGACGGCTCAGCCAGTCTGCTCTTATGTTGTCTATTCCCCTGATATGGAGGGCCTTCATGGAAGCCGTGTGCGATTGTGCCCATGTGAGTAGCCTGATTGCCTCTCGATGTAACTGTGGGGATCTGGATCCCCCCTGATGGTTCACGTAGGCCTTCGCCGTCACATTGTTGGTGTATATGAGGAGGTGAGAGCTGGTGTCGGAGGGAAACAGGTGTTGCAGGGAGAGTCGTATTGCCTTCAATTCTAGGTAACTGATCTGCTGATGTGTGTCCCTCTGCGACCACGCTCCCTGCACGGATCGAGTTGACGTGTGCGCTCCCCAACCTGTCAGGCTGGCATCTGTCGTGAGTATCTCCCTTGTTGGTTCTGAGAGGGGTACGCCCACCTAGAACGTTGCGGGTTCTAACCACCAGGACATGGATCTTTTTAATTTCCTTGGTATGGACACCCAGGGATTTAGTCCGTTAGTGAGCTCACGTTGGAAAGGTTTTAGCAGCCTCTGCAAGGGACGCAGATGGAATCTGCCCCACATCACCTGGGTCGTGCAGGAGACCAGCAATCCCAGCAGTGATGCTAGCTTCTTGAGTCTCATTCGCTCGTTTGCTTTGAGGATCCTCACCAACGTTAGTATCTTCTGGCACCTGGCCTGGGGGACCAAGGCGAGGTCGGAGCCGGTATCTATGATGGTGCCCAGGTGTTCCAGTCTCCTCGTTGGGATGAGATGACTTTTTTCCCTGTTTATCAGGAACCCGTGCTGCTCCAGGTAGATGATCGTCTTGTTGAGGTCCTATAGTGTCTTGTCCGGAGTGTGGGCCCGGATCAGTAGGTCGTCCAGATACGGGTGGATGTGAATTCCTTCCGCCCGGAGGTTCGCCACCAGTGGTATCAGTACCTTGGTAAATGTCCTGGGCGCCGATGACAGGTCGAATGGGAGGGCCCTGAATTGCCAGCGTTCATTGTCATACGCAAGGTGGAGTCACTTCCTGTGAGGAGTCCAAATTGGAATATGGAGGTATGCCTCCCTGAGATCCAGAGACACTAGCCAATCGTCCCTCTGGATACTGCGGCAAATGGATGTGACTGTCTCCATCTTGAACTTTCTCTTTCTCACGTGGCGGTTTAGGGCTTTTAAGTCCAATACTGCCCTCCATTTGCTCGTCTTTTTTGCGACCAGAAACAGAATTGAGTACAAGCCTGAGCGATGATGGATGGGTGGTACTCTTTCTATGGCTCTGGCGGCTGCCAGTCTCTTGATTTCGGAGGTCATTGCGAGATGTTTTGTCGTGTCCTTTGATCTTGGTGATGCCAGAAATTGGGGGGGGAGGGGCACTCTTCAACCCGATGGAATAGCCCCTTTCCACGCAAGAGAAGACCCAGGAGTCTGAGATCGAGCGGGACCATTCCTCGTGGAACTGCTGGGACCTGCCCCCGACCTGGGGTTCGGCATAGTCAGGCATCCTGTCTTGTCTGACTGGGAGGAAGGCCCCTGGACCTGCGTCTATCGTGCCTCTCTGCCCTGAAGCCTCTTCCCCTGAAGGAGAAGTTGGGGGTGTAGCCTTTTTGCGAGTGTGACTGGAATCTTCTGGAGGTGCCTCCAAAACCCCTGAAACGAAAAGGGTGCCCCCGAAAGGAACCCCTCCTGACAGCCAATTGTTGTAGGGTCTTTGTTTTGTCCTTGTTTTGTCCAAACAGCTTAGAACCCTTGTATGGGGATGCTGTGAGCAGGTTCTTCGCAGTTACGTCTTCATCCCAGGAGCATAACCAAATCCTGCGCCTGGCTGCTATATTATTAGCCACCACCCTGGCCGACCATGTTAAATTGTCAGTGGTCGCGTCTGCCAGGAAAGCGGCTGCCATGCATATCCTGGAATTCAGTCTCTGGGATTTTCTTTCAGATATCTCTGGGTCTTGTAATTCTTGCATCCAGGCCAGCATGACCCTGGATACGTAGGATGATGCTATGCCTACCCTCAGAGAGCCGGAGGTGGATTCCAGGGCTTTTTTGAGAGCTGCATCCACTGTTCTGTCAGTCGCATCTCTATGGTGGCAATTCCCCTCAGTTGAGAACACAGTCTGCCTGGCGAGACTTTGGGGCTTCTGAAGGAATATAAGGAGTCCTGGGTTCTGTTCATCTTAAAATCCTTGTCTGGGTGCTTCCACTCTTCGAGTACAAGTCTCTCGAAGGCCTTGTCCAGAGGGAGCCCCTGGTCTCTACCATGAACCGTGGGAATGTAGTACTGTCTAGTCTCATCCTCCTGCGAGTCTGATGAATCCTCCTTGGAGGATTTCTCCTGCAACTGGAGGGTCTTTACAACCTGAGTTACCAGCTCGTTCCTATACTGCGAGGGGAATTGCCTCTCTCTATCCTTAGGGTCAGAGGATGGTTCTGACCACTCCCCCTCCTCTAATAATAATAATAATACTACTACTTTTATTAGGAGCTTAGCTGTCGCTGTACTCCAAAAACACAATAAAACAACAAACAACATAATACAGTACCCGAGGATATGCACAAAACTCAGCATAGTGAGACGTCCAATCTAATAATACACATATAAACAATACAACGTAAAATCAATATATAAGAAAAATATGAAATATATAATTACAACATCTCAATAATTGCAACAAAAATACTGCATATAATGGCCTAATCCAACAATACCCAGGAGGCACACCAAAATCTCTTCCTAGCATACCCATACCCATGCCTATAATTGGTAAGCAATTAAGCAATCAGATGACGCCTAAGGAACAAGATACGAAAACCTGAAAATAATCCCCCCTCCTCTAAATCAGAAGATCTCTTGGTCTGAGTCAGAGAGATTCAGACTCCGCCTGGCCCTGGTCAGAGAGTGCTTGTGCCGTCTCTGTGGTCTGGTCGCCCTGCTCACTCTCCTCAGAGGAGCCCAGGAATGTGCTCACAGCGCCCTCTGGCGGCCTTTTCGATCTCCTTTTGGCAGCCCCTGATTTTCCCGCCTTAGAAGATTTTTTACTGGGCCTGCTAGTTCAGGGCTTCTTCCTCTTGATTCTGGGCTTTGCTACCTGCCCCAGGGTAACTAGAATCCCCCCCATTGACTTCTCTAGGGAGGCTAGTCGTACCTGGGTTTCATGGCCGTCCTGCTGCGGGGAGGCTGCTTCTGGATGTGGAAGAGGTGCCGCGGGGGCCAGTCCCACACTCATATTCCCTCTGCAGAGTTGACTGCCTAGGGTTGCAGAACACTGGGCCCAGCAGCGCTGTCCCTGTTCGCAGGTCTGGATGGCCTAGGGGCAGAGTCCACACGCGCTGAGACCGCCCTTCCTTGTCTCTAGCCCTTTTTGTATTTTTCTTTCCGAGGGTCAGCTCTAAGGCCCAGCCGCGCTGTCCCCGAGTCCCTGATTTCTATAAAAAAAAAATTAAAAATTGAGCTACGAAAAAAACAAAAGGCAAATGGCCTTGAAAGCACTCACGGGCCTGGCCGTGTCGTCCCAGAGCGTCGGGGGGGGAGCGAGCCGCCGCAGCACAATTAAACTGTGGGGCTTCTCCTGAGGCGGGGCTGCGCCACTCTGCCGAGTAGGACTGTTGAGCCTCAGCCCCGGAGGTCGTTTACCCTCACTGATCTTTCCCCCCTTCTGTCTCTCTAATTTTAAATTATTATTTATTATTTTTTTGTAGATTCTAACGGAGCTGCGCCGACGTGCGTCCTACTGGCCGAAGGCGGATGAACGGACTGAGGAACTGGGTAGCTCGTAATACGCATGCGTGAGAAGAAAAAGTTTCATCTGCCTCCTATCGGTCAGCGGTGGACCTACCCAACAGGAGGAGGAGAAGGAGGTAAGAGGAGAAAACAAAGTTCCCAATACAGAGCAAACTGCACTACCAGTTCTGAAAACAAATGTACATAGCATAGGAGCAAGATTAAGCAATAGTATTAAGCATACCATTTATATATAAACTTTGCTTAGTATTATAAATTGCCTGTTTCCTTTTTGTTTATGTAGAGATTATAGAAAAGTTCTTGCTGATTCATAAAATTAAAGAACAAAAAACAACCCTGAGTAATATTAATTCAACCGCTTGGAGAAGGCACAGGCTTCAGCTGTAAACTAACACTAACAGTCTTGTTAGTGGTAACAAATTACAAAATGCAAGATGGACCTGGACTTGTTTTAAAGCAGGAAGGAGAGTAGGCAAAAAGCCAAAAGGACGGATTAGAAGAAACTGAACATGGGGGGGTGGGGGCGAGGCGGAATGCAGATCAAGACTCCTGGCTTGATGCAATGTTTAAAGTCTAGTTCAGAGCTGGAGCAACTTATAACACAATAGCCAAAAGGCAGCAAGTAATAAAAGGACAGACATTAGGCACAAGTCTGCATTCCTTATTATAGACATATGCTTTTGCATTCACACATACAGCACATCAATGCATGCATGCCAAGTATACTGCCCTTACACCAAAGTGCTTAATTTCTTATTTTAGAAAGGCACATTTGAGCATCCAGGGAGGGGGAGAAATAAAACACAAATAACTAGTCTTTTTAGCAGCAAAACAACAGTCAGCTATGCAATTTATATGCCAAGTTGAAAAATAAATAAAAATAAAATAAAATGTGGGCTTAATATGTGTACTATCACCTTGCCCATTCTGATTATAATGTTGGGTCCTTTTCCTCTATGGATTCTTTTTCCCAACTTCAGGGCACAGATTCTATTTTTGGAAAATGCAGAGCATATTTTTTGCTCTACTATAAACTGGGAAGGGAGAATTGGTCACCTACCTTTGGTGGATTCTTTTCACCCCTGCACTCCGGATATTCCTCCGCACGGGTAGCTCTGCGGGTGACCGCCAGGAGGCAGAAGAAGCAATTTGCTAGTGCGCATGCGTGCCCCAGCTACCCGCTCATTTCAGTCGATATCCAACCAAGGACCGGAATGTCTGTCGAACGGATAGGCCCCAGTAGGTCTAGGCTAATTGTTGCACAACATACTAACAGTAAAGAAAACCCTGAGCTCAAACAACAGGGTTAAGAAACATCCTCTTTTTTTTTTGTCCTTCCCATAGAAAGGAATGTGTTCTGAATACCCGATCCCTATTGTCTGAGAGAAAATTTTTAGCTCTCCCCAGGTGAAAAGTGCTGTTTGTTAGGGAGGGCTGGAGGAATATCCGGAGTACAGGGGAGAAAAGAATTCACCAAAGGTAGGTGACCAATTCTCCTTTCTCCCCCTGCCTCCGGCTATTCCTCCGCACTGAATTTACCCGAGCCAAAAATGTCCTTAAGGGTGGGAGCAAACAGCACCTGGAGAGTCCAAGACCGCCTGCAGCATCCTTCTACCGAAGCCAGCCTCTGCTGATTTGTACACATTTAGCTTGTAATGTCTGATGGAAGTATGCAGGGAGGACCAAGTGGCCACCCTACAAATTTAATCGTATGAAGCCCTGGCCTTAAAGGCATAGGAGGCAGCAGCGCTCCTCACTGAGTGAGCCCATATCTGAAGCGGGGGAGTCTTACCCTTAAGCCTTATATGCTTCCCCAATGCACTGTTTGACCCATTTTAAAATTATGGTTTTAGAGGCCTTAGTTCCCTTATAGCCTGGTCTGATATTGACAAAAAGGGCTGTGGATGAATGAAAAACCTGAGTCCTAGCCAGATAAATCTTTAGTGCCCTTCGGACGTCTAAAGTATGCCAGGCTTTTTCCTTTGGATGAACTGGTTTTGGACAGAAAGATGGCAAAACTATCTCTTGATTCCTATGAAAGCTGGTATTGACCTTGGGAATGAAGGCCTGATCTACCCTCAACGTTACCGACTGTTCCTGAAAAACACAGAAATTTTCCTCCATAGATAGGGCCCCTAATTCGGAAATCCTCCTGGCTGAGGTAACGGTGATCAGGAATACCACCTTAAGCGATAACATATATAAAGAGATGTGCTTAAGAGGCTCGAAGGGAGCCCTGGTCAAAGCATCTAGAACCAGGTTTAGGCTCCAGGAGGGGCACCTGTGGACTACCGGTGGTGATATAGATCGGGCGGCCCTAAGGAACTGCCTAACATGCCTATGAGAGGACACTCATTTATTGGCCACTGCCCTGAAAACAGAGTCTAAAGCAGCGAACTGCCGGGTGAGGGTATTAGGTTTTAGACCCTTTTCTAGTCTCTCTTGCAGAAATTGTAGAATGAGTGCTATCCCTGCTTTACATGTGTCATGACTCCTGTTTGTTGCCCAGAGAGCGAATGTCTTCCAGGTGGCGGAGTATGCCCGCCTGGTCGCTGGGCGCCTTGAGAGTTGTACGGTCGACATGACCATGTCTGAGTAACCTCTCTTTTTTAAGGCTGAGCGTTCAAGCTCCAGGCAGTTAGTTTTAGAGTTTGGAGGTTGTCGCAGACTAGTGGACCCTGTGTGAGCAGGTTGGTTTTCAGTGGCAAGGTCCTGTGCGGAGCTTGACCGAGTTGAATTAGTTCCGAGAACCATGGACTTTGGGGCCACTGCAGTGTTACGAGTATTATTCGTGCCTTCTCCTTGATGATCTTTGAAATCATTCTGGCGATCAGAGGAATGGGTGGAAATGCATAGAGGAGCCCCCAAGGCCAAGGCTGATTCAATACATCCACCGCCACTGCCTTGGTGCATGGAAGCCGGGACATGAATCTGGGCACTTGCGCATTGTCCTGTGTGGCGAAGGGGTCGATTACTAGCAGAATGAAGAGCTCCACTAACTCGTTCCTTGTTCAAAACCTACTCGTGTGGATCTAGTGTATGGCGACTGAGCCAATCCGCTTGCCGATTGTCTTGCCCCTTGATATGTAGAGCTTTCATGGATGCTACATGTTTCTGAGCCCAAGAGAAAAGCTTCACTGCCTCCTTGTGTAGGCCGGGGACCCTGGATCCACCCTGATGGTTTATATAGGCTTTGGCTGTCGTATTGTCGGTATAGATCAGAATATGCTGGTTGGTGGGGGATAGTACAAGTTGCTTCAAGGCTAGTCAAATCGCTTTGAGCTCCAGAAAATTGATACTGTGCGAGCAGTCCTGTTCGCTCCATAGGCCCTGGACGGACTGGGATCCGCAGTGGGCTCCCCATCCCTCTAGGCTGGCATCCGTTACCACCACCTGCCTGGCTGGTTCCGAGAGGGGTGTCCCTGTGGCGACGGTGTCCGGTCTTAACCACCAGGACATTGAGCGTTTTAGGTGTTGCGTGATGGGAACCCATGGATTGAGATCTAGTGTGAGCTCTCTCTGCATAGGACGAAGCAAAAGTTGCAAAGGTTGAAGATGAAAATGGTCCCACTGCACATGGCGGGTGCAAGACAAGAGAAATCCCAAAAGTTGTACAAGAGTCTTGAGTCTCATCCGCTTTCGATTGTTTAGGAGACGGATTAGCGTCCCGATCTTCCGCTGTCTGGTCGGTGGGATGAACGCGGTGCCGGAGGAAGTATCGAGAATTACCCCTAGATGTTCCAGCCTGTGAGTGGGTGAAAGATGACTCTTCTCCCTGTTGATGAGGAACCCGTGTCAACTTAAGTAGAAAATCGTCCTGTCTAGGTCTGCTAAGGTCTTGGTGGGCAATTGAGCTCTGATTAATAGGTCGTCGAGGTAAGGATACAAGTGTATTCTCTCCTTCCGGATATTTGCTATTAGCGGGATCACAACCTTGGTGAACGTCCTCGGTGCCGATGAGAGGCCGAACGTGAGTGCTTTGAACTGGTAGTGTTGGCGAAGGTAACAGAATCTGAGCCATTTGCGGTGCTGGGCATAGATAAGGATATGTAGGCTGGCTTCCCTCAAGTCGAGGGAGACCATCCAGTCCCGTTCCATTAGGCTCTGGCAGATGGAGGAGACCGTCTCCATCTTGAACTTCTGGGCCCAAACCGATTTGTTTAAGGCCTGTAAGTCCAGTACTGCTCTCCAGGAGCCGAGCTTTTGGGGGACTAGGAAGATGACTGAGTACAGTTCTACTAAGCTGACTCTATGGATCCGATCCGGAGAAGCCTTTGAATTTCTGTTACCATGGCCCCATGTTTCGTCGGGTTGTTTGACGAAGGAGAAATGATGAATTTGTTTTGGACATTTTGCTAGTTCTATGGTGTAGCCTTTTGCTACACAGTCCAACACCCAACTGTCGGAAACGGACTCTTCCCAGCACTTTGAGAAGAGCTGCAGCCTGCCGCCTACCTCCTCTCCCTCCCGCCAGTCATGCATCCTGCTTGGGGTGGTTTGAGGGAGGTCCGCTTGGCTTTTGTTTTTGAAAATGAGCCTGTCGTGCTCCTCTATTGTGGAAAGAGAAGGTGGTCGAAGGTTCCCTGCTGGGTTGGTGCTGAAATCTCCTAAACCCCCCATAATTTCCCCTAAATTTGAAAAAGGAGCCCCCCAAAAATCTCCTTTTTGCCCCCACCTCCTGGAGGGTCTTTGGTTTATCTTTATCAGTGGCATCGGCATCGGTTAGGACTTTGTCCAAACACATGCCAAAAAGTTTGAGCCCCTTCTAAGGGCCTGATACAAGAAGATTCTTAGCTGTGGTGTCCCCTTGCCACCTGAGCCACACTCGTCGTCTGGCAGAGACTGTATTTGCCACAGCTCGGGCCGCCCAAGACATGGCATCTGTGGTAGAGTCAGCTAACCAGGCAGTTGCGAGCATGATGCAGGAAGACAGAACCGTGGACCTTTTCTCAGAGATTTCCAGATCCTGAGCCTCCTGCATCCAGGACAGAAGGGCTCGTGCCATGTAAGAGGAAATGATATTGACTTTTAAGGCAGAGGCGGAGGAATCTAGTCCCCTTCTCAGTTCTGAGTCTATTGCCCTATCTGTGGCATCTTTGGGAAAACAATCTCCCTCAGTCGTAAAGACGGTCTGCCTGGTCAGGGAGACAGCCACTGTGTCGACCTTGGGAACCCTGAAAAGCGGCTCCTTTTTTCTAGAAAAGGCATAGAGGGTGGACTGGAACCTGTTCATCCTATGGGCTTTGTCAGGATGTTTCCATTCCTCTAATACTAACTTTTCAAAAGCTTTGTCCAAAGGCACTCCTGTAGCCCTGCTGTGGACAGAAGGAATATAACTCTCTCTTCCTCCTCCTGGGAATCAGAGGAGTCCTCTTTAGAGGGTTTTCCCTTCAACTTTAAGGTCTTAGCTATCAGAGCCAAGAGCTCATCCCTGTAATTGAGTGGAAACTGTCTTTTTCTTTGGGATCAGACAGATATTCCTGAGGGGTTGTTTCCTCTGACTCAGAGAAGTCCTGCCAGATTCCATGTCAGAGCCTGAAACCAATGAGACCTGGGTGTGAGCCCTGTCTTTTAGGCTGGTCCTCATTGCAGCTTTCCTCAGAGGTCTGAGGAGAAGCTAATAAGCGGGCTGCGTTGCCCCATTGTGGAGACTTTGCTTTCTTTTTCCCCACCTTGTCAGAGACGTTTAGAGAGGCTCGTTTGGTTTTAGAGCGGGGGTGGAGAGTGGTCTCTTTTATGGTTCCCTGTGTCTGCAAGTCACATAGCTTATCCAGAGACTGTAAAATCTTTCCCATAGTCGTGGTTAGGGAAGAGATTGAGGGTACTTGCGTGTCTTCCCTCTCAGTTGCCGCCTGTTGCTGCGCCTGGTTCCCCTCTGACTCCTCCATGACTCCCGGTGAGTTAGGAGACGGATGGCTCGGTTGGGGCTGCGCTGCGGCTGGAATCCGCTCACGCCGTGCGGAGCTGTTCCCGGGTGGGGGGAGGAGCGGCAAGGGTAAAGAAAAAAGCCGTCGCCAGGAAGGAGAAGCAACACAGGAAAATCTCCCCCCGTTCCCCCGCTCCCAGGCAGTTTGCAAGGGAGCTGGCCGAGGCTCATTAAAGCGTTTCCCAGACCGGGTCTGGAGAGGATGCTGCACCCGTGGCCCCACCATCCGCCGATGGAGCCCGCTTCTACAGGGCTTGGCAGTAACAAACAAAAACACTGGTCGAAAATTAGTCACTCAGAGAACAAAAGGTGAGCTCCTGATGGTCTGAAGGCAGAAGACAGACTGAAAGGAGCAAGTAGCTGGGGCACACATGTGCACTAGCAAATCGCTTCTTCTGCCTCCTGGCAGTCACCCGCAGAGCTACCCGTGTGGAGGAACAGCCAGAGGCAGGGGAAGAAATGCATATCAAATTTTAGGTTGTGCTCCATATGTAAGATAACAGGTGACAAAAAGCTTAGTGATATTACTTGAAATAAAAAACTGACTATAAAAATAATTCATTAAAGCCAAGCTGAATGCCATTTTTGCTAGATATGAATAGTAAAAATGTACAGTTAATGTGTTTCTTTTGAGAGGGGAATCTAGCCCCAAAGTAGTAAATATACATTCAAAATACGATGGCTGCTATAAAGGCAGTATGATTTAGTCATAATGGGTGAAACGTTAACAGGACACATTTACAGCATGTCAGTCTGACTTACCGAAAATCATCCAAACTCAGGCTACCTCTGCAAAAACAGGTATATGGGGTTATCTCGCAAGCCCAAAATAAAGACAAGTCCAGGGACAGACAAAGACCAATTCCCCTCAAATGCAAGCAGCCTATAACTCTTCCTGTAAACAGCATGGCTGCTGCTGCTGCTACAATTAAAGGTTTCTATTAGCTTCGAGACAAATATTTTCCTTAAAGCGGTGTATAAACATTTAGGTTTTACAAAAGATCAATGGCTGCATGCATTTATTTCTTCAGCTTTGATCCCGCACATACTTAAATGTGTGCTTAGCATTAAAACAGGGCTTTAAGGTTTTTTTTCTTATAGCCATGTCATGCCTACGCTCAGATGACCCTGAATCTCATGTGTTTGTCCTAAAGGTGGGCAGAGGCTGAAATTCCTTGTGCTTGCAATTTCAATATTCTTCATTAGAGAACACCGTAGTAATCAGGTTTGGACAGGCAGTCTACCTCTCTGATTGGTCCCTGTGATGGCTCTGACCAGTGAGGTAGCAGTCAGTGGTACAGGAGGAAAGTGCTGGGAAGGATACTCAAGTATTAACCTAAGGCTATACAACCTGCATTATATTTAGCTCAAAAATATAAACAGGATACTAATAAGTGCAATGAAAGTTACACTTTTACAACTTTGTTTTTTTTGGTTTTTAAGTGTACAGTAGCAAGTGTCTTAAAACATTGAAGTTATCTGTTTTGGCTTTTATTTGCCAACTCTGCTGTCGTTCCACTTCTAATATATAAAAAAATCAGCATGTCTACTTTTGTTTACTTACTCTCCCTGTGCATCCTTACCACCTAAAAATGAATCAGGCATGTCCACAGATGGTGGTTGTTTGGCCCCTGCTCAAAAAATCATCACTTGATGCTGACTCCTTGGGCATCTATTGTCCCATCTCTAAATTGAAGAGGTGGCTGTCAGGCAGCTACAGGGAAATTTAGATGTAAATGGATTCCTGGAGCCATGTCAGTCTCGCTTTCATCCTGGGTATAGCACAGAGACTGCGCTTCTGGTGTTGGTTGACAATCTTCACCAAGAGATTGACTGGGGACATTATATTCTGTTGATCCTTTTAGATCTTTTGGCAGCCTTGATACAGTTGACCATGAGGTCATGTTAACACGGCTGCTGAACGGCTCTAGAGTGGTTCCGTTCATTCCTGTTGGGAAGATTCAGTAGGTGGTGATGGGCGATTGTCCTTCATGCCCTACCCGCTCTCTTGAGGGGTACCGCAGGGTTCCATCCTTCCTCAACTCCTCTTCAATGTGTATCTAAGGCCCCTGGGTAGGATTGTGCGTAGATTTGGAGTGCACTGTCTTCAATATGCGTACGACATCCAAATCTAGTTATCCTTTTCATCTGACCCAGGGTCTGCAGTTTCAGTACTTACTCAGTGCCCGGCTGCTACTGGATGCAGGTGAGCTGTCTGAAGCGGAATCCAGACAAGACTGATGTGGTGATGGTTGGCTGGCCTTGTAGCCTGGGGGGTGGGTGGGATTGGGATTCCCATCACTGATGGGGTCTGGACTCCCCTCGCTACTCAGGTGTGTAGCTTTGGGGTGCTCCTGGATACTCAGCTGCGCTTAGGAGATCAGGTTGCAGCTGTGGTCAGGAGCGCCTTTCGCCAACTCCATTTGGCGAGAAGGCTGCGTCCCTTTCTTTGCAATGCCACCATCATCTATGCCTTCATTACCTCGAGGCTGGACTACCTCAATGCACTCTATGTGGAGCTGCCCTTGAAGACTGTTCAGGGGCTGCAGCTGGTGCAGGATGCAGTGGCCTGCCTCTTGATGGGGGTGGGTCTTGGGAAGCACATCACACCCATGCTTAAGGGTCCACCTATAGCATTCCAGGCACAATTCAAGGTACTGGTATTGACCTTTAAAACCCTAAATGGCGTGGGTCCTACGCATCTGAAGGACTGCCTCTCTCCTTATGTCCCTTTGCAGCCCTTAAGATCTGCCGAGAGTGCCCTCTTGTAGGTTCCATCATTGGCCCGGTTTCACACAACTCAGGTCTACAGAGAAGCACACTTGGGGGCCGCCCCTCAGCTTTCGAACTCCCTTCCCTTGAAGGTTCACCTAAGCCCTAATTAGAATGTCTTCTGGAGACAGTGTAAGACCTTTTTATTCAGCCAGGCATCCAATGGGCAGGGATAAATTGGGGGAGAGGTGAGGAGGTGTTTTTAGTTCTATGGATTTTAATTTTGTATTTTATATTTGTGTTTTATATATTTATTGTAAGCTGTCCTGAGCCTCAGGAGACAGGGTGGGATAAAAATGAAACAAAATAAATAAGTAAAGTTTTAAGGAATCCAAGAATAGTGTTTTTGTTTTTAAAGTTTGCTATGCTGAAAATGTAAGTGGTATAGTTAAAATCATTTAGAATACAAGAGACACCTCTTCCATCTTCTACTAAACTCAAGTATTATGGCTAGTTTTTTTTTTTACGTGTTAAACATTAAATAGCTCTAAAGTGTGTTGACAGCTCCAATAAAATTTTGAAGCAAATGCTAGCAATGGAGCTAAATTACAGAAAGATATTAAAAATGGCTATCAGGATGTCATTGGCATAGGATGTTAATGTTAGTTCTAAAGGACTGGAGACTTCTATTTGGCTGCCTCAGTGACAATTTAAACAAGACAATATTGATTTGTAAGATCAAGTTTCCAGCAAATCTGAAGTGAGTCAACATGGAAGCCAAATTCTGCAGTTTCTCAACTGTTTATATTTTGGTTTTTCATGTTACTCACCAACATATATTATTCAATACAGTATTGTGGTATTGTCTGATTCTGCCAACTTGTTCGTTTTTGTGCACTCAAAGAAAACATTGTAACAGTTCAACAGTATAGGTTACCTTTTTGTAAAATAGATAAACAATTGGAAGAAACTATGAAGTGCAGTTTATAGCCTCACAATAGTAGTTATTGCTGCTCTAATAAAAAAAGTTTAGAAAACTGAAAGAATTAAATTGAATTCAGGACAAAATTCAACTATATAATTAAAAATTACAAAGCTTTCAAGTAAAGAGATTTTTTTAAAAGCCCACCTACCTGTTAAACTTTGAATTACGTGTTGGAGACTCAGCTCCTCTTAAAAGTTGCCTGAAATACTAAGACAGACAACAAACAGTATTAAACCAAGGACTGCTATTTTTCATTCTACCATCTCTTTTATAGTGACAAATGTTGATTTTTACTTGTTATTGTTGCTCCTAAAACCACAATTGCTCAGAAACTAATAAGAATAGTCTTCACACACTATGTTTCAATGACCTTACTACATAATTTATGCTTTCCCAAAAGGAAGGAACTTCGTATGGAAAACAGGCTTTCCAATAAGTCTTGAAGTACTCAGACAGGAAACTAACAATGATGTTAATACATTTATGTCCATCTCCTCAATTATTTCAATATCAGGTTTGCAGTTAAGAATAAAAAAATATTGCAAACTCAGCTGGGGATCTGAAAATGAGGTTCTATTCCTTCTAGCTCATGCACTGCAACAAAAAATTAGAGCTGAAACTCGGTACTCAGGATTACTTGGTTTTTCACCAAGTATCATTGGCCCGGTAGTCACTACTCGACACTCCTTCAATGCGGGGCAGAGAGCAGCAGGGGACAAGGAAGAGGGAAGGGTGCAGCAAACTCACTGGAAAGTAGAGGGAGCCAGCACACCACTGTGGAGTGCTCTGGAAGCATAGAACAGCAGCTCTACTCCACATAAGCATACCAGCTCCCTCAGCCCCTTTCCTGGGGGCAGAAAACTCACTGGAAAACGGAAGGAGCCAGCGCACCACTGTGGAGTGCAGCCACTGTTCTAATGCTCTCTGGAAGCATGCTGGGAAATGTAGTCCAGCATGCTCCCCGAGAGTCAGCCATGACTGCTGTTCTAATGCTCTCTGGGAGCAAACTGGAATACATTTCTGAGAATACTCCCGAAAAGCATCTGAGAGCATGCTCCCAGGGAGCATTAGAGCAGCAGCTCCACTCCACAGCAGCAAGCTGACTCCCTCCGCTTTCTGGTGATTTTTCTGCCCCCTACCCCTCCTTCCTGTCCTCAGCTGCCCTCCTTCCTACTGCGCCCAAGTACCAAGTATTCACCGAAGTTACTGAGGAGCAGCTCGAAAACTCAGGCCCAACCTTGGAAATACTTTAGAATAATTTTTTACAAATCATCAATTCTAGACAGAGCTCTGCTTCATTTATATTGTCTTTTAAAGTCATAATATTCCAATCTTTCATGCTTACCTCATCACTGTGACAGAACATGGGAGCAAAGACATTCTCTAAAAGTGAAAGAACATGCTCATATGCTTCAAAAAGGCATCGCATAGTTTGAAGTTTCACTACTTCTGCATATGGACCTTCAGCAACTGCAGAGAAAATATATTGTGTATATTAATTTGATCAGCTTGTATACAGTGTACATTTTTTCAGACTTTCTAGTTCCGAATCTCAGACTAATTGATATAATCCATATACAAGGTCCAAAATTTCTGCATTTCTAAGATCTGAGATCATGCAGGAAGACACTCACCTTCCAATGGGAGAGGGTGGGGGCATATGCATATACAAAAACAACTGATTTATTAATGAAGTTTTATGGTCATAAAGTTAAAAACTATTTATATGAATTGCTTTAGCTTCATTTCTGCATTCTGACAACGTATTATGAGCGTCATTAAAGAGTTAGATTATTCTTCTCAATTTCAAACTTACTTCTCTGAATCTCTTCCACAATGAAAGGATCAAATCTAATTTTGTCAACACTTTCCTCCAAACAATAAGTTTGGTAGATTTTTTGCACTTCTTCATGAAGGGACATTTTTTCTTCATCTGATAGCTCCGGTCGTAAAATTCTGTCATTGAACTCCTCTGTTGGTGGAATGAAAGCAAAGTGTTTCAGACAGGCACACAATACTTTCAGTACTTTCCAGCATACGATAACATACCAAAACTGAAGTCTGAATCACCAACCCATTAAAATAAATGGGAGTCGAGTCATTAGCCTTAATGAGGACAGGGCTGCACACTGCTTTGATTTTACAAACTAACAATTTAATAGTTATGGCTTAAGAAGCAGATTTTTAGCTCTCACTGAAAATCAATGAGAGTGGGCTTCTAATGTGTCTATGCCTTTACAAATCTAAATTTTCTATAAAATGCTTCCAAAAATAAGCGATACAACTAATAATTCAGTTTTATAGTAGAAAGAAAAATCATAGTGTTCCTACAAAACAGAAATGAGAACCTATGACAAACTGCATCTCAAAAAATAGCATCAACACTAGCCTGACTTCTGTATCCTCTCTGGGGAAGTCTGCTTAATTGAATTCTGGCAGTAGCAGACATTAACAATAGGAACAGCTATAATAAAGGCAATTCTATGCATGTCCACGCAAATTAAACAACTTAAATAGAGACCATAGTCTGGAAATTCCCTGCAACCAGCTTTTTCAACCAGCTTTTCTGCAACTGAAAAACATATATAGGAAACAACAGATGATCATTTCAGCTATTCTCTTTCGGTGCAGCCAGGAATTTTTCTGAAAGCAAAGCTGAAAGGGCTGGCTTTGTCAAAGTGAGGTAAGCTTTTCTTATATAGCCTTCCAACTACAGGTTTGGAATGACCTGAACCCTTTGTTTCTAGGAACTTGAAATTTTCCTGTAAATCAGGGTGAGGAACCTCAGACCCATGGGCAAATGTGGTCTGTGGCTAGTTTTTATTTGACCCCTTTCCACTGTCTAGATTTAGTCCCCAGATGCAATTCCTACTCACAAACACTGCAAGACTGAGGTTAACTGAGCAGAGATGAGGTCATGCATACAAGGATAGATCCATGACCAAAATCCATGATCTGCATCCTCCTATTCCTGAGACTACAACTTAAACACCCGCACTATCAACTTCTGTGTACCTCGGAGTTTGTACTAACTTTCAAAGCGGCCTTTGGGAGGGAAAAGGTTCCCTATTCCTGTTGTCAACATTTATGAAATACAGCTTGTCTTGCATTTGAGACCCTCACTCTTCCTATATTCTGTATAGATTTCTGACAGAACAGCAGCATCCCCTCCTATGTAGTATGGAAGTATATCTTCTACTGTAGGAAATTTGAGTCCCTGCTCTCAAAAGTCTCCTGACCAAATTGGGCTGGCACTCATTTGAAGCCTTTTTTTTTTGTTTGTTTTTTGCAAAAGGCAACCCAAACTCACTACCCAGAAGTCCTGAGAAAACTATACAAATTCTGGAAACTCTAGAAATAAAATCTCTGAACAGTTTTTCCTAGCTCTAACCTGCCTTACTCTTGAAGACAAAACATCCAAGAACCAAACAAAAGGATCATGGGCAGACACAGGGTGAAAAAGGGCAATTGGTGGTCTCTTACCTTGTGAATTGCCATTCTATTGTAAGGTTTTCCAGGCAAGGTAATTCTAGACACTTGGGAGCGATCTCCGGTATCACCGATAGGAGGCAGCATCAAGCTTTTTGACTGGGTATGCAGAGGAGATCTCTGCCTCTTGTCCCAGTAGATTACTTAGCTATGAACTGAAATACATGACATTAAAAGAAATCTTAACATGGAAAAAACCAAGTGCAATTGAAAACAGAAACTTTATCCGCTGCCTATCCTAGATTTTATACAAAAAATGCTGAATACCTGGCCTGGAAAACCTACAATAGAATAGCAATTCACAAGGTAAGAGACCCCCAATTGCCCTTTCTACTGAGGTTTTCCAGGCCAGGTATCTAGACACTTGGGATTTCCCATAGCAGTGTCTTAAACAAAAATAAATTTAGAAGAGGAAGAGAAGTTCAGCAATCAGTTTTAAAAAAACGTCTCTGTCAAAAGCTAATCCAGAACCTCCTGAAGCACTCGCCTCCCCAAATCAGCTTCCACTGAATCGAACAAATCAATTTTATAATGTTTGGGGAAAAAATGCATGGAAAACCACACAGCCGCCTGGCAAATTTCTGTATATGATGCCCTAGCTCTGAAAGCCTGAGAGGCAGCTGCCCCTTGAGTTGAATGAGCTACAATCCCTGAAGGAGGAGAACCCCACCCTGCCCCGTCCCCCCGCTCTGTAAGCCTCCGAGATACAAGAGACTATCCATTTAGCTATAATAGTCTTAGACGTCTTCTGACCCCTATTGCGGACAAAAATGGCTGAAGACTTTCTAAAACTGCTAGTTCCGTGGAGATAAAACTTTAATGTCCTCCTTATATCTAAGTACCACCATGGTTTTTTTTCTAATGGATGTTTTGGCTTTGGGCAAAAAGAGGGCAGGACTATCTCCTGATCTCTATGAAAAGGGGTGTTAATTTTAGGTATAAAGGCAAAATCCAGCCTGAGGATTACTCAATCCTTCTTAAAGGTACACAAGGCCGGTTCCATGGGCAAAGCTCCTGTCTCAAAAACTCTCCTAGCAGAGGTGATTGCTATTAAAAAAAACACCTTGATAGAAAATAAAAACAGAGATTTCCATCATGGGCTCAAAAAGAGGCTTTGTGAGAGCCTTCGAGACTGTGTTCAGGCTCCAAGTTGGAAACCTGTGGGCAACTGGGGACGAGATGAGTTGGGCTCCCCGTTGTCCTTTGTTTCTGACAGTCCCCAGAGTAATTTTGATAGCTGCCACCTGTCTTGACAGTGTGTTAGGCCTTAACCCCTTGTCCAATCCCACTTGAGGGAATTGTAAAATGTCCCTGATTTTAACTCTTTATCCCTTTAGAACACCACCAATGAACAAAGGTTTTTAAAGTGCTTTGGTAGATTCTCTTTGTTGATTGCCTCTTAGAGGACAAAAAGGTGTCCAACACAATCTCAGAATAGCCTAAACTCATTAATGTGGAGCGCTCAATAGCTATGCTGTCAATTGAAGAAAAGATGGATTCTGATAGACAAATGGTTCCTGCTGCAGCAGGTCATGTGCTGGAGGCAGGGCTAATGGTTTTGCCTTCTGTAGACTGCTCAGGTCCGCGAACCATGGTCTGTGGGGCCAGTGTGGGGTGACTAAGATTATCGTGGCTAGTTCCTGCCTGGACTTGGTGATGGTCTTGCTCAGCAGGGGAAATGGAGGGAATGCATAGAGCAGTCCTGGAAGCCATGGATGATTCAAGGCATCAAATGTCTCTGCCCTTGGGTGTTAAGTATCTGGACATAAACTTCTCGGTTTTTGTGTCATGGCTGGATGCAAAGAGGTCCATGACCGGCTGGCCGAATGTCCTCACTATCAATTTGAATCCTTCCTTGCTGAGACCACTCCCTTGTGGTCTAGATCTCTCCGGCTGAGCCAATCCGCCTTCTCATTTTGTTGGCCCTTTATGTGGAGAGCTAAAAATCAAGAGACGATTCCTTTCTTCCCACTGCAGAATGGACACGGCCTTCTTGTGAAGAACTCTGGATCTTGATCCTCTCTGGTTTTTGATGTATGCAAGTGCTGTGGTGTTGTCCATGTACACTCTCACATGGTAGCCCTTGATGGTTTGAGGGAACTGCAGAAGAGTTAGGTGGATCACACTCAGCTCCATCCAATTCATGTTGTGTGCATGGTCCGACTGGGTCCAGGTTCCTTGGACACATGCCTGGTCCATGTGTGCTCCCCATCCATGCAGATTGGCATAGGTTGTTATATATTCACCTTCTCTGGTTCCGTAAGTGGGCACCCCAGGGAAAATCTGTCTGGCTGAATCCCACAATTGAGGGACTACTGAATGTGAGAAGGGCGCTCAAGACATATCTGGATGTTCTTCATTAACTGACTCTGCCAGGGACAAAGAAATAGTTATACTGTTTAGATCCATGCCCATCCTGGTTGGTGAAAGCCTCCAGGAAGACGCTGGGGACGGTGCTGGTGAGGGTAGTGAACGCGTCCTTGCAGCAGGGGAGGTTGTCGCCAGGCCTCAAGGAGGCTGTGGTGCGCCCCCTGCTGAAGAAACCATCTTTAGACATGGATGCGCTCATCAGTTACCGACCTGTCTCTAACCTTCCCTTTTTAGGGAAGGTTATTGAGCGGGCGGTGGCACTCCAGCTCCAGGTGCACCTGGATAGCATCGGTTTTCCTTTTCAATCTGGGTTCCGCCCTAGCTATGGCACTGAGATGGCGTTGGTGGCCTTGGTCGACGACCTCCGCCTGGAGATGGACACAGGATGTTCAACATTTCTCATCCTGCTAGATCGCACGGCTGCTTTTTTTTTTTTTAACTTGTTTTTATTAAGTAATTTTCCATATACCCCTAATCATCTGCTCACCATGTTATCCCCATTTATCACATTCTTTTTGGACCTGGGTTACAGCATTGGTCCATCTGTCTGTTGTGGTGGCATTATTAACTCCTTTTTTTTTTAACACTGTTTCATAACTAAATTCAAACAAACACATTGTATATCATATATTATTCCACTTAATTTAAATCTTTTAAACTCCCCCTCCCCCCCAACTTACCCAGGCACAAACTATTACATATATTTATCAAATAACATTGTTTTGTCATCCTGTGGTAAATCAAATCCTTCTATGGCTTCTAGAATGGCCAGCCACTTGGCTTCATAGTTATTTTTGGACTTTTCTTTTCTTTTTTCCTTTTGTTCATC
>QEPC01007703.1:732244-742609 GCA_003113815.1 Sphenodon punctatus | reverse complement strand
TCAGCAGGTCCGGAGTCTGGGGGTGATATTGGACGCAGATCTCCGCCTGGAGCAGCAGGAGGAGGCAGTCGCGAAGGCTGCCTTTCGCCAGTTGCATCTGGTGTGGAGGCTGCGTCAGTTCGTCTCCGGCCCGGACCTGGTCTCCTTCATCCATGCCTTTGTCACGTTGAGGCTGGACTACTGCAACGCGCTCTATGTGGGGCTTCCCTTGTTCCTGGTTCGGAGGCTGCAGCTAGTGCAGAATGTGGCGGCCCATCTCCTTTCAGGGACGGGTCGTCGGGAGCACATTATGCCTGCGCTGCGGACTCTACACTGGTTGCCAATAGCGTGCCGAGCTAGGTTCAAGGTTTTGGTGTACAAAGCCCTTCACGGTCTGGGCCACGCATACCTCAGGGACCGCCTCGCCCTCTGCGCCCCAGAGCGGCTCCTACGGTTTGCCAGGGGTGCCTTCCTGGAGGTCCCCCGCGTAAAGCAGGGGGCCACAATGGAGAGGGAATTCTCGGTGGCCGCGCCGCGCCTCTGGAACTCCCTTCTGGAGGAAGCTCGCCTGGCTCGAAGCCTACTGACATTCCGGCGAAGTTGTAAAAGCTAGCTGTTCACCCAGGCCTTTGGAGGGGGTGGGGTGTTAGGGTGTTTTTTTTAATCTCCCCTACCCTTTTTATTGTTTTGATGTTTAAGTGTTCCCGGGCCCTGTTTTAATACTTAAATTGTATTTTTATGTATTTTAAATTGTTTTATATTTTAATTGTATTTTATTACTGTTGGAAGCCGCCCTGAGCTGTTCTCAGGAGGGGAGGGGTATAAATTTAGAAAATAAATAAATAAATAAATAAATTATAGTGGGTGGAGGTGGAGATGCTCCCACTACAGAACCTGAATGCAGGACAGCTGAAGGCCCAAGAGAGAGGACAATTATTTCACGCATACCAAGGGTTGTTGCTGAATCTGATAGATCAATAACCCAATCTTTGACTATCTCTGATCTTTGATGAACACACGGGCCAGTCTGGTGTTGATTCTTACTCCCAGCAGCTTCAGGACCCTAGGCTTAGGAGAATGGCGATGCTATTCCGCTTTAATCTGTTCAAGACAGCAGAGGTTAGGGGGAGAAGAGAACGAGTCCCTAAAGAGGAAAGAATATGCAGGAGATGCCCAGATGTGATAGAGACCCTCCCCCATCTCCTATTGCAGTGCCCACAATACGCTGAGCTTAGGAAACTGTGGTTGAGTTCTGTGGTAACCCCGGAAATAGCTTCCCCAGAAGAGACTTATGAACTGCTAATAGCTTCTACGGATATGTCAACAATTAAAACAGTGGCTGTTTCTCCTAATGCTAGGTCGAGAGGGCAGAGTTGCTTGAGAAGGGTCAGCTCCCTGCCCTTTTGAACTTTGAATTTGGATATTATATATATGATTTTAGTTTTTTTCTGTAGGATTGTTTTATTGAAAAGCAGAGAGTTTTATTTATTTATTATGTGTATTTTGTGATGTGTTGTGTTGATGTATACTTTATATAGCAAATTTGCTGAAATAAACTAAACTAACTATGACTCCCAGATGCTCTCTCTCTTGAGTTGGTATCATTTGGCTCTTTTCTCTGTCTATTACAAACACGTGCATTTCCAGGTACTGAACTGTGCAACTGAGGTACTTCCAGGCCTGACTGAGGTTGGGAGACCATATAAGGAGGTTATCTAAATAAGGGTGAAGAGTTACTCCCTGCAGATGATGGTTGGCAATCAGGGAACCAATACCTTTGTGAAGGTTCTGAGTGCTGCCCCCAGACCGAATGGGAGAGCTGCCAGTGACAGTTGTTGTAGCAGAATCAAAGACACTGTCTTATTGGTATATGTAAGTACGCTTATCGTAGGTCCAGGGAAATGAGATAATTTTCTGGAGAAATTATGGCACAGATGGTGGCAAGGGTCTCTATTTCGAGTTTTCAGATGGACATGTACCTGTTCAACCTTGTCAGGTCTAAGACTGTCCTCTAATCTCCTGGTTTTTTGATGACTAAAAAGAGAATGGAGTATGGGCCTCAACCCTGTTGATCTGTGGGTACCGGGTGTTCTATGGCACACACGTGAGCCTGCTTATTGCTTGGATCATAGCAAAGTGTTTTTCTTCCCTCCTGGAACGGGGTGAATTCTGGAAAAATTCTCGTGAATCTTTTTAATTCCAGGGAATAGTCACAGGAGACAGTCTCTAGGACTCATGTGTCTCTAACTGTTGCTTCCCATTTGTCAGAGAAAACGAGAAGCCTCCTGCCAATGTGGGTCTCGTTGACAGAGGGAAGCTGTAGTGAGTCAGGAGTCTTGTTTATGGGCCTGCCTGCCAAAACTGGGTTTCGGGCATTGTGAGCTGCAATACTGACCCTGCCTGTTCCATCGGGGTCTACCCCCTCATCCTTGCTGATACTTCTGTTTGGCACCTTGTCTGTGAAAAGTGCTGGAAAATGCACTGGTGAAGGAATTTCTGCTGAATGGACAAAAAACATTTTTTGGATTGTTGAACTGTAGCAAGGTCTGTTTTTTGTCCTTATTAGACGCGTCAGCTAGTACTTGATCTGGAGAGAGTCCAAACAACTTATCCCCATGAAAAGGGCCATTAACTAGCAGGTTCTTCGCATGGATGTCCGCTTTCCAAGAATGGAGGCATAGTCAGCGACGTCCTATCATGTTTACAGCCATGCCCCGGCAGCTCATACTAGAGAATCCACTGACGCTTCTGTGAAGAAGGCCATAGTCATGGCAATATTTTTTGCCAGCTTCTTAGATGCCCCATCAGATATCTGAGGGGAATTTCCTATCTTTAGTCACTTCATAACTGCACATGTGCAGTATGAAGACGCTGCAGAAGCCCTGAGGATAGTAGAGAGAGATTCACAGTTTCTTCTCAATCCCGCTTCCACGACCCTATCTGTGGCATCTTTAGGGTATACGTTTCCTACTGTGGGGAACACAGACTGATGGGCCAGGGAGGCCACTGCAGCGTCAATCTTAGGGGCATGAAAAAATGCAGCCTTGTTTTATGAGAACTGATATAGACACTACTGTGTCAGAGAGTCTGTGAGCCCTACCAGGCTGCTTCCACTCAGACCTGATAATTCTTTCCAAAGCCCTATCCAATATCAGCCCTTTGCCCTTGGAGGACAATATTAGGATGTATTCCCAGTCTGAATTATCATCAGAGGAATCAGACTCAGTTTTCTTTGTGGCCTTTTTCTAAGACAGAGCGCCCCATGAGCTCGCCTAAAAACTTTTTCACCAAAGGAAGCTGACAATTCACGGCCTTGTTCCTTTGGGGGCTCAGCCAATTGTGACTCAGGTTCATGGGGATCATTGTCAGACCCCTCATTTTGCATAGCCATATCAATGGGATAGTCCAGAGACCCCTCATAATCCTCCTATTCCCCTTCAACAGATTGGGGTGGGGTGGAGTGAGAGGACGCTCCTGTGTGGGCCTGGACCTTGTAATTGGAAGGGAGGGGGAGACTCCTCATCTGAGAAGAAAATCTCTCCTTCTTTGTTTGGAGACAGACCACATCTATGGGCATATCAGAGGGGCTTGTTTTTTTCTTAGCCTCCCGTCTAGGCTTTTTGGGAGGGGGATGCTTTCCCTTTCCAGCAGCTTTAGACTTGCCCTTAAATCCACACCTCCCTCCCGAAGAGCTTGTGGAGGAGGGAGTGGCTGGGGCCTGTGTGAGAGACCACTCTACTGCTTGTCAGCTTTCAATATAGTCTAAGGAGGCAATCATTTTAGAAAATGCTTCTATTTGCATCCTCTTGAGGGGAGTAAGGGAGGAGGGTAGCTCAGGCTCCTCTGGTCTCCAGGTCTCTCTCACCACTCTAGGGCATTTGGGTGCCATTGTGATTTCACTTTTGAGGGCTTCTGCTTCCGCCATTCGCACTGAGGCACGGTGTTCGTGACAATGGCTGAGAGGACTGCTGGCCAGTGACGGGCTTTTAAAGTGGGAAAAGAGTGCCCGCAGGGACTCCTCCGCACCCGTCTCTCTCTCCGACCGAGCCCGTAGGGACATACAGGGGAGGAAGGCCTTCAGCCACAGAGTTTAACCTCTCTCAGAGGGAGAGTGTCATGGGGCAAATGGGAGCAAGAAAGGGAGGGAGAGGCATCCACTCCAACTCCCTGAAGGCCACACCTGCAAATAATCAAGAAAAAAGAATAGAAAACAATAGATTCCTTTAGCTGGGCACGGAGAAGCGTTGATGCACCTCCAACTGCGTGAGAGGCAGAGAAACAACTGGGATAGGAGACGGCGATCTACTCAGAGCATCACCAGTCAAAAAGTGCGATGCTGCCTCCTAGAGGTGATACCTGAGATCGCTCCCAAGTGTCTAGAATACTTAGCATGGAAAGCCTCAATAGAACAGATGTGACAGTAGCCCGCATTGGTCTGGGACTCATCTGCATGTTTGTTCTGTCACCACCAGATGTGGGCCCATGAACACCCAAGGGCGGGCAGCCAGCTGCTATGGGATACGTCTTCTGGAAAATTACAGAGATGCATCCTGGGTCACCACCTACCCACCTGGGCCAATGTGGGCCTTCACATCTATCTGTTAGGCCCCACACAGTCCTGCCATGGGGTGAGGGCCTCCAGATCACAGAGCCATGGGAGAAAAGACCAGAAAAGTGAACAGAGCAGCTATGCTACAACGTCCCTCCCCACGAGACAGGCCCAGAACCCTCAAAAGGGAACCATCTGCATGTTCAAAAGCAGAGAGCACCTGGGGAACAGGAACTTTGCTGGGAGAAAGGGCACGAAGGCAAAATCAGCAGCCCCATAATACCCCAAACACTAGGGCACCCAAGTTCCACAGGGCTCCAAAGCCTCACTGGGACAATCTCGGAGGAGCATACAACCCTGTTTCCCCCCTCACCTCATCGCCCATTAGACCTCAACCCACTACAGGAGCCCTCTCCTCCCTTTCATTGGACCCATCCCATCCTCAGTCTAGCCACTCCCCATTCTCCTCTCCTAGGTATCAGTACAGGCAGGGCCAGCCCTAGGGTTTGTGGGGCCATGTGCGAAGTCTTGGTGTGGGGCCTAATTTGCATAATTAGGCCACAACCATTCATGCAAATACACACATTTGCATATTTTGCATAAATGTCCATCATATCTACACACATGCCTTGGGCCCTTCTTAGTCCCAGCACTTTTTACCCTCTAGCTTCCCACACATAGCACCCCCTTGCCACTTGTCTCACAGATCCATCCACCCCCTTGCTTAAACCACTCCAACATGCCAAAGTACCCCCTCATCTAGCCCCCTCTCCCAGTTTCCCCTCCTGTCAATACAGGGAAGGATCAGGAGGAGATGGAGGGCAGGGCATTATGGATTTTTTGCAAGAATTTGGCAGTAATAGGCAAAACAAATGAAAATAATCAAGTAAAGGTGTTCATATATAGTAATAACAGAACAAATGTCTTTTTCAACAAGACATTTAGGAGACAGGCACGACTTCTGTATGTTTATGGTTAGTCCCAGCTTTATGCATAGATCTACAGTGAAACGAAGGTTGGCATTTAACCTGTCTGGGGTAAACAGTCATTTAGTAAACAGTAAACATTAGTAAACAGTCATTTAGGTAGGGGAAATGGCAATGCCCTGCTTACGAAGGAAAGCTATGACTGGGGTCATAACCTTAGTAAAGACCCTAGGGGCCGAGGAGAGTCCAAATGGTAATGAACAAAACTGAAAATGCATGGAGTCATGGGTGAAACGGAAGAATCTTCTACAGGAGGTATGCAATCTAACATGAAAATAAGCATCTTTTAGATCAATAACTGCATACCATTGACCCTGCTTCAGGTGGGTTCTTAAATTGTCCATCCCAAATTGTTCTTAAATTAAATCTGGTGCTGGATAGTGATTTGAAACAATCTACTAAAAGATCATATGATTCCAAATGGAGGAGATTCTCCTATTGGTTATCTGGGAGATCCATCTCAGTAGATCAGGTAACCGTGCCACTAGTCCTTCAATACTTGTTGGACCTGGCTGAGAAGGGCCTTGCGCACTCTTCTATAAGAGTGCATCTCTCAGCAATAGCCCAGCGTGTTGCCCTCCCAAATTCCCAATCCCTTTTTGGTCACCCTCTGGTAAAAAAGTTTCTTAAGGGACTAATTAATTTGTTTCCCCCTCACAAACACCCCGTTTCTCAGTGGGATCTGAACTTTGTTCTAGATCAACTTACAAAACACCCTTTCGAACCTGCAGAACAATCTGACCTGTTCCACTGGTCTCTGAAGACTGCCTTTTTGGTTGCCATCACGTCCCTTAGGCGGGTGAGTGAACTCGTCGCCGCTATATCTATCAAGGAGCCTTACTTCTCAGTCTTCCCAGACAGGATAGAGCTCTCTCTCCATCCGTCATTTATCCCTAAAACGGTGTCCAGATTTCATATGGCACAAAAAATTGTCCTCCCAGTATTCCTCCCTCCACCTCATGAGTCAGAAATCTTAGCCAGATTTCACACTTTGGATGTTAAGAGAGCGGTCCTGCTCTATTTAGACAAGACCCAGCACTGCAGACGGACTGACAATTTGTTCCTCTCCCCTTCTCTTCCCAAGTTAGGGCAAAAGGTTTCATCCCAAACTATCTCAAAATGGTTAGTGCATTTGATCTCCTTTGCCTATGAGCAGGTAGGAAGTCCACCCCCACCTTAACTAAAGGCTCATTCGCTCAGAGGTCTGGGTGCTTCTACAGCAGCATTTTGCAACATCTCTCCTTTCGAGATCTGCAGGGCTGCAACCTGGAGTTCTCTGCATACATTCACTAAGCATTATGCTTTGCATCTCAATTCCGAATCCGACACCTCTGTGGGAGTATCTATATTAAATTCTGTAATTAAGATTTAATAATCTATTTTGCTTACAACGGTTTTGTCATTTAGAAAAAAAAAAGAGGAACTTTTAAACTAAGTTAACAGAATAAACGTACACACTTTTTGCTTGCAAAGGTATGTTGTTTTTATTCTATACGAAAATTCCCCCACCACCTTGATCTAGGCTTGGTACTCTCCCATTTGTGAGAATGTGAGCCACTTGAAGAAGAACAGAAGGTTGCTACCTTGTAAACAAGGTTCTTCAAGATGGCTCCGAATATTCTCACAAATACCCACCCTTCCGACCCCGCATGGAATTTTCTTCCTAATCGCTTAGGGTTGGAAGGAATGGTTGGGTTTAGGCGGGAAGGTACCTTATATAGTGTGGGGGCACATGTTTTTTAAATTAGTGAGCGTGGTATGTGCCGGTAAGAGAAGGGCACGCAAGCACAAACCCATTTATGAGAATGTGAGGAGCCACTCGAAGAAGAACAGAAGGTTGCTACCTTGTAAACAAGGTTCTTCGAGATGGTTCCAAACAAATACCGACCCTTCCAACCCCGCAAGGGATTTTCTTCCTAATCGCTCAGGGCTGGAAAGAACTGTTGGGTTTGGGCGGGAAGGTACCTTATATACTGTGGGGGCTCGAGATCGTCATGTGGTTTTTTCAAACTAGTGAGCTTGGTATCTGCAGGTAAGAGAAGGGCGCGCAAGCGCAAACCCATTTATGAGAATGTTCAGCACCATCTTGAAGAACCTTGTTTACAAGGCAGCAACCTTCCATACAGAATCCTGGGCTGGGGCATGTGGGGCCAGCGGCAAGTGGTGGGAGGAAAGAGACTTTCTCCCCCTCCCTCCCCCGTGGGGTTACAGCTGAACTCAGCTGATTCTGCTAGGGCTAGCAGCTCCAACAGTGGGGGCGGGGCCAGCCTGGATTTGGCGAGCACCGGCGGAGCAACAGACTAGACTCCAGGAGCGGGGCTCCGGCTCCCACGGGGCCATGCGTGGCCGCACGTCACGCATGCCGGCCCTGAGTACAGGCGCTTCACTCCTGGTGCTCCCTGTACCCTCTTACCTGTCTTTCTCCCCCTCCCTCCCCCGTGGGGTTACAGCTGAACTCAGCTGATTCTGCTAGGGCTAGCAGCTCCAACAGTGGGGGTGGGGCCAGCCTGGATTTGGCGAGCACCGGCGGAGCAACAGACTAGACTCCAGGAGCGGGGCTCCGGCTCCCACGGGGCCATGTGTGGCCGCACGTCACGCATGCCTGGGGCCGGCCCTGAGTACAGGCACTTCATTCCTGGCGCTCCCTGTACCCTCTTACCTGTCGTTCTTCCCCTGTCCACCCTGTCTAGTCACTCCTGCAGGACCCTTCTCCACCATTCCACCCGCTCTGCCTTCAGTAGTGGCTGCAGTGGTTTGCCCCGGGGCACTGCCTCACTAATGGCACATTTGTTTTCACCTACAGTAGTTCAACAAATTTCAGCTGTCTCTATACTGCAAAGAGAGGGCATATGCCTAGAAATCTTCTCAGCTTTTTCCAGTCTGATTACATCTTCATAAAGAGACTGTACCTGGCTGGAGCAGAAGAGGTGCCCCCTACTCTACCACAAATCTTCTTTAAGAAGGAGGTGCAGATGAGGTACACCTAGCATGGGATGGGTGTATAATGTAAGTTATAAGAAATGAAAAAAGGAAATGAAGAAATCCTAGACTTTGCACTGCATAACTGTAATGATTCTATTTTGTTTAAACACATGAACTTCACAATTAGGAAGAAAAAAACATTACAAGTTTAACATTGCATGAGGGTGGCATGAGCATTTATGTTGAAAAGACAAGCACTCCAAAGTCAGGAAATAGCAAAGCAAAAATCAAACACAGAATCTAATTATTGCTTTTGGTCTAACTATGTGATAGCAGTCTTCTGCAATAAAGCCAGTTCTTTAAACTATTTATTTATACTATTTCTATACCGCCCCCTCCTGCCTAATGGCAGCATGGGGTGGTGTACATCATATAAAAATCATATAAAGTAGACATTAAAAATATATCTTAATAAAAATCACATTAAAACCAAAACAGCAATAGGGGCCCAAAAAGAAAACCCCAATACCCTTAAAATAAAACAAAAGCCCCCCCACCAACTACCCATACCCCTCACCGAACGCCTGGTAAAACAGCCAAGTCTTGCATTGTCTGAGGAAGGAAGGGAGATCCAGAACTGCGAATCTCCACAAGGAGGGAATTCCATAGTCGCTGTGTGGTCACCGAGAACAGCCGCTCGAATGTGGCCACCCAGGAAACCCGGGGGACTTCCAAGCGGGCATCCCCGGCCGACCGCAAGGGACGAGCCAGGACACGAGAGATGAGGCGGTCCCACAGGTAAGTGGAGCCCAAACCGTATAGGGCTTTAAAGGTAATAACCAACACCTTGAAAAGGATCCGGAAGACTATAGACAGCCAGTGCAGAGATCGGAGCACTGGTGTTATGTGCTCCCGGTGATCCGTCTCCACGAGGAGGCGGGCCACTGCATTCCGCAACAGCTTCAGTCTCTGGATCGTCAACAGGGGTAGCTCCACGTAGAGCCCCACGTAAAGCGCAATCATCAATCTGTAGACATAATATGGTGCCTTACCTACAGCCAGACAAAACTGCAACACATGGACTGCACCTTCCTGTTTCAGAAAGTTCATGAAGCGAAACAAGAGGTCTTGCTGATCCCTAATTTCCTTCAGTTCCAACTTGAGGACCTTAATAAAAGGGGAAAGTGTAGTTACAGTGGATCTTTCCGACCTTTAATTGAAAGATAACTTTCTTACAAGCAATAAAAAGCACAATAAATATACAGCATGTCTATTGCTTATTCAAAACCAGTTATTCTCTATGCTTACTGATGGCTTTTTATTCCTAGGCTCTGCAAATTTCTGCAGGAATGGAACCAAAGAAGAAGCAGGCTCAGTTGGTTTTTCAGGCTGTAGAAAGAGGTAGCCAGTTCAGTATGCATGACAACTAACATACAAAAATTACAAAATGCTTTTTTGTTTTATCAATACATTACTTACTGGACTGTCATCAATGAAGATGAGAAGTAAATGATTGACAGTATCCTAATAGAAAACACAGACAAGATTAAACGAATGGTTATGAAAATAATTCCATTGCTAAATTCTTGCTGTTGACAAATTTTGAGAAGCACTCTTATCTTGACATTTAAAACACCGGAATCTTAAGAAATTATTTTGGCAACCTCTAGCTGGACAGCTCATCTGAATGATGCACACTTGTGAATTCACTTTTGTAAGGTCTTGATACCTTATAAAAGTGAATTCACATGTGTGCATCATTTGGAAGTTTGGGGTTTGGTTTTGTTTTTTTAAACACTTGGCATTTTCATCTAGGAAAGTCAAGTTATAAACAGATTTACTTGCAGTTCTGCAAGATTCAGTATTCTTTACCTACGATTAAGTGACAGACAAGCATCAATGTTTTTCTCCATTAAAAAAAAAAAAAAA
>QEPC01007703.1:664653-725705 GCA_003113815.1 Sphenodon punctatus | reverse complement strand
AGAACAGGTTTTATTCAAAAAATTACAAGATAAATAGCAAACAATAACTGGGAGCTAAAGGGCAAGCGTTTTTTCACTGAACACTGCTTTAAAACTGCCTGTTTAAATTTATTATTTTATTTATTTACATTTCTATGCTGCCCTCCCCAGAGGTTCAGGGTGGCCTACAAATCATAAAAACATTAAAACACAAAAAGCTCTAACCTCCCCAACCCCCCAAATACTAGCACCCCATTTCCAAACCCCCAAACTATCCCAATCCCCAATTTATCCTTGTCCACCAATGCCTCTTCGAATAAAAAAGACTTACACTACTGCCTACAGAAGATCTTCTTAGATCTGCCTGCTTGAAGATCTAAGAAGATCAACAGGGTAGAATTTCCTTTGTCAATCTCCAGGCGGAG
Source organism: Sphenodon punctatus (assembly GCA_003113815.1). Lineage (NCBI taxonomy): Eukaryota > Metazoa > Chordata > Lepidosauria > Sphenodontia > Sphenodontidae > Sphenodon > Sphenodon punctatus. The sequence goes on along the minus strand of QEPC01007703.1, from coordinate 725,301 downwards.
GGGATCACTCAAGGCCACGAGCACAGTCTCCATGCAATGCTCACAATGAAAGCCCGATTAGGTCCAAGAATCTGACAGCATCGAGATGAACCTGGAGCTATAGGGCAACCAACCATTCAACAAACTTTCCTAAAAAGGGAAGATTAGAGACAGGCTGATATCTGGCTGGGGAGTCTGTGTCCAGAGATAGTTTCTTAAGCAGGGACCAGACAACGACAGTTTTAAGGGTGTCTGAAACATCTTACTCTCCTGAAGGGAGGTGCTGACAACCCCAGCCAGCAACGGCCCTAATGTCTCCCGGCTGGCTTTCACCAACCAGGATAGGCAAAAATCTAATCCACAACTGGTTGCCCTCATTGCCCTAAGCACCTCCCCGGCATTGGTGGGTGATACCAACTGAAATCGATCCAAATAAACAGGACAATATTTATTCTATTCAATTTATTTATTTGCAGACACTGGCTTTCGCCCACGTCCAAAACAGTACAATACAATAAACAACCCAGGATAATAATAATAATTTAAATTTTTACCCCACCCTTCCCACCAACGGTAACTCAGGGCGGCTTACAATATATTAAATACAAGTAAAAAACAACCAAAATATAAAACAAAGTACCCCACAGGCCTACACCATCTACCCACCTCCTCATTCATTCATTATTTATAGCAAAAAGTCAAATACACCTTCTCGGCACAACCCCCTTCCCTAGCCCCCACTGCCACCAAAAAACCCATCTATCCCTGCCTGCCATCTATCCCTGCCTGCCAAACGCTTTCCTGAATAAAAAAAGTTTTGTACCAGAAGATAGCCAGGCTTGGGCTCAAGTGAACCTCCTGAGGAAGGGAGTTCCATAACATAGGTGCAGCAACCAAGAATGCTCTTCCACGCGCCTCCGCCCCATGAACAAGGTTAACAGATGGAGGGGGCGCCTTCGGCCGACCGTAAGGGCCATTAAGGGGCATGGTAGGATAGGCGGTTTTTCAGCTTTATGGAACCCAGCATTTAGGGCTTTAAAGGTCAAAACCAGCACATTGAATTGTGCCTGGAAAGCTCTAGGCAGCCAGTGCAGACTTTGGAACACAGGTGTAACATGCCTCGCATTCTGCACCAGCTGCAGCTTTCGAACAGTCTGGGCTTCCATAACCTCAAACTCTAATTCTGCAAATGAAGTGGCAGCACCCAAGTCGTGGTGAATACGAGCAATTTTCTCTGCAAAGTTATTAATAAAAATGTCACAGTAGGCATTAGATGACTATTTCCGGGTGGAAGCAGACGAAATCAACCAGGCCCCTCACCACCCAGAACAGCTCCGCTGGATGAAATTTTGTAAATGCAGAGAAAAAAAGCTTTCTTCACTGCCACCAAAGTTGTGGCACAGTCCTTCAAAAACAATCCACGCCACAATCCATCGGCTTCAGTGCGAGTCGAGCACCATCTGTGCTCTAACCACCTATCCTCCCGCTTCAGCTGCCTGTGCTGCCACTTTGGTTGGAATGGATGCCTTGGTGCAAACGTGTTGATTGCCATGGTCAAGAGGTCATTAAACAAGGTGACCAGGCCATCGACAAAGTAACCACTAAGGTCAGTAGGTAAATCCCCCAGAGAATTTTGAAAACTAACTGGATCCATTAGCCTCCAGGGGCAGACCAACCTATCTGGTCCACCACCCCAACAAGGCATAGGAAGGCTGAGAGAGATCTTGGCTTTCATGTCCAACCATGACAACACCCGGGATAATCGGAATCCCTATATTCAGTCTGGTGCAAAACATCAAATCCGGTGTATGTCCCACTTCATGTGTCGGGCCAGATATTATCTGGGATAGGCCCATGGTTTATCATGGCGGCCATGAACTCCTGCTCCACCCTTGAAAGGCCAGCCTCAGCGTGCATGTTGAAATTGCCAAGCCAATAAGTCTAGGTGACTTCAACACCACCTCTGAGACTAGCTCGGCTAGAGTAGTTAGGGAATTGGCCATGCAGCAGGGTGGTCAGTACACCAAGAGGATTCCCAATCTATCCCCAGCCAAATCTAAAGCAAGGCGGACCCACTCTATATCAGATGAGTTACATACAAGATACCTCTGAAAGGGCAGGATGTCTTTCCAGATCATGGCTACTTCACATTCCTGAGCCGAGACAGATGCCGCACAGAGTACCCGTCTGGCACGATCTGGGAAAATACAAGCCCAGATGCTTCATCCAGCCAGGACTCTGTAATGCATATGAGGCCAGTGGCCTCATCCTGAATCAAATCATGATGGTAGAAGTCTTATTTGCCACTGACCTCGCATTAAGCAGCAACAGTGATATATCACAGGCCGTGTTGGCCTTAACCCCTAAATATCCTGAGATGGGGGGAGGGGGAGCTGGACAAGGGGACAACAGGTCTCTCCCCCGAAAGTACTGATGGTTTACCCTCCCTCCCCACTATGCCTCCCCATGCCCAACACAAACCTAATAGCTGCCTCCATGCCCTTCCGCCAAAGGGCCCCTCTCGCCAGCTCCGTAGTAGTAGTAGTAGCTCACAATTATCAATCCCCACCCCCCAAGGAAACCAACAATCAAAAGGACCTGGGGGAATGGGTAGCTGGAGAGGGGTTTCCTGAGCCCAGCACCTCCAGAGATGGAATAATCAGACAGGCAGGTGGGGAACCCCCTGTTCCTGTCTCTTATACACATCTAGATGTGTATAAGAGACAGACCCCACACAGGGGAGGGCAGGGCATGCCAAACCTCTTCTTCCCCTCTCCCTCCCATGTCCATACCCCCCTCTCACCAGAGGGCCAAGGCATTTCTCCCCACTCCCTTCCCCCATATCCAAACCCCATCTCCCTCACAGGAGTGCCAGAGCACTCCCACCCCGGTACTGCCCCTCTCACAGGGGGGTCAGGACACCCCCCAATATTCCCCATACCCACAACTCCCCCTCTCACAGGGGGCTTATTACAAAACCCTTTCTCCCTCCCAACCCTGCCCCTGCCCATTTCCCCCCCACATCCCAGCAATTAAAAACAATTAAAACAGCCTTAACAAGCAACAGGCAGCACCCTCTGCCCCCCTGTGCCCAATCAGCCAACTAATGGTTCACAAACAGCAGCTGCCACAGGCAGTCGCCTGCAGGCAGTCAGGCATCTTGTAGCCCTGCAGGGGGGGTGTGTGGACAAGATGACAGGTCCCAGGTGCAGCAAGCAGCAAAGCCCTCCCTGTAGGCAGTCAGGCTTCTTGTAGCCCTGCAGAGGGTGGGTGTGGGCAAGATGACAGGGCCCAGGATAAGTATTATCCTTTTGCTGCAAGTTAGTCCTACTTTTAACATAACAGTCAGCTCTGTTTTCTCCAAAACTTAAGACATAATGACCTTCAAATATTGCTCCTTAGAATTAAAATAGATGTTCACCATTGTGCCAGTTCAGACAAATCTAGTTAGTGATCACATAGATTTCTTAAGCTGTTCAGTACCCATTAATATTTTCTATATAAACCCTTCCTGATCTACCCACCCATAGCATCTTCCTTCGACAGTTGAAACCAATCTTTTCCTGACAGGATGGCTATAAGAGGGTTTGTGTAGCAAATGCTATTTCTTCCACTTTCATTTTTATGATGCTCCCAACTTCCACCCACAGTCAACAAGATCAAAATGCTGCCACCTTTCTGCCAGAACACAGCCACTGTGCTTATCAATCTTTATCTACACGCTTCCCGGGTCACCAACCTTTGCTATTGCTGTGCCAATCCAATATCAGTTTTAACTGAATTTGTTTTAGGAACAATGATATTCACCTCTTGATGCACAAATGCTTTATTAACAATCATGGGAACTGCTTAGAGAAGACAAATTTTGGCCCATTATGAGAGCCTGAAGCCATTATGAAAGCATGACAAGAATGGCTAGGTTACTGACATCTGGAAAATAGCAGATGTTCACTCTGTTGACTGCCCAGTGAACACTAACATTTATTATAATATACTAACTAGTGTGAGTACTGAAGCTGTCACCATTATAAAAGGATCCCATCCCTATAACCTGTAGTCTACACATAAGGCCTTTTTATTTGGCCAGACATTTAGAAAGCAGGGATAGGGTGTGGGTATTTTGCATGTTGTAACGTGCCCTGAGCCCTCGGGATAGAGATAGATAATAAATATTTTTTTATTATTTTTTTTTACTTAGGAGTTTTAATTTATACCTCTTAATTAAGCAGGAGCAAGGAAACTGTTTCCCCACTTCACTCACTGAACAGACACTTAACCCCATTAATAAAGAAACTGTCAATACACACTTTTTTTTAATGTTAAATAAGAATTCAGTTTTTGTTGACTGTTATAGTAAACTCTGGTACTTGCAAGGAAAAACTATGAAGTTATGGCTCACACTTTTTTCACACACCTTTTTACCATAAAGGTATCACACAAGACATGCAAACACTTATTACAACTTCTAATACATGTTATACCTGCAATCCGTTGCTTTTGGGGGAAGAATATATGGAAAAAGAAGCTCAGTAAGTTTCCTTAAATAGTGAAGTTCATCTCTTCTGCTTCTCAAAGCCACATGCAGCTCTGGTCCATATTCTTCTAAAGCAGCTTGCTGTAAAAACTCTGCATTTTTCACTAAAAGTGAAACAAAGTTGCAGTAAAATGTCCCATTAACATTTTTTCTTCATACTGTAAAGCAATGAGTCAGGAAGTTCTTTTTACTTTCTTACCCAATCCTGTATTACAAACGTAGTGGGTGATTTCACACGTTACATTTTTGGCATTCATCGCAGTCAACCGCGGGGGGGCGGTGAAAGAGCCGTGCACGTCTGTTAGCTGGCATCCAGATGGTCACCACAGTCAAACGCGGCCCTGGTGAACCTAACCATGCTTCGTGTCAGGGTGGGAGGAGGTCCAGAAGTGTGGTGAATGCCCACCGCGGCAGGGGTGAATGAAAAGTAACTTCTGAAGGGAAACCCCTGGCCGCGGTGGAAGGAACTGAACACGGGACGTGGTGATGGCACGCAGCGTCGCTGCTAGGCAACCAACAACAAGCGGCTCACAGAGGGAGATTTAAAGGGCAGGCAGTAGTAGGGAAACGTGGCGGAGTAGGCGATGGAGAGGAGGGAGGAGGACACGGAGCGGAGGATGGAGCGAGAGGGCGAGGAGGAGGTGCAGCAGCAGCAGAAGGGGGAACACGGGCCAGCGGGTGACACCCAGCAGCACACGGGGCCACCCCGGAAGAGGGTAGGGGGTGCAGCTGTGAGCGGGTGGGTCGGAGCAGGGGACAGGAGGGGCACAGGAGGAAGGAAGGGACCACAGCTGACAGGAGCCTAACCAGAAGCCCCCACTGTACCCCCATACAGACCAGCAAGAGGGGACGCACCTTGGAGGTGGCAGAGGCCGGAAGGAGCCACAGACACGCGGCAGCGGGTGCGGAGGAGGAGGTGGTAGTGGAGTGGCCGGTACCCCAGCGCCGGTATCACGGGGGGGGGTCAGTGGGGGTCTCCAGGAGACCCATGACCTAATTGCTATCTGGGAGACACCCGAAATGCAGGAAGAGCTGGCTGTCAATGCCAGGAATGAGCAGATGTTCGCCCAGATAGCCACGGAGATGGGGGAGGCTGTATACGACCGAACGCCCACACACTTCCGGACTAAATTAAGCAACTCAAAATGGGGTTCAAGGGCATAGCAGACAACAACCGGTGCTCTGGGCAGGCGGCACATGCCTCCCCCTAAATGGATGCGCTGAGCCGGGTGCTGCACCGCAAGGGCTCCATAGTGGCCCAGCACCCAGTAGGAGGTGCGGCGCGCGCAGGAAGACACACACCCCCTTGCAGCCGGAGTGCCCCACGCAAGCCCCGACGCCGGCCACCGACACCAGGGAGGAGATGCCAGGCACCTCGGGCACATGCGCCCGACACTCCCCCAGCCCGACATCCGGCGAGGCCACACACACCCCAGCAGACTCCGAGGAGGTGGAGGGTGAGGAGGAAGCAGTCACCCTGACCCTAGCGGCCTGCAGACTAGGAGACGGGCCAGACACCAGCCCCAGCCTCAGAGGGAACGGATACTGTGCGGCTCACCACGGCCCGCAGTGAAGCAATTGACACCGGGGTGGGATTCACTGTGGTGAATCTCACCGCATCACATCTGAAATCACCCAATGTTTTAAAGATCCATCCCAGTTGTCAGAAATCTACAAAATAATCTTAGGAGAAAGACTCACTGGATGCAATTACTCTTATGCCTACGAGTGTCCTGCATTACCGGTAGTGCTTCTTACTCCAGAAATCTGAACATATCAAGAAAATATGAGCATAATCTAGGTATTGTTTATTTTGTATGGAGATGGAGCCAGTCAGTTTTCATTATTCTAGCTGGTGATATACTGCAGCTTATACAAAGGGCGTCAGGGCTGGAAGCAGTGGCTGGAAATTTTATCCAGTGTACAAAATGGATAAAAGTTGGCTGGAAGACTACTGAATAATGGACAAGTCAATCAAAATATTATCCATAAATTTTAAGAGGCTGAAAGGTCCCATTAAAAGAATGATGCTTTACAGCGAGAGGAGAGACCTAGCATTGTCTTACTATAAGAAACCCCATTTGCAGTACCAACATGAAAAATACAAGGACAAACAGGATGCCTTCATCACATTGGTCTTCAGAAAAGTCAAACAGAAAAGGAGTAGTTATTCTCCTTTTCAGACATCTTCCTTTTGTATTTAAAGAGAAACTGGTGAATGAAGGAGTCAGATAGGTTTGGACCAAGGGCTCTCTAATCAGAAAAACAGTAACAATAGCTGCCCTATATACTCTCAAGCAAGATCAAATTTCTTTTGTTTTTTTCATGCATTTTTTAAAAAAGTCCTTAAAACATTTAAAGAGAAGATTATTTTATGTAAAGATTTCAACAGTCATAAAACTCCTCCTTGATCAGTCAAAAGGCTCAGGGGATACATGTAGGAAACTCTCCCATAGATCAATTAGAAGAGCAGGATTTGAAAAATATCCAGATGAAGCAAAAACCTGTACCCTAGCCTACATGTTTTGCACAAGACTATATTTTAGGATTTACATATTCTACATTCCTGATTCTGTGGCACATCAAGTACTCCCAACATTTATGGGAGTGATCAACCAGTCTGATCATGCACAGGGGCACCTGGTGTTGTTAAACTGGGAACCAGTAAATACTGATTTTCCAAGACAACAAAACAGAGCTCTGCGTTATGACCCCCCTAAGGGTAAAAGAATTAAGCAAGGCCTTTCAGAGGTTACCCAAGAATGAATGATAACATCAAATAGTTTTAAACTCCTCCACAGAATGCTGGCACGGCAGTGATCAGAGGTATTCTCATTGCAAAAAGCCTTCCATCTTAAACATAAGCAAACAGGATCCCAAACGTTATAACTCAGAGGTAAACCAGGTGCCTCACAAGTCAGTAAAGCAGAGCAGCATTATCAATATACAAAACAAAATACTAAAAAAGTAGAATAGAATATATATTACAAACTGTTTAGCGGTAGGCTATTACAATACACAGACATACCTTGATCAAAACGTTCACCGGAATTTTAAAACAGTGTCATCCATAGTTAAAATAAACATAAAATCAGTACAAAAAAAAACAACCTCAGTTCACACATATAGGTTTGCACCAGTAAATAACACTATCCCAATACGCGATATAAAAATCTACCATTGCAGCCATTCCATCCCAAAATTTAAAACCACTGCAAACTATGGGGAGACCGTGCCACCGGGTTGTAATTTGCTAGCAGACACCTGAAATAAAAAACAATGACACCCGGCGCATTACCTCCAAAGAGGGAACTCTAAATAAAATTTTAACACAGGTTTCCCATGATTTCCCAGCATGGGTACCCAACAGAGAGGATAACAACCTTTCCCATGCACCCACGTAATGGAGGCAGTCTAACATAATATGTCTCCCCAGCAGGGACTGCCTAGAGAAATGAACTACTAAATGCATGTGACTATGGGGTCTTTCTCGCCCACTTTCAGGCATTGTTAGATCTCCTCGTACTATGTATTGAGAAGCCACCTCCTATAAATCGGAAGGTTCAATCTGTGGATTCGAAAGTCTGGTATGATGCTGAATGCAGGGAAAGAAAGCGGGAACTGGTTAAGGCTAGGGAGAAGTGGTACAGGCTTAGGGTGGTAGAAGACTGGAAATAATTTATCCAAAGCAGGAGGAGTTATGGTAAACTCCTCAGAGAAAAGAGGAGACAGAGGGCGAGTCAGTTGTGGGCTGAAATACAAATGGCAGCATGAACCAAGGATGCAAAGAAATTTTGGAAGTTAGTTAACAGCTGGAAAGTGGCAAAAGGGAGGGGGAATGAGATCTGCCTAGCGGAAGGGGTGTGGGTTGCCTTTTTAACCAAAATCTACGAGGGTGTGGATGTGGTTAGTACAGTTGTGGCTGATGGGATGGAGCACATGGTCCCGGGTGGAAAGGAGTTAACCTTTATCCCCCTCGCCTCAGAAGAGGAGGTTGCGCGGGCAGTGAATAGGCTTCCTGTAGGTAAGGCTCCAGGGAGAGATGCTATACCGCCTGAGCTTTTTAAAAGTTTTGTGGCTTGGTGGACTCCCCTGCTAGCATGGCTATTTACGCTGATAAACCTCACAAAAGAGATCCCAGAGCCATGGGCTACAGCTGTGACCGTTCCGATCTTCAAGCAGGGCAACCCTCTGGACCCGACCTGTTATAGACCCATTAGTCTCCTCACTATATTAGGCAAACTGTATGCTAGAATAGTGCTGTTGGCTCTCGAGACTTGGGTAGCAACAGATCACCCTTTGAGGGAAGAACAAGTGGGCTTTGTAAGTCTAAATCAACTATGCACAACTGTTACGTACTGCAGCACCTTATAGATAAATACGTTAGCATTAGAAGGGGGAACCTCTTTGTCGCCTTCATAGATTTCTCCAAGGCGTTCAATTCACTTTACAGGGAATGCCTTTGGATTAAACTTAGAAAGATGGGGATCCCTCTGGACCTACTTGAGGTACTGATCAAGGTGCATCATGATACCACAGCAGTTGTGAGGCTGAGCCCGAAGGGAAATGTTTTGAGAGAATTCCCCCTTCAGAGGGGGGTCAGGCAAGGGTGCCTGCTTGCACCCCTTCTTTTTAACTTATACATCGATGATTTGGCCCCCACAGTTACTGGGGCAAATTCAACACCGCCGCGCATAAAGGAGAGAGCTCTTTCTTGTCTCCTATACGCAAACGACATAGTGCTTTTTTCTCAGACAAGGCGGGGTTTGCAACAGGCACTAATGTCTTTGCACACCTATTGCCACTTGGAAGGTGGCATTTTCCACATCCCCTGGCTAACATGCTCTCTACAGTATGTTGTTTGGCTCTAAATTATTCAGGGCATCCCCCATGTTAAAGAGGTGGTGACTTATGTTCATTCTATGGATTTTACTATGTTTTATAGCATGCATTTGCATTATACAGGCAATGATAGGATACATACCACATAATGCTACGTCAGTGTGGTCGTGTACTATATTAAGTATGTGTATATTTTATCTCCCTTATTTTTATTTTATATGTGTATATATATGTTTTATTTTGATTGTATACGGTAAAGACTAAAGTCAGTACCTTAATAATAAACGAATGAACGAGCATACCTATTGTCAGAAGAATGTGCTTAGTATCAACTTGGGGAAATCTAATATGATGACTTTTGGTAAGGCACGGGTTAAGTGGTGGTTGGGGGATCAAGAGCTTACCCCAACGCAACAGTATACTTACCTTGGGGTAGTTTTTTCAGCTCGTAATCGCTGGAATTTGAATTGTGAGACACAAACTGCCAAAGCAAACCAAACAGTTGAAGGGTTGCTTAGGCTATATCACACAATCCCGTCGGCCCCGGTAAGGCAGATGTTAGAAATTCTTGATAGCAAGGTGGTTCCTAGCCTTACATATAGAGGAGAAACAACAGTAATGGGGTATTCTAGAAGTATGGAGGTTCCCCAGAACTACTTCCTCCGCACGCTACTGGGAGCCTGTCTCTTATACACATCTAGATGTGTATAAGAGACAGGCTTACGATGCTTAGAATGGAGACTGGGAGGCTATCCATATTTGTGCATTTAACCCTGAGGTTCCTTGGCTTTTGGAAGAGTATCGCGGGGGGTGGAGCAGTGTGGAGCAAGCTTAGCGCAGAGCTGTTACCTGGAACAGAAGGGACACAGGGGATCCCCTAAATACCTGTGGATAGGTCTCTTATACACATCTAGATGTGTATAAGAGACAGCCCCTATGTTCTGTTCCAGTGTCCGCAATATGCTGCCCTCTGGGAACTTTGGATTAGCCCCATTTTCTCTACAGAAATGGAGTCCCCTGAGGAGCAATATGTAGTCTTACTTGCTATGACAGACTCGCAACAGCTTAAATCGGTAGCAATGTTCCTTATGCTGGTAGATCGAGCGAGCAGGGTCCTCTAGATAGGGCTGTTGGCTGGTTTCGGGGTTTTGAATTCAATTTGCCCTTTCGCTAGGGGCCCTATACCCTTTTTGGGCATTGGCGACCACCCTGATCCCAAATTTTATATTTTGCCATTTGGGCAATACCCACAGTTCTATCTTTCGCTTTTCTGTGTGTTGTTTTGAACCTTGTTTAAAACTTTGTGTTTTATTTACTTTCTGTTCCTTTATCCTTTGTAAATAGCAAATTTGCTGATTACTAAATAAATGATGATGAACATAATATGTTTGACGGATTCTGTATGCCGCAATTTACAAGAGCACAGGCGTTCAGCCAGCGGAGTACCCCGGTACCGCTCTTGCGTCACCACAGACGGGAAATAGTTTACCTGGGTCAAAAAAACGAATCTCCTGCTCATTGGTGAGAGCCCACATTCCAAATAGCCCCTAGGCACAGTTATATCAGCACCATCCATCAAGAGAAAATAAGGACCCAGAGCACTACTTACTCTTACTGTCGCGTACCTCTCCTGAAGGACAATATCCGACAGTCGCTGGGTCACTAATCTTTTTGCTGTTTTGTACCCCAAGAGCAATAATGCCTCCAGTGAAAATCCTAAACTTTTTAATTTCCCAAAACAGTCATCCACCAGCTGTTTACACATCTGTCTACCACCACCAATTGTGATAAGGGGGCAGCCAGTTGGAACCATAACCTGAGACAGTAATTGAGGGCTCCCCTCCATGTCCTCTCCTGTAGCGGGGTCAACCCACACTCCATGGCAATAGCTGTGCCACTAATCCCTGGGGGAGTAGCCGTGCCGCCCAGGCCGAGCTTAGACGTCTTTCTCGGCTCTATAGATCATCCAATAAGGCCAGAATTAGGGTGGATTTGGTGGTCAGTAGAAGGGTCTATAGGGAGCTTCTGAAGTCCAAAAGGAATTTCCATATAGGCAGGCTTGGATCCTGTTGGAGAGGGCTTCTAGGGATCTGAACTCACAGAGATTTTGGAAAATGGTCAGAGGGGTGGGGATTGCAGTGTAGAAAAGCTGTCTCAAGACCACATGCAGGTGTCATCTCAGATGTGGGAGGCTCACTTTATGGGCTTGTATGCTGCCCACCCCTGGCCAGGGTGACCCTCTGGTGTTGCTGCCCACTTCGGACGATTGGGACCCCGTTAGCCTGGGAGATATAAAACTGATCTCGCTTAAAAGCGGTAAGGCCCCTATTGGAGATTTCATACCAGCTGACTTTCTGAAACAAGAGATTGACTGGTGGGCTCCGGTGTTAGCCACCCTGTTCACTGGAATAAATTCTTCTGGTAAAATCCTGGAGGACTGGGGGGAGGCAATTGTAGTGCCCATCTTTAAGAAGGGCTCTCCCAACAACCCTAAGAACTTTAGACCTATCAGTCTGCTTAGCATAATCGGGAAGTTGTATGCAAAGTTCCTTTTAGTTAAACTGAGAGGGTGGGCTGAGTTACAGAACATAGTGGAGAATGAGCAAATTGGTTTCCGAGAGGGGAGGGTGACTTTGGACCATTGTTTTCTCTTGTCGCATTTGATTCAGAAGTATGCAGGCCCGGGCCTTATATACGGCTTTCATTGATCTGATCCCCCGGGAGCGGCTTTGGCAGAAGCTGCTCGCTCTAAACATTGACAGGAGGTTGTTACACCTGATAATGGTCTTCATACCAACACCTGTATCAGGGTCAGATTGAATAACTCAGGGGCCCTGTCCAATAAGATTCAAGTGGATGGGGGGGGTCAAACAGGACTGTATTCTGGCCCCCACTCTCTTTAATTTATATTTGTATGATCTGGCAGGGAATTTCCCAGCGGGGCCTTGTCACCTGCCTACCGTTCATGAGACTGGTGTTCCTTGTCTCTTGTATGCGGATGACACTGTGTTTTTGGTCTGTACCCAAATAGGCCTTAGGCGTTCATTGGACCGTTTTGCGAATTACTGCCGGAAAATTTGGTAGAGATCAATTACGCAAAATCAAAAGTGGTGGTCTTTTCCCAGAAAAAATCCAATCACAGGTGGCTCATTGGGACCCATGAGATTGAACAGGTCAAGTTCTATAAATATTTAGGGCTCCTTTATCAGGCAAGGGGGGTTGGTCCCTGCAAGCTCAGGTGGCGATGACCAGGGCCAAAAAATTAAACACAGCCCTTTTATCCTTTTTTTGGGCTAAAGCAGGCTCCCTTGTGGCACCCGCAATTAAAGTGTTCGCCCTGAAATGCGTACCTCAATTGTTGTACGGGACACATTTCTGGGCACTGGGCAAATTAAAGCTCCTGGAGAGGGTGCATGATGCCTTTGTCTGTGCCCTACTGGCTGAGTAAAAAAGTAATAGACAGGCTCCTGGCTAGAAGGCCCAAGAAAAGAATAGTATGGATATATTGATAATCCCATTAGTTAGAAATAGCACTGGGCAACTAGTTGTTAGCTCAGAGGAGACAACTGAAGAGTTTGGATGATTTTATTAAAAACAAAACCCGTACAACTTCAGATAAGCCTAAGCAGCAGGAAGTTAAGAGTACCTTAGGAGTTTACCTCTGTCTCACTTGGAAAAGCAGGGCAAAAAATCCTTGGATACTCCCATTTCAAAGGAGAAAGCGGAAACAGTTAAAAACGTGAAGACAAATAAAGCAGCAAGTCCTGGTACAAGGCCAAATACTATAATGCTCTTGAAGTCTTAGTTCTCATACTAAATGAATGACAAAAGAAAGATAGAAAGATTCCCTTCTTTTGGAAAAAAGCAAGGATATTAGTTAACAGAAGAGTAAAATCTGTCTAGTTCTTGTTCATACAAGCCCATCTCTTTAATAAATGTTGATGCAAAGCTTGCCAGCAAGGTACCAGCAGCTAGGTTTGAGGGAATTTTGCTCAGGTATCTGGACCAACCCAGATTTAATTTGGGTATACAAATATTTGCTATTGCTAATATTAGAAAGAACCCCAATTTGGTGTACCATATGGATAAAGACGCCTTGTGTCTTACTTTCTCTTGTTAGAGAGAGCTTTTGATTGTTTACAGGGGGATTATATTCAGGGACCCATGTTCATTGCATTTCCCCCATTTCCACCAATGGGGAAAATGCGGTGAACACTGGTTCCCGAACTCTAGAAACATCTTATTTCAGGGATAAGTTGAGGAGTTGTATATTTCAGCTGTAGACAAGGATCCAGGGTGCTTCTGTATTGGTGAACAGAACTTCTGCAAATGGATTTCAGCTTGCAAAGGGGATAGTCAGGTGGTCTAGCCCCGTAGCTATTTATGCTAGCAGTGGAACTATTATTAAAAGCATCCAGGCAAGAACATGAAATAAATGGAATAAAGGACAGCGCAGGAAGGGGAAATAAAGTAGTTCTATGTATACACAGAAGATGTGTTGTTCTTTGCACGAGCCTTGCTCTTCTCCCTCAAAGCAACGGAAACACAAACCTGAAAATTCAGTTCCATTTCTGGAAATATATGATAAATCAATATAAACTAGAATTTGTATTTCTGAGGAAATTGAGTAGGAATGCAAAAAGTGTTACAATTTTAAATGGGTTGAAAGTTTAATGAGATATGTGGGTATTAACCTTCCAGAAAGACACAAGGAACTTTAAAAAGCCAATTATTTATCCGTCTGGTCCAAACCCACAAAAATCCTTAAGGAATGGTGCAGGATTGGAGAAATGGGCAGAACAGCAGTGATAAAAATGTATTCCCCCCTCCCCGCCCTTTTAGTCCAACATTTACCAATATGGATTCTGGATGTAACTTTAAAAGCTTATCAAGCTGGTTTTTTTTTTAACTTCACCTGGAAACATAAGAGGCTACGGGTGAGGGCATCAGCATTATTATATATGTCCTGGGAGAGAGGGAGACCTAGCAGTTGACAATACTGCAGCACAGATGAAAGGTATCATTAACTGGTATGTGCCACTTTTCCAAAGTTATGGATCAACACTGAATGAGAGCAGTGTGAGGAGACGAAGCTTTCAGATGCATGCGCAATAAATAAATAATTTTGGGGGGGGGGGGGGAAGGAAGGAAGTACGGGCTTTTTCAGACAAGACACTCCTTACCCACCTCCCACCCACTACACGTTACAGGGCACTCATAGGGCAACACTGCAGCCCTGCAACATGTATAGTGGGCGGGTAACGGGTGGAGACTGTCTTGTCTGAAAACACCTTTACTTACCTTTTTTTTTAAACAAAAAAAATTGCCTAAATATCTCTCACATCAATTTTTGTGTGTGTCTTATCTGAAAATGCCCTATGAAGTGGTTTTCTTCTTGTCACGCCCCTTTGCTCATAAGGTAGCAAAGTACCTTTGCTCATAAATAAATAATTTCTCCTCAGAACCTGTCAAGCAGGCATTACCAAACTTGGTCAATGGTTTCTGCATGAGGATAGGAAATTTTACCAAGAAATTTATGATAATCCCAATGAGTTAAGAGTCTCCTTTTCAAAATAACTTCAAATTAAAAATGTTATAAATTAAGAATATAGCAATTACCAAACCCCTTAACCTTTGCTCAAAATCGAGCAACTGACACATATGGACCCAAAAGACAAATATACACTGTTTTAACAGAGAAAGGGTTAAATAAAAAAACATAAGCAAATAGAAGCTTGGGAGTGGGACTTGGGGAAAGAAACCAAAATGGAGCAATGGAAGAAGATATGACACACACTATTCAGCAGCCAGATGTATTTTACATAAGGAACATTTCTATAAAATGTTCCACAGACAGTATTTATCCACTGTTCAGACTCAACATATTTTCTCTGATAGCAATGTAAGTTGTTGGAGAAAATGTGGAGAGGCTCTTTTTTTTCCATATGAGGTCTGAGGTCCAAATATTTTGAATAAAATATTAGCTGCTGTTTATTGTAGATGGCAACATTCCATTAGACTTGCTGCTCTGCCTATTGACTAAGTCTACTTCGTGCAGACTGCAAAATGTATCTTTTTTGTTAGCAGCTAGATTATATATCCTTCAGCTTTTGGGGGGGGGGAGGGAATAGTTCATAATTAGAGCTGAAAGAGTTATCCATGAGGATACTATTATATGGTGGATTTGTGGGATATGAACTGCCTCCAGGCAGTCCTCCACCGGATATCTTCATGGATAATCTGTGCAGCTGAGAGGGGACGTGGATTTATACTTACCTTTATCGTGGCAGTGAGCGGATGCAGGACAGACAGCCCCAGGAAAGCTGCTGGTGCTGCTGCCGCCATCCGTCACCATTGCTGGTAAGTGAAAACCCTCTCCACCCCTTCCCTCGCCCCAAGAGCCTTTAGGCAAAAAGTTCACAACTTTATACTAGGGTGTTCAACATACAGGTGTGTGGTACACAAGGCGATTTCCAGCAGAGCAGGAAATCCTGAGCCATTTCCTCAGACAAATGACTTATCAGCTATTGTTTGTAGCCCACAGCTGCCACTGCCCTAAGAGCCATGGAAAGCTTCTGCTGACAGTGCCATCAAAGCTTACTCCCAAGGTGTTCCCCTCTGGCATTTGGACAGGAAATTCAAGGGAAGTTGGGTCTCTGCAGCAGTACAGTGTCCTGCAGACAGCACAGAAGTCATGTTTCCTGATGTGTGTGTGTGGGGGGAGGGGGGGGAGCAGAGGGAAGGAGGCTGCTGAACATTTACAGGAATAAGTGAGTGAGGGCATTATCAGCTGGAGGTTAAAATTAAAAATCAATTTAATCAAATTAAATTTGGTCCAGGAGGCTGAAACTCCTCAGTTAGAGGGCAGAATGGGTGTGTGGCACAGTGTTGGGCCCCCCAAATATTTAAGTTGACCACTCTTGCTCTGTATCCTAACAACACTGAATGCAGACTAACAGCGCAAGGACAAAAAATTAAAAGTTAAGGCAAGGATGGATGTGCAGGCCACGGAGTAGACACCTCCAGGGGTCAGAAACGGACCATAGGCTGGTAGTTCCCCATTCCTGCGCTGTAAATCAAACTAGGTGACCCAAGTGCTCTCTTCTGACCTCAAAATCTATGAAACTATGAATTTACTGACTTTCTATAACCTGAAATAAGAGCTTTTAGCATTTCTCTGTCTGTCATAATTTGTTTCCTATTTAAGATATACTCAAGTTTCATCCTGCTTTCATTTTGAAGTAAATACTATTTTGGTGCTTGTTTTGTTGAAACTGAAGCTGGATGGAAACTTTTCTGTCAAAGGTGCTGTATAAAAAGGATATACCAATAGCTATTTTGGGGGGGAAGGAATCTTAGTCTTGGCAAGTAAATGTTGATTTACTGCATCTTATCGTAATAAACATTTTATCAATGTGAGAACTGTGTTATATCAGTCCACGCTTAGTTGCACTCAATTCAGTAGGCCCTGTACAAAGTCACATGCCCAACGTAAGTAAAATACAAAACAGACACCTGCAAACTTATTTATTTATTGAATGTTATACCCTGTCCTTCCCCTAAGGCTCATGGTGAGTAAGTTGAAAGAGTTAACATTGCTTTATTTAGCACATGGATTCCTTGTACACAAACCCCTCGACTAGGGTATGACTTTACAATAGGAAGTCAGTTACTGGAGATTCCTGAGCATATTACCAGTTAGCAAATGAAGTCCAAGTCGCATATTATAAGTGGTTCATATAACAGCCACTAAAAGGAGCCTCAGTCTTCCCATTGCTACAAGGCTCATTTTTAGTTGTTTACAAGTTCATCAAAGTTCTTTTTAGCTGAAGCCTCTGTATTTGATGTTAATTGGGTAGGATTAAAAAATCTTCAAAATACACTAAGATATTTACATAGGTGTGTAAAAAATGTTTTGATGCTTAAAACATCTGCAAATTCCAACACTAGCTGAGAAGTTCAACTTACTCCACCAGAGTTTTAATAAACTCGCTGAATTATACTTCTTTGAATTGGCTGAATTTCAGAAATTGTGCATGCAGCACAGGTAACATGAATTTAACACATGGGCTGGGATCCATCAGCCACTTATTCCAGAGCAGTCCCATTGGAACTCACAATCCACAGGGTTTCAATAAGACTAATTTGAAATAAGTGGTTGGTGGATCATGACCACAGTTGTTAGTGTGGTTAATTGTTACCTTTTCATATATATATATATTTTTAAAATGCACCATTTCATTTCTTATTGCTTATATGAATCTATTGGAATGGTATTATGAAATACACTTAGAATATGTTATACCGGACTGGATTAGAAAGATATATTACCTCAGTATTCTGGAAAGAGATCAAATATATCTCAAGTTACATAGCTGGCTGAGTTTTGACCCTTATAAATCAGAGAGAGACTGCTTGCATAAAGTTTTCAATCACTTTCAAATGTCTCTCTAATCCAGACCCAGCAGCAAGGACAATAGTGTTTTTTTTACGAAGGGTATTGAAAGCAATAGCACAATGTTGGATGGTGGAACAAATAAGCTAGCACAATAGCAAAAGTGAGATATGTTTCAGGCTGGTATATTAACATTTAATAAAACCATATAAAGTTGCTTAATATTACCTTTCTGTCTGGCTTTCACTATCACTTCTATATGCTTCATAGCCGCCGTTAGCATCTTCTTTGTTATAACCATTGGAATATCCACCTAAACAACAAGTTCAACGAAAACAATTTCCCTCAAATTAATAGAACGGATGCTATCAAGAATATTTGTTTCCATATACTTCTTAAACAAGCTAGTCATAAGTCATTCTCTAAAAAACCACCATTAAGTACAGCAATTGATGACATGCTCATTTCAAAGGAAAAGCATAGCACTTACAATTCAAAGTTAATGTTTTCTTGTCAAACTGAGAAGCATAGACTATTCAGCTTTGAATCCCAAATATCGAGAATTAGGTTTAAAGCGAAGGCAACTTTTGCATCAATCATGCAAGTTCCTTCACCTAACAAGACATGGCTCCCAAAGAAGCTGTGTCCAGATCTCCTCACACACAATAGGAAGCCGTTTATAGGAAAGTGCTAAGTGAAACAATTTTGAGCTTTTCACCCACCACTAGAATAATTTTACTCATCAAAGAGTCTAACATAAAAAGACAAATCCCATTCTTTTATGCTGCCTTTCGTCTAGCCACTCTAAATTTTCCATTCAAATATTTATTAATTCACATTTTTATTCCTCCCTTCCCATTAAGGCTCATTTAATCAGTGATGACTAGAAATACTTGTTGTTATTATTATTATAAGCATTTGTATAGCACCAGCTGCGTACCTGGCGCTTTACAGAACAATAAGATAGACGCGGTTCCTGCCTACAGCTTGCAATCTAATAGACACGGAGGGGGAGACAAGGAGAGGGGACATAGGGAGAGACAAGGGATAAATAAAATTCAAGCAGATGCGAAATCTCAGGTGCACGTACTTGGCTTGGTTGCGGTTAGGCAGGAGTCCGCACGGAGGGCAGACAGTAAATATTGAAAGGAAAGTTGTAACAGGCATCGGGAAAGGCATTGAGGAAGAGGTGGGTTTTGAGGAGGAATTTGAAGGTGTGGAGAGAGGGGGCAAGGGAAATGTGGGCAGGGAGGGAGTTCCAGGCATGGGGGGAAGCAAGGGAGATGGGACAAAGGTGGTTAGGGGAGCAGGGGAGATGAGGGAGGGGGCAGAAGAGGAGCAGAGAGTGCGTTCAGGAGTGTGTAAGGAGACAAGGGCAGAGAGGTAAGGGGGAGCCAGGTTGTAAAGGGATTTGTAAGTGAACACCAGGAGTTTGTGAAGGATGCGTTCGGGAAGGGGGAGCCAGTGAAGCGAGGAGAGGAGAGGTTGTACATGGTCAAAGCGACGGGATGAGTGGATGACCCTAGCAGCGGAGGTTTGGATGGAGATAAGGTTGCAGTAGTCAAGGCAAGAGATTACCATGGTGTGAACAAGGGTTTTGGCTAAGAGAGAAAGAGGCGAATCTGAGCAATGTTGTGGAGGGCGAAGCGACAGGACTTGGCAACAGAGTCGATGTAAGGTTTAAAGGAAAGGTGAGTGTCGAAGACGAAGCCCAAGCTATGGGCTTGGGGAACAGGGCAGATGGTGACCCCATCAATAAGGATGGACAGGGTAGAGGAAGGGTGGGTAGGGAGGTTTTAACTTCTAATTTAAAATTATATCACAGCACCTCAAAAAATGATTTACAAAATAAATTTTCTCTCCACCTTCAGTCTGTGCAGAATTACCCAAAAAGGAGTCTAAAAAGGACATTGCAACACAGTTGTAAGTTTACAAGAGGAAAAGATATTATAAGCTATTTTCTCTTTTAATCTATTAGGATGTTCAACATGAACATAGCTACAGCTGAACAAATTAACTATCCTCTGCATGCTTCTTGGAAAACACAATATACTCATTTACATAAACAGACAGTCCAGACTGCCTACTTAAATCCATTTATTGTGAAAACTCTTCTCTTATACCTTGAATTATAAACACAGAAGTGGAATTGAGGCTCTAGGACCTAGTATCATACAATAACTCTTATTTACATACACTATCTTGAATGCATAACTTATTGACTTACTACGCCTAGATTTTAACTTGATTCGTATTTAACCTGTCACAGTGGTTTAAGTTACCCATTAATGAAACAGTCACAAACGAGTTTTACACAACACAAAATTGTTAACAATAACTGTTATTACAGTAGATGCACTCAATATAAAATCTATCAGCAAGAAAATTTGAAAACAGCGTCTTTCCATAACCTACCATACCTACCCCCACAGTATACAACATTTCCACAGCTACACATCACACCTAACTAAACCAACCCTTTGCTCTCAGCCAATTAAGACCCAAGAGTGTCCTTTATTTTTATTTATTTATTTATTATTTAATATATTTATATCCTGCCCCTCCTGCAAACAGTCCTTTATATTGCTTCTTCCCGATAGGAGAGGTGGGAGCATCAGCTGCATCTTTAGTATACCAAGTCACACTAGATACAGACAAAGCCCTCTTTCATCTATCTACATCATATCAATGTCCCATGTCATGTTTGTCCTGTACAATAATAAAAAAACAATCAAATTGACATCTGATGATAACGGTTAACATGCTGTCTTTCTATGGAAAGGCAAAGGGAGAGTAACTAAATAAGGATATATTTCTACATAATCGCTACGACAACAATTAACACCTAAACTAGTAATGTGGATGTATAAGTAGCATTTCAGATACTGTGTGCCTTAAAATTTGGCCTTTGGTTTTAGGCAGACTAGACTAGAGACTTTTTCTAGGTTCGCACAAGTCATTGTAATTATTGGGCTTCTTAGATATTTATTAGAAAAATGTACCCACAATTTAAGAGACTAAAATCTTTGAACGTTTTGCAAGTATACAAGCAGATGTGGAGAGAGTAGGAGCAATTACAGAACTACATCTCCTTAGTATCTAGTATGCCCCTCCCAATACATTCCATATAATGACTTGTTTTCGGTACAGACAACTTGTTTTTGGTACAGCCACTGCAGAATAAGAAATACTTTGCCATGGTATGCTTACCTTGTGAATTCTGCGAACTAATACAGATGCAAAGAAACGCAGCGTTATTCTCAGCTCATCTACAAAAGACTCATCATCAGTTATGTCCCTGAAGAATTTTAAAAACCAAAGAAAATGAGAAAGCAATTAAAATTAACAGTTTGAATTAAATCCATGCATATGACAACCAGCACTTCTGAAAGAACTTTTAATAGCATTAAAGATGCCATTTAATCACAAGAACTACCACCCAGCTGAGAACATAAGTACTTGGCAGGGCCAAATGGTGACTTTCTGAGCAAAGAAACAAACACCCCTCCCCACAGGCCTCAAACAAGACCCCTTTGTGCTAAGCACTAGACAAGCCCAAGTTGTCATGATTCTTTTTGGAGCCAGTAAACCTTATATGTAATAGACAAAACAAAATTATGTTTCTCGCTTGAAATACTAACACGACAAAACAGAGTTCAGAGACCGTCCAGCATTCATCAAATTATGAAATAATGAATGCAAGCACTTGTTATGATCTTCCTTAATTGTAATGTCAGGCAAACGTATCCTCTGGATTTCTTATATTTTAAAATCTATTCAGTCAACTAAAAAACCCAGAGGTTTCCTGATTTCCTATAACGTACAAACTGGTGTTTAGACTCCCTCTGCTGTCCTACTGGGTCTTAACTTTAAGTCTGTGAGAAGTGAGCATTTGAGTCCAATGAACTACTCATGCCTTCAAATTA
Source organism: Sphenodon punctatus (assembly GCA_003113815.1). NCBI lineage: Eukaryota > Metazoa > Chordata > Lepidosauria > Sphenodontia > Sphenodontidae > Sphenodon > Sphenodon punctatus. The sequence goes on along the minus strand of QEPC01007703.1, from coordinate 703,625 downwards.
AGAGTATATCTATAGCATTTGCAGAACCAGTGCCACAGCTTGTATCTTGAATGACATTTTCTTCATCCTACACTAATTTGAAAAAGGATTTTTTTTTTCTAAAAAAAAATTCATTGTCAAACATTGTATTAAATTTAGGTGCACAGGAATATTTGTGTACAGAAACCTATACTTGAGTTTCTTGCTATTACCACAGCTCCAAACACAAACAAGACTGGAATAATAGTTAAGACAGCCTTACAAATGCTGGGTCACCTGGAGTGACTGAAATTGTTGCTCAGGTGAAAATCTGAATTACTTGCAATGGCAGAGGATAGACACCAGATCTCACAGTGGCCCCTTTGGTGCTGACAGCCGAACAGTCATCTCATTGATGTGTCCTCTCTGATGCACCAATAGGCAACAACACAAGGAAGAAATGGTGGCAAGGCAGATCCACCACTGGACCTTTGATGCTCCACTCAACCTTCCATCCCACAGATCCTACCCCCTCCTCTCAGAGATGAGAGTTCTAAACTTCCCCATCCTACAAATTCCCCCCTCTATCTACCCACCTCAGGTTGCCCTCAACTCCCCTAAACACTTTCAATTCCATCTACCCAGACATTCCCCAATTTCCCACAAGTTTCCACTCCATCCTCTTTCAGACACCCCATCAATCGCAAATATCCCCCGATGAATCTTAGGCCCTTTTCACACAGACACTCTAACACTATAATAAAATGTAACACTCATTTTATCAGTGTTAGAGTGTCTGTTTGAAAAGGGCCTCAGTTCTCAGGAGCTCCCACCCTGAATCTCCCTACTGCAGTGGCCACGAAGACCTACCTATCGTCTCTAGACACCTGATATTCCACAAGCTCTTACAAACCCCCCAGCTTGCCCTAGAAACTTCCAGCTCTCACAAACTTCCCTGTTCTTTTCTCAGCACAGCCTTCAAACCCAGCTTCCTTTCCTACAGCCTTTGAATCAATCAGTTGATCCCATTTTTTGGCTAGCAACCCCCACATTCCCAGCTGCTCAATTCAGCTGGGAATGTTCTCTCTAAGTGGAGAGTTATATTCTCATCATCACAGAAGAGGTTCAATGTTTAACAAGGTTTTTTCCCCCCAAACATGCCTTTTTCAAACTATCAAAAAATCTAGAAACTGAAAAAGCCTTTTCAACCCAAATTTCAGAAACTCTTCGGGTTTTTTTTACATAAACAAGTACTTCTGCTTAACCAATAAGATATAAAAGTAATGAAGTGAAAACATTCCAAAAAAGGTCTTAAATATGGAAGCCAAATACATATTTTGCAAAAGCCTGATTCCAAGACACTGTCTTGAATAACTAGACTTTAATTTATAGAAAGCAATCTTTGGAAATTCATACCTGTACCAAGGATAAACAAAATTTTCAAGCACCAGCTCAAGCACCTGCATAGAACAAAGACTCACGTTACAAAAATTAGTTCATTATTCTGTGTCCCTGATGAAATATTTGAAAATATTACAGCATGAATATCTTCTTTCACTTCACAAGACATGTACTTAGGATTTTGAAGTGTGGAGAGATAAGAGGGAAAACAAAATGTAGTGCAGAGAGTATATAAAACATAGAGGCATCCAGAAAACAAGGGATGGGGAAGGTAGAAATGTATTTCTGACAGTCCTTTACAGTGCAAAACTGTGAGCCGCACAGTCAAAGGTTTGTAAGAAAGACAAGCCTTCATTCATAGAAGGAACCATGTGTGCCAGGAAGAGAAGCTACGAGGACAGAATGGGTGATGGAGCATTCAATAACAAACCCAAGCATTCAAGTCAGGAGAATGCAAAGCCTTCCAAAGTTCACACACAACAAGAAGAAGAATTTCAGAGAGCAGTGATCAGATGTTCAGGAAGTGATATGCCACAGATCGGGTGATCCCAGATGGGAGAAAACAGACAGAAATTCTGTCAAAAGGTTCAGGGCTGCCAGGGGAGGACTTTGACTAACTGTACTGGACAAACAGATAAACTGTACAGAAGGTAAATCTATGGATGGTTTCAACTGGACAGGCAGGCGAAAGCGAAACTTAAATCCTCCTCGTAGAACACTCTTTTATAATAGAGCCAGAATTTAAGAACTAATGAAAAATGCATGAGATCAGCAGAAAGGGTTCTGGACCATTAATGCCATTTTCACCACGTTTCTGCTGAATGGCATGATTATTATTTTTTTAAAAAAGAGTCCCACTGATCAAAAGACAAGTAAACCTGCACTGCTTCCTATCCCTCATGCAGCAACTAATAAATCAAGTCCTTTAATAAAGCATTAAAATAAGTGTTATATGACTATAATTTGTCACATTTATAGAAACATTACATCTAATTTAGAGAGGGACAGCAATAATCACTCTTAGTCAGCGGGTGTTTTTAAACAAGATGCTACCAAGCATGGCCACCCAGGAGCCACTCATCCAAGCGCCTGTCTGAGGGATGCACGGTCCCGTGAGCCACGCAACACCCATGCATGGCCACTCATGATGCAGCACTACCAAGAAATCCGGAGTGCACCGTGCGGGGCAAGCCAAAAGAGTGCGTGGCAACAGGCGCCTACACATCCCGTGCCTGTATGAACTGGGGTGGTCACTCACACCAGCAGACAGATCCCCCTCTCATAGGCACTGTGGGTGAGGGACACAGTCTTTGCAAGTCACAGGAACTCGCCACAAGCGCTGGGGAGCCCGATTCCCCAGTGCTCAAACCCAGGATATGTCAGTTTCAAAGGCCAAGCTGGCACACTTCCCCCTCCCCCATGATCTGCAGCAAGGGAAGTGGGGAGAGGCGACCACAGTAGCCACACTGGGAGCTGCCCATTAGAATCCCTTCCCACGCACTCCACCCGAGTGGCTGCTCCACAACCATGGACCCCCAATTTTATTAGTTCCATACAAACAACATACTATCAACATGCTCCAGCATATTCTCATCACTTTGATTTTCAAGAAGAGGGCTTCCTAGCAAACTTTCCATATCCAGATTGAAATACAAGCTTTAGTTAATACATTTGCTATTCCGAGCACCATGGATAAAACCACACGAGATAGAGCCAGCAGGATCCCTCGCCTGACCTGGGGAGCGCGAACAAAGCCGCCACACTTTGGGACAGCAGGAAGGGCAGTCACAAACAAGCAGCCACCTTCCCTCACACACACGCACGGCCATCACCAGTCCCTCCATGCCACAGGTCGGGTCGAGGAGCCAGTCACACGGGGCTGGACACCTGGACTCCTGCTGCACTGCAGGAACGAGTATCCTCCCAGATCAGCTGTTTGGTGGGTGGTGAAAGCAGCCATGCTCCCCACAATCAGCTGTTTGATGGGCAAGGAGAATGTGCTCCTTGGGCCCAGTCCTCAGACCTCACCTTGCAGCAGGGCTGCATGGGCCGAGCAGACAGGAGGCGACCCATTACCCCACATTTCCCCAGGTCGGACAACAATAACACGTAATGTGTCACTGGGCTTCTTCAGCAGACACATCACGTAGCAGCCAGCTGCCTGTCTCGGGGCAGAATTGGGCGAATATCTGGCGACCCAGCCTGCTGCATTGCGGGCTAATGTTGGGTATGTTTGTCCAATTTGGGATAATCTCGAGTGACCGTACCCACTATTTCACTTTTAGCCTCAATTTGTGCACTGTGAGGCTATTAAATATGCAAGAGCAATAACTTATTTTAGATCATATGCTCTTTGTAATGAAATAATTATAGTTCATAAATTAGAATTACATCTCTAGGCAGGCTTTGAACCTCTTAATCATTAAGTTTATTTATTACTTTTACACAATTAAAAAATTGTTAGCTGCTTCAGTAAGCTTAATCAAAGTAAATACAGTAGGCTTGCAAATAGAAGCAGTAAGGAAGAACAGGAATGATAGCAGTATGACTGAGTGGTGACTTAGTTAAGGAATTTGGATGGTTCATTTATTTGTATACATTACATTTGTAACTTACTCCCTTCTAATGCCCCAAAACAATAGTGAGTCATTTGAACAGTAAAAAGGTAGGTCAAGTCAAATAATGCTGAACAGATTAAATAGCAGTTACCTCTGAGAGAGATGCATCAACTTTGGAAGATATTTTTAAGTCCAGCCATGGCTGATAGTTTTCCAGCAGTAACGCAGGCCTGTAAGATACCAGGATAAAGTTAATATTGTAGAACATGAAATTTTCTTCACCATCCCCAAAGAACATAAAAATTAATAATATGATTGGAAATACCAACAAATTTAATTTACCTGTGCCTATTGCATTTGACTTTACCACATACAGCACAGCTGTGACCTTGGGGAAATAGCTCTTGTAGTTCTAATTGCTGAAAAAGAGAATTTAGCAAAAAATCTCATTTCCTCAAAATCATCTGAAGACACTTCTGCCAATCTAACTGTATACAATGGAAGTAAAATTGATCTGCATAAAGTAGTGAAGTACTACACAAATTGATCACTTACAAATTAAAAACTATACCATCAGTATAAAGCATTGGTGAGTCTAAGCACTCGCCAAAAGGTGGCTTAGAATTTGCACTGTTTCTTTGGAATTTAAAAATCACATAGAAGCAGGTTGTGTCTAGCTAACAAAATAAACTCTGAATTCATTTTATCAAAGGAAACATCCCTGTTTTTCAAGCAGCAAGTTATCAAAACAACTGATAAAAAGTTTCAACTGTATAATGAATTAAACAGGCTACAGAGGAATTGAAAGAGTTCTCCAATTTTTTTTCATTTCAGACCATAAATTACAAGGCAACACTTGCAAAAACATACACATGCAGGTAGTCCATACTTTGTAGGCCCTGGTAAGCAAGCATTTTAAGAGTTCTCTCTATAGAAAGACTGCAAGCAGACAAAAGTACATTTACAATGTTTACATTAAATAGCCTTAGAGTATCCATTATTGTGCACAAAGGCTACAACACAGCACACAGGAAAAATAAGCACAACTGTTTTTAAATGTACCTTGGGTTTATATTTTATTGTAAACAAAATATTTGGCAAGAGGGAATCTGGTCCTAATGAGCAATAGAACGTGGCAACTCCTGCCACAAACGACCAGAAGATCATTAATATGTGAAGATACCTTGCAAGCAAGCAGAAAAAATAATGTATTAGATTGACAATGATTTTACAATAGCCTTCATGACGACAAAAAAATTCTTAACTATATCAGAAGAAACATATCAACAATGCATCATGGTCCGCATTTCTGTCGCTGTTACAAGAATCAACTCATGTACGCTGACAAGTAGACTCATTCACAATCAAGAATGAAAGCAGTAGCTATATTTTATTATGTACAAACATAAGTACGCCTTCTGAGGTTGACACTGACCTCTAGCCTTATACTGAATTGAGACTACTCTCCCTTTTTCTCCATTTCTCAAACAGGTATATTACTAGATCTCATAAGTAAATTAAATAATTTTGAAAATGCAAACTGAATGTAAGCTAGTGTTGCCTGCTGAAATATAAAAGCAACCTATTAAAAAGGTTTAATAGGTACAACCTGCCTCATCTCAAAAGCAAGCTCCCAATTCTGAGACTATGCAATCGGACGCATTCCCGAAATGAGGCCTTAACCTGCAAGTCACAACTGTGAGAGCTTGAGGTGACAGTATAAAAAGTGGCACCTAAGGTGGCCCTGGGAAAGAAAAGTTTGAGAACCTTGGGATGAGACCACATCTCCCTTATTTGTTCTTGATGTTATATTGATGAACAATCCAGGAACTTTTGAATAGTGTAAACTTAATATTCAAAAATAACCTTTTAAAATTTAGACTAAGATTGACTACGTCTGGGATGCTTCATTCTGTCTGTGCTATATAGGAATTGTTCACCTGCACTATTCTGAGCAGACAGTCATACTGAGTGTAGAAACAACGTTGTGACATGTTTGTAGCCACTATGTTAAGGGCTGTGTCAGATGCAGCTAGCCTTTCATCCCACAGCTTTTCCTCATTTTCGGAAAGTCTAGCTAAGCTTTCTAAGCTTATTGTTAAGGACAAGGTAGCGGACTCTCCCTGTGTGCATCTCATCCCCGGTGTCTGGTCGTTGCACTTTGTCCCAGGCCAGAAGAGCCGTGTTCCATTAGGAAGCAGATAGGGGCGGGGGTGGTTCCCTAGACGCTAGTCCATTCCTGGGAAATCCTGGAGATGGGTAGCGTATATGAGTGACACCGATATTTCTCCGACTCCTGCCCAGGGAAGGAGTGACATCTCCCCCCCGGGCTCCCGCTTGGGACCTCGCGCGCACCCCGGTTACCGGTGGAGCAGGAGCGTGGCCGCGCCGGACCCCAGCAGGATACAGCAGAATACCGGGTACTGGCGGCAGGCCTCCCGCAGCGCCTCTGCCCCCCGCACGCGCTGCCTCAGCCACTCCCCCACCGTCCGCACCCACCCCATGATTCGGGGAAGGTGCAGCCCGGTTTGGGGACCCACAACCCTGGGAGAAATGGGGGAGGGGGAGCCAAAGGCACGGCTTCCTATTTCGATCACGTGATCATCCGCCACGTGATTGTGATTTCACTCGGTGCATGTGACACGCTGTGCCTGGAGGAACGAAGGGGGCGGGCTCAGATTCTTCTCTGGTATGTTCTGTGGTATGTTGGGAAGGCGCTAGGACCCCGGGGCTCCATGCTCATTGAAGTGAATGACAGCTTTAACCGGCGCGCTGATCAATGCCTAGCGTAGCGGGTACGGAGAGGGGAGAGTGCTTTGTAGCCTCCCGACTCTTGCTTTGAGGAGAGGGGAGCGCTCAAAATGGCGGCGGGGGAGACAGCGCGCGCCCTAATGCTATAAGTAACGGGCTGCCCGCTCAGTCCGGCACAGGGAGAGCGCGAGGCGAAAGGAATGAGTGGGAGGAAGCGCGCGACCGGGGGTAGACAGGGACAGGGCGCAAGCAGGCACCTGTAGCCCCTACAGCGCACAAGTCCGCCAGCGCTTTTTTGCAGGAGGCTTGAGTGCGCGGCGCGAGGGCCTGGCAGCGGCGCGAGGCAGCTAATGTGGCTGCTGTTACGCTGCGCGGCGCGGGCAGACCCCAGAAGTGGAAGCGGTGGTGGCAGCAGGTGATGCACGAGCCGCTCATATACCTGAAAAGGGCCCAGGTAAAAGCTGCTGCTAGATGCGGAAGGGCAGAGGCTCAAGCTTTTTGGCTGGTTGAATTCCGACCAGCAGCAGAAACCATGCAGCGGGTATTGCGTGTCCATTGAGAGCGTAGCCTCCACAGAGGATCCCAACCCGCGACTTTCTATGGCTGACTGAGCCGCTTGTTATTTAAAAGATGATTCTTATTCGGCGCACTTGGCTCCATAGCATCTCTTATGTGTGCATGTTACTGACTCAGCAGCAGACTCCCAGAAAGAGCAATTGTAGAACTTCTTTTTAAAATATTGGTGTTGCTATATAAGGTAGGGTAGAAAGCAAGTGTTGGTATGGACCACTTCTGTGCTATTTACCAGATTTGTATGACAGTGGGGTGGAGCCATAAAGGCTTTCACTAAAATAGCAAATCTCTATGTATTAAATTATATATGGTAATTTAAAGCTTATGGCCCCGCTTTCTTTTTTTTCCTAATCGGATATTTTCTGTCCAGACTGCTTGCCACTGCTGTTCAAGCTCTGTAGCTCAAAACTAGCAGAGTATTGCCAGTTACTATTAGGGATGGGTGAACGCAGTTCAGAAGTTCAGACCGAACTCGAATAGTTCGGTTGACCGAACCGCACGTTCAAAGCGAACTTGAATTCGAACGTTTGGTTCGGATGCGCTCGGAATTGAATTTCCATTGGTTTCAATGGAAAACATTATCAGCTGTAACATTTTTATTTTGTATGCTATGTGGCTGAAACTTGGGTTGCCTATACCTCCAATAGAAAGCATTATGTGTACTAAATTTTAAAACGATTGCATAAAGGCAACCAATTTTAGAAGCAGTTGGATTATTGTATTTTGCAATATTCCACATATACATTCTTAGTTGTAACTTCTTTGCCTCACATCTAATGTAGGTGAAACTTACCCAGTTTATACCCCTTCCCAAATTTACTATCTTTGCCAAATTTCAGAAGGATTGGAAAAAGGGTTTTGGTGCAATTAACATATAAATGTATGTCTGACACTAACATCTTTGTAGTCCAACCAGTGTACATCAAATTTGGCAGGGCTATATATGACACTTTCATGATCATCTCTGCCAAATATCAGAAAGATTTTATAAAGGGTCCCAATTGTATATGCCTGTACAACATATGTAGAGAAGGGGCCTATGCCTAGGATTCTCTTATGTCACTGGTATAAGATCGGTTTGTGATGTGAATTGGCCAACAGAAATGTCAACCAAATATCCTCATTCTGTGCTGGGACCATCCCAACATATCTCCCCCACTTGTTTCTGGGAAGTCAGAAGCATCTGTTTAGGAAAGAGTCAATAGAGATTCTCTTATGTCCTCTGTCTCAGTGCTGCAGGATGTGATTGTGATGATAATTGGCCAGCCTGGATGTGTTTAAACTATGTCTCCTGACTGCTGGGATGCTATCTCAGAAGTCCCAGTTATGTTGCTTATGCCCGCCTCAGGGCCGCCCCCTATGCCCACCTCGAAGCCACTACCAATTGGTCCTGTAAAGCTAGAAGCTTGCAGTAATGTGTTTGGCCATTGAATGTGTCTGTCAGTCTTTGGGGTTGCTCCACATCCTTCCTCCTACAGTCTCTCTCCCCCTGCCATGCAGGGTGCCTGCCTCTGACTGGCACTGAAAATGCTGATATTCATCTGAATAATGATCTTCACGGGGACAACATCAATTGCTTATATAATTGGGGCCCTTTATCAAAATCTCAGGAAAGGTATTTGATACATTCTTGCCAAATATCCTGTAAACAGAATGGAATATCAAAATGTTACAGCTGGAAATGTATTTTCAGGTTAATGTCTTATACCCTTGGGACCCTTTATCCACTCTTTCTGAAAATTGGCAGAAGTATTAAGCATATGGAGGGACATAATATGCACAAGCTTCATGAATATTGGATGCAAGATAAAGAAGTTGTAGCCATGAATGTGTATGGAGCTTTTCCTAAAATCACAACATTCAATTGCTTCTGAAATTGGTTCACTTTATCTAATCGTTCCGAATTTTGGTAGACGTAGTGCCCTCCCTCGAGGATACAATCTCTCCAACTTTCATCAATATTGAATAAGAAACAAAAAATGTTATAACCGGAAATATGTTTTTCAGTTTTTTCCCTTTATTTCAAAAACCCAATGTCATTTTCAGTTCCCGATTGCACCGAACTAAAGACCGAACCGAATACCGAATCCGCACTGAAATTTCAACCCGAATCGCCGAACATCCGAACCTGGTTCTGTTCGCACATCCCTAGTTACTATGTATATTTACATTTCCATTGGTTTGTCAGAAAGCAACAGCAGCAAAAAAAAAACAACAGCTATGTCCTCTTTGTTAAACAGCTTGCCTCCATTGTCTTTTATTTCTTTTCTTTTTTAAATGCCCTGATACTTAAAGAGAACAGGGGCAACAAGAGGAAGGGGATGTGGGTCAGACTAGTTAAAGATGCCAAACACCACCTAGCTGACAGATGGCTTTAAATGGATGGAGACTGTCAAACGGTGTCCTCATAGAAGAAATCTCAATCATCAGTTTTCTTTGAGAAAGCTCATGGCAAAGAGTAAACATAGTGCCTATTTTTAAGAAAGGTGGAAAGGAAGACTTGGGGAATAAAGTATAGGCTGGTCTGCCTGACTTCCGTACCTGGAAAGATTTTAAAATAAGTTATTAAAAAATCAGCTTGTGAGCAACCTGAGGAAAAGGCCACAATAAATAGTAACCAACATAGATTTCTTTAGCGTAAACGATATTGGATCAGTGTAGTTTCCTTGGAGAGGGTAACACCTCTTGGCTGAGAAGAGGAATGCTGCAGCTGTATTTTCTTTCACAAGGCTTTTGATACAATTTCACATAATATTCTCATAAGAAAAATGGCACCATGTGGGCTGGATGGAATTACCATTAGGTAGGCTCACAACTGGCTGAAAAGTTGCACTCAGCAAGTAATAATTAATGGAATGGTATCCCGTTCAGAGAATGTATCCAGTAGTATTCCATGGGGATCTGTCCTGGCTTCAATCCTTTTCAGCCTGTTTGTTAATGATCTGGAGGAGGACGTGGAGTGTACACTAGTCGGACATGCAGATAACACAGAACTGGGAGGAGTTGGAAACACCTTGGAGGAGAGGATCAGAAAATAAAATTATCTAGCTAAACCACAGATCTCTGCTAAAGGAACAAAGTGATTTAATAAAGACAAGTATAATGAGTGTAGATAGGAGCAAAGCAAATATAAAATAGGGATAACTGGTTAGAGAGCTCTGCAAAGGAGGATCTGGGACTTAAGGTGAATCAGACTGAGCATGAGTCAACAACATGATGATCTTGGTGCTGAAGTAGAGTAACACTTCAAGAAAGGTTGACAAATTAGAGAAGATTCAGGAGGAGAGCAATGAGGATGATAAACTGACTGGAAGATGAGCAATAGGAAAGGCTGAAGGAATGAGGTATATTCAGCCTAGAGAAAGGACGGAATAGCAGTTTTCAAATATGTAACACAAACCTTTTCTGGCTGTGTGCTCCTTTTCACCTTTAGTGAACAGCCAAGTTACCCCCCCCCCCCAATTAATTTGCATACATTTACACAACCACGTGACTTGCAGCAGCTGGTTCGTTCTGTGGATCCAAGGAATGCTTCACAAACACCACAGGGTCCATGGCCCCATTTGGAAACCACTGATCTAAAAGGATGCCACAAAAACAATGGTGAACAATCATTTCCACTGTTACACAAGGCAGAATAAGAGGGAACTTAAATTGCAGCAATGTAGATTTTGGTTAATTATCGGAAAAACCTTCCTAATTAAGAACTTTTGACCAATGGAATAAGCTTGTTTAGTAATTATTGTCAAGCTTGTTATTTAAATTAGCGGAGCCTCTGTCCTTCAAAAACATGCAGTTCTCAAAATTAGGATCACAGTGGAATTCTGTACCAAGGTGTCAACTTAGGATGCACATATAATAGCAGTTTTTTCTTTTACATTTTGTTTCTGATACCCAATATATTTAGTAGACTAACTGATAACATTTTAAATGGGTAGATAGTTTTTAAATACCATACATTGCATACTAAATTTAAAAAATACAGTTAAGGCAATCTGTTTATACTTCAGTTCAGAAAAGAAATAAAGGTTACTTACCAGTAACTCTCTTCGAGAGAGAGCTCCGCGAATTCTCACTAATGGGATTTGCTTCGCAGGCACCGGAGACCTCCTAGTTAGCAGTTTCCAGGCAGAATAGAGCCTGGAAAAGACTACCATGGTGAGGGCTCCTTCCCCCCTCCCGTCCTGAAGAAAGCATGGGCTCCAGATTGCGTGAGAGCAGGACCGGATAAAAGGGGGGAGGAGCCCTCGCCGCCTCAGTTCCTTCCAATCCTATTGTGGAACACCTAAGAGAGGTGTATCCGAGAACGAGGGGAAGGTGGGCGGGACGTGAGAATTCACGGAGCTCTCTCGAAGAACAGTTTTACTGGTAAGTAACCTCTTTCTTCTTCGAGGATCTCTGCGATTCTCACTAATGGGAGAGTGAGTAGCAGTTATCACCTACCTCAAGGAGGGTGGAGGCGAGGATATCAATCAAACAGATTGTAGAACTGCTCTGCCCACAGAAGCATCTGCCCTGGCCGTGAGGTCCAGCAAGTAGTGTCTCGTGAATGTGTGGATTGACGACCAAGTAGCAGCCTTGCATATGTCCTGAATGGGCACCCCACGCAGGTTTGCGAGGGAGGAGGCCATGGCTCTGGGTGGAGTGAGCATGAAGCCGGGCAGGCAGAGACTTTCCTGCTAGGTCATAGGTCCTTTGGATGCAGAGTAGGATCCATTTAGAGTGTCTCTGAGAGGTGATCTTGACACCAATTCTTTGGCCACCATACGAGATGAAGAGGGCATCTGAGGTGCGGATGCATTTGGCCCTATCTAGGCAGTATGAGAGAGCACGTTTGACATCTAAATGATGGAGGATGTGGTCTCGGGAAAAACACTGGTAGGGATATGGTTTCGTTCAGGTGGAAAGGATACCACCTTCGGTATGAAAGCAGGGTCAGTGCGGAGGTCTACCTTGTCCTTGTGGAATCGTATGTAGGAAGGCGAAGCTCTAAGGGCGGTCAGTTTGCTAACTCTTCTGGCAAAAGTTATTGCCAGGAGGAATGCTGTTTTGATGGATAGATTTTCCATGGAACAAGTGGTCATTGGTTCAAGGGGGGGGGTCCACCAGTTTAGAAAGGATGAGGTTGAGGTCCCACTGGGGGGCTGGGTGGGTGGTAGGAGGAAAAGTGTTCATAATACCCTTCCAGAATGTTTTTGTGAGAGGGTGGGAAAATAAGGTGCTCCGGTTCTCGGGCTGTAGGTGAGATGACAGTGCTGCCACGTGGACCCTCAGAGATTGGGTTGACAAGCCAGAGTCGTGCAGATGTAGAAGGTATTCAAATATGTGAAACGTGGAGCTGCGTCAGAGGGGTGGATCGGGAGGTACACCAAGTGGCAAAATCGGTTCCATTTAGCAGCATAGTATGCTCGCGTGGAGGCGCGTCTAGAATTCAGGAGAATGTCCACAATGTTGCAGGGGGCGTCCTGGATTAAGGACCTATCAGCCAGGCGCAGAGGTGGAGCGTTTCAGGGTCGTGGTGGAGTATGGTCCCGTGTTGACAGGATAACACGTGGGGTAGGATCGGTAGGTGAAAGACGTCGTTGGCCATCTCCTGGAGTGTCTGGAACCAGGGTTGCCTGAGCCAGAAGGGTGCGATCAGGATCATACTTGATCAGCCAGAGCCTTGGAGAGGACTTTGTACATCAGAAGAAGAGGGGGAAAGGCATATAGGAAGTCCTCATTCCAGGATATCACAAAGGCGACCGATATTGATCCTGGTTCTGCCCCTGCTCGACTGCAGAACCTGGGGAACTTGGCGTTCTCTTGCGTAGTGAATAGATCTATGGTGGGCATTCCATTTCTTGCAAATGTCGGAATACTGAGTTGCAGAGGATCCACTCGTGGTGGTCTGTGGTACGGCGGCTGAGCTGATCGGCGATCACATTGTCCTGGCCCGCGAGGTGGATGGCGTGAATGTGAATGCCCAGATGGATGCTCCAGAACCAGATGCCTTGGGCTTCTATGGACAGGCGAGTGCAGCATGCTCCTCCCTGTTTATGTACCACATGGCAGTGGAATTGTCAGTAATGAGGAGGACATTTTTTCTTACTATGTGAGGGAGAAGTGCCTTGAGGGCCCAACAGATGGCTCTGAGCTCGAGCATGTTGATATGGAGCTTTTGCTCCTGAGGGAACCATAGGCCGCTCACTTGTAGGTGGTCCATGTGGGCTCCCCAGCCAGTCAGGGAAGCATTGGTGGTTATGGATGTCTGCATAGGTGGTGGCACGAAAGGGATGCCTTGCAGGACATTGTTGTGACGTGTCCACCAGAGTAGGTTGAGGGTGACCTCGGGCGGAATGGAAATTTGCATATTGAGGGGGTGGACAGCAGGAGTGTAATTTCGAGCCAATCACTGTTGTAGATGTAGTCAGGCACACGGGGTGACTGCAGTTGTAGCCGCGAGGGATCCCTGCAGACGGCGGAAGAAGCGGACCGTCCTCTTTGGACGTGAGGGGAGGGATAATATAGTCTGTTGTATAACTCTGAACCTGTCAAAGGGGAGAAAGGCTCTGGATACAGAGGTGTCGAGGACGGCCCCTGTGAATTGGAGTCGTTGCGTCGGGACAAGATGCGACTTGCAGTAGTTTACTATGAGTCCGAGGTTTTGGAGTGAGAGGGTCACCTGGAGATGGTTCAATAGTGTGCGTCTTGAAGAGGCTACTATTAACCAGTCGTCTAGGTATGGAAAGACTGATGTGCCTTCTTCGTAGGTATGCAGCGACTACTGCAATGCATTTTGTGAACAAGGGAAGGACTCTGTATTGGAAGTGTTTTCCTACAAGAAAACGTAAATAAAGTCAGTGCGCTGGGTTTATAGAGATATGGAAGCGTCCTGCAGATCGAGAGAGGATAACCAATCTCCCTGGTGGAGTCCCAGCATAATGATGGGGAGGGTAACCATACAGAACTTGAACCTTTTGATAAATTTGTTTAAACGACAAAGGGCAAGGATAGGTCTGTATCCCTCATCTTTGAGTATGACGAAATAATTAGAGTAAAACCCAGAGTTTCATTCTGAGGGGGGAACTTCCTCTATAGCCCCTTTGGAGATAAGTTCTAGAATCTACTGTTAGTATTTGAGTTGGGGGGCGGGGCGGGAGGGATGGGGTAAGAAGTTTGGAGGAAATGATAAAAATTGAATAGAGTACCCCTGACTGATCACTTCTCTAACCCAACGGTCTGAGGTTATGGATGCCCAGGACTCATAAAAGGGTTGGAGACGGTTACCAAAGGCAGTGGATGCTGAAGGGCTCTCTCGATCTGCGTACAATTAAAAATGCTGTTTGAGGTGTTGGGTTGCGGAAGAGGTGGAAGGGGGTCTACCCTTTGCTCTTTGCTTCATGTACCGCTTTCTGGGTTGGGAGGGCGCGGCCTGTTGCTGATGGTATTGTGAGGGGAAACGTCTATTCATACTGAAAGAATAAGGGGCGCGTTGTTTAGACTAAGTCATCAGTGGTGGCCGTGAAAATGCTTTCCCCATCGAAGGGTAGGTCCTCAATGCGAGTCTTGTTTTCTGGGGCTAAGGCAGTGGAGCGGAGCCATGCATGCTGTCTTAAGGTAATGGCCGAAGCCATTCCTTGAATGTTAGCATCGGCTATATGCATGTTTGCAGTTAGCTGGAATTGGGCTATCTGCATACCCCCTCTTTGCAGTGCTGCGATCTGACTAGGGTCAGAAGCCCTACCTAGCTGGGCCCAGCGCCAGTGTTGGTACCCACACATGGCAGAGGCATATTTAGAGGCCCTAAGCGATAGGGTTTCAGATGAGAAATTTTTTCTCCCAATGACATCGAGACGCCTGCCTTCCCTGTCATCAGGTAAGGTCTGGATGCCACCAGATTTGGATCTGAGAGAGGCAGCCACAATGACAAGGGAATTGGGGGCCGGGTGCTTATAAAACATGCTGGCTCCTTCCCTAGGGATGGCATAGAACGGATCAGCTAGTTTATTAGTGGCAGGAGTAGAAGAGGATTTGGCCCCGACTGACCTTGATGGTTCCAATAATTGCTCAAACATAGGGAGCATTATATGTCTCGATTCTCCTGTCCCCAAGATACCAAATACAGGGCCAGACTGGGTCTTTTTAACCACGCTGGAGGGAAGTTTAGATAATGCTGAAGTCAGTCATTTCAGCATGCCCTGAAAGGCCTTAGTATCCTCTGTGGCCAACATGAAGTTTGGGTCAGATAGTGCAACTGGGGGAGGGGTGAAATATTCTGATCCTCCTCTGAAGTAGAGGTGGAAGAAGGTTCAGAGTCTTCCGATAAAACCTCAGTCTCAGGGAGTTGTGGGGAGGGGCCCTGACGAATAGGTTTGCCAACTAGGGAGTTAAGGATCTCAAATCCAAAGGAGTGGTCTGACCGTGTGTCCTGTTGAGTTGCAGGTACTAGCGGTACCCACGGTACCAGCAGCTGTGCCTGCGGGGTCTCTCGGTGGGGAGTTCGATCCTGCACGGGGTGAGGTTCCGGCGGTACCAGCAGCTGTGCCTGTAGGGTCTCTCGATGCGGAGCCCGATCCTGCACAGGATGGGGTTTGGGAGGTCGAGAGACGGTAGTGGTGCTGGTGGCACGTATGGAGTAGTAGGCTGATGGAGGCTAGCACGCTGTAGATGGGTGGAATCGTACCGTGCCGGGTATGGGAACCGGCTATGAGAACGGGGGCGATGTCGATGAGATTCATGGTATTGGTATTGCTGGTACCTGGTGTCCCCATAGGAGCAGCAGGAACATGGCGAATGAGAGCGCCGTTCCCTATCACGCCGCCTGGTGTCGTGGTCCCATGTTGAGCTGGCAGGGCTAATCTGATCTCTCACATCGTGGTAGAGAGAGGAACGGGAGTGAGAGCGCTCGTGGCGTTGGGTGCGTGAGGGAGAACATGACTCCCTATCCCAGCGCAGTTGTTGAAGTGGAAGGTTTGCTAGGGCTGCGGGCATGGGTACGGTGAGACGTGGTACCGATGGTGCGGGTACCATTCCCTGGGGCGCAGGCAGGCCTGTAGGTGTAGGCAGGTAAGCAGAGGCTATTAGGGCAGGTGCGGTGCTTTGCGGTACCAAGGGTGGACCCGGCGGAGCGGGAGGCAGTACTGGGGTGGTCGGTACCGGGGTTAGAGATACAGCCGAGTCAGCTAGCCGAGCCTGTTGCGTGGAGGGACCTGCGTCTGTATCCAGCGGGCAAGGTGTCCAACCCGCCTCTAGACTGGATGAGCGCTTTTTCTTTTTCTCACGCCTCTTAGTGTGACGATCCTTGGCCTGTGGGGCACCCTGGGTCTGAGTGGTGGCTCTGACGGTGGGTGTCACAATTGTTGGAGCGGGAGCGGTCTGGGACTGCGACTGCGCTGATGGTATTCTGGGTGGGGAGCCTAAGAGGTCCCTCTTTGCCACCCTGAAGTGCCTGGCTAGTCAAGATAGCCCATAGGCGGAGTGCTCGTGCTTTTCTGGTCCTGGATGAAAGGCCTGCGCAGTGCTTGCAGGAGCGAGTATTGTGTCCCTCTCAGAGGCACGCCAAGCACCTCTCGTGTGGGTCACTGATAGAGAGCGTGGCAGGACATGAGCTACATCTCTTAAAGCCCGGTTACTTGGGCATAGACTGGGCCTTTGTGAAAGGCAGTCGGGCTCGGGGCGAGCCCCGTTGAAGCCTTAGAGGTCTAGTCCTAACTAGTTAGACGTTCACTCTAAGTTTTCTAACTTTCATTTTATTATTTTTTTCAGGAAAAAAAGAGGTGTTCCAAGCGCAACACGGTTGGAAGAAACTGAGGCGGTGAGGGCTCCTCCCTCCCCTTTAATCCGGTCCTGCTCTCGCGTGATCTAGCACCCACGCTTTCTTCAGGACAGGGGAAGGGAGGAGTGGAGCCCTCACCATGTTCTAGTCTTTTCCAGGCTCTATTCTGCCTGGAAACTGCTAACTGGGAGGTTTCCGGTGCCTGCAAAGCAAGAAGCAGATCCCATTAGTGAGAATTCAGAGATCTTTGAAGAAGAAAACTTCAATTTTAAATCAGTTTAAACTATGTCAAATGTAGTACAACGATCAATGCTGCTTTGCCTGTGTACTGTATTTAAAGTGTAATCAGGCTGATTGGCACTAGCCCTTGGTGCTCACCCAAGTCTAATTGAGGTGAATGGATTAGCATGCCAGACAGCTGCAGCACTGTGCACTTGTGTATAAAATGTTTCTTCCTACCAAGTCTTCAAAGTTCTCTGCTTTGGTGGCGTTTCAAGACATATTAACTATACTGCATTAGGCCATGGGAATAAAATTTCCCTATACATTAGGATAGTCTGTAGATCTTAGTACCTATGTAAACTAGTTTCTTCAAGTGTTGTGTACATATAAGTTTCAAACTAATCGCATTCAGCCTCTCAAAACCCTTATTTTGTGAGCAAGTGCATGTGGATAGACGGGTATTTTTGTTTACAAAATATGTTGAGTATTCCCCCCTTTGAAATTAAGCTATCACATATGTATAGGGGGATTCATTCATTTTACAGTGTTTTGTATTTATACCTGTTAGTGACTGTTAGATGAATAAACAATGACCTTATGCTTTGTGCTATCGTCACTGATGCAAAACATGAACAAGCAAGTATCTTACAAGTTATTAATCAGTCAAGCTTATAACCATCACTCATGATAGGGAAGTCATGGGTCTTCCAGTGTTAATAGCAATAGGCTTGCTTACAAGCAATACCTTAGTAATCACTGTGAAAACGTTCTGGTATAGGTCATTGCTTTGGCAAAGATTAAACACACAACCAGGGATACCATGTAAGAACCAAACAAAAGTTAATAGTTTTAAAACAAGTCTTCCCTGTCAAGAGTATGCAGCACTCTTTCCCAGTGATTAGGAAAGATTAGACGACAGTCGTAAAGAGCTGCAGTGATAAATTGGCTTTTCATGCTCTTTCACTGCCCAAGAAGCAGGTGCTGCTTTAATTACCTTTTGAGCCAGTGTGGTGGATAAAGTGCTGCACCTGGGAAGCCAGGGTTTGAATCCCATCCTACTCAAACTCACTGGGTGACATTGGGCACATTATTATTATTAACAAACATTTATATAGCGCCAGCAGTGTACCTGGCACTTAACAAAGTAATAAAATAGACACAGTCCCTGCCCCTAGGGCTTACAATCTGAGAGACAGGAGCTGGGGGAGAGACTTAGGAAGGGGAACAGAGGGAGAGACAAGGGGTCTAACATGCATGAAGATGCAAGGTCTCAAGTGCACGTACTTGGCTTGGTTACGATGAGAATGACAGCAGGCAGGGCCATGTAGCAAGGATAAGGGTAAACTGTCAGTATAGGAAATAGTGGCTCAGCAGGATAAAGAGTCAGACAGAGCAGAGCGAAAGAGGTGAGTTTTAAGGAGAGATTTGAAGGTATGAAGGGAGGGGGCAAGGCGGATGTGGACAGGGAGGCACATCTCAGCCTCTGTTCCCCATCTGTGGGGAATGGGAATGTGTGTGTGTCAGTCTCTGTGTATTCCCCTCTCGTGTCCATCTAGATTGTAAGCTCACTAGGCAGGAACGTTTCTGCAAATGACTG
The DNA here is from genome assembly GCA_003113815.1 of Sphenodon punctatus. Lineage (NCBI taxonomy): Eukaryota > Metazoa > Chordata > Lepidosauria > Sphenodontia > Sphenodontidae > Sphenodon > Sphenodon punctatus. The sequence goes on along the minus strand of QEPC01007703.1, from coordinate 684,808 downwards.
TAAAGCACTATGTACTCCTAGTAGTACTATAGGAAGTGGAAGTAATAGTATTTTTCCTGTAGTGACAGGTGCACATATTTAGGCAAAAGATCAGCACGCAAGAAAGCCCATACATTTTAGATAATAGAGGTAACTAGTGAAAAATGCTACATCAATATTGAGAAGACTCTAAAGTTTCAGGTATCAGTATCCTCTTGTGGGTCCCAGTCTTATTTGTTGGTGGAATTTCTCTGCCTGGGTGGTTGTAGTGTAGCACGTCCTGCACTGGTGCCGGGGGCTGGACTGGACAATGCTTGAGGTCTCTTGTAACTACAACTATGTAAATACATTTCTCTAGCATCTCTTTTAGTTATATTAAGATTTTCTTAACCCCAGCAGCAGGTGAAATGTCACTGTTTGCATTGGTATATTGACCCTTCCCAAAACTAGGAGTGCTTGCAAAAAAAGAAAAATCACAACATTTTTATCCTTGTTAGCAACCAGTATTATTTTTAAGTGAAACGACAACAAAACATGATTAGACAATCTAAATTTCCCTTCTCATATGGGTCAGTAATAGTTGGCTAGTATTCTTCATCCATCAATCTCAGGTTTATAAAGAAAATTATACAGTGCAAAACAAGGGACAGAGATGAAGTGACTGGCCTTATGTCATCATATACAAGAATCCATGAACAAAACCCAGTTTGTGTCCTGTTTAGTAGGGTACATCACTACTTTGGTGAGATAGCTAATTAGATCAAGAATGCTGTTTGCCTGCAAGATGCCATGGCCATCTGCAAAACTCTCAGTTCAATCTTGCACCTTGGTACTAGTGCTAAATTAGTAGGGGTGTTCAGAAGTCACACCATTCCCTTTAGTTTACAAAAAACCCTTTTGGGTGGGATGAGGGGGGTTTTATGACTTTCCCCCCTCATTTTATTAAAAATAAGTCCGCACACATGCGCATGCATAACCCTTTTCCAAAATGGTGCTGGCGGTGTTGGTGCCGGTGCCATTTTGGAAGAGTAGCTGATCTGCACATATGCAGGTGACTGCCCTTTTCCAAAATGGCACCAACACTGCCAGTGCCATTTTACAACAGGTTGCACATGTGCAGGATGCAAAATGGCTACTGGGCAAATGCGCAGCAATTTTTATTTTTTAATTTAAACATTAAAAAGAACTGCATATGTGCAAATGACTACTGGACTATTCCGCACAGGTGCCCCTTTTCCAAAATTTTGCCAGCAGCGTCGCTTTGGAAACAGCTGCACATGCACAGAATAGATATTTTATTTTTAATTTAAAAAAATAAGATGAAAGCAAATGAAAATCATTTGTATATGTTTTCATAAATCACAAATGAACAGGCTCCATGATTATAATTAAGTAAAAATATATGAATTGCACACCCCTATAAAATCAGTGTTGAATACTGATGTGAATTTCATTAAAGTGAATGGGATTCAAACTCTTGAGGCACAGCAATACTATTTGTTTGAGCTTCATTCCTTCGGTCACAAAGAAGAGCCCTAAAACAGAATGTACCCATGTTAACAAGCATTTCTTTACATCTGCAAATATTCACTAATCCCACTTGTGAGCTAAGGATACAATTTTATCAGAATCCGACTTCATACACTTCACTTAGTCAAGGCCTAGAGCTGGTTACTACATACTAGCCCTATACTGTCTGTAGTCCACTATACTTTCCCTGTCCAGGACTTTTGGTAAGTGGGCACATTCAACACATGTCCGGGGCTAGCTTGGCTTTCTTCCCATCCCACTCTTCTGTAGAGAAAGCAGCAGGTAGCTTCTCTGAACTCAAATCAAAAGGGTTCTGCTGGGTTCCAGCTCTCAATCACCCAGGGGAAAAATGAGCACAGGAATTCATCTTTTTTGTTGGAAAATATGACCTAGTGAAAAAACAAACACCAAGAGTAAAAAAATCCTTAATTGGGCAAAGCAATGGTTCCCTGGTGGTAACAGGGTTTACGACAAGGAGTTAGTGTTACATCTGTTTTCACCCCTTTAACACTGCTTTAACATTTCTTATGCATGTTGCAGGGCTGCATAGGGCACCAGTACAGCCCTGCAACATGCATAAGAAATGTTAAAGTGAAGTTAGCATCTGTTTTCACCTAAAATCCCTCTCTCTTACATATGTGCTCAGAAGTGGTGAGAAAACTGGATAGTTGAGACAAAGAATAAAGTGTTCCCAACCTTGTTGTCAGTGACACCCCCATTTTGGATAATCCCATGACCCAGACAGTAAGAACCAAGTAACTGGTTTGATGGCAGGGTTTTAAGAAATTTTTTTTATTCAATATCCTTTGAAGAAAGCCTTTGCTGAACAAGTCTATTTTGTTTATGCTGAGACCACTTACCAAACTTAAGGCAATGTTTTAACATTTGAGACAGTATAAAATAAGCTACCACAGGACTTCAATCCATTTCAGATGGTGATAACGCTCAGCAGTCATTTTTGCGGCTGAAATCGTGATGTTCCAGAAAGTTCAATGATGGCCAATTGAACTGTTTTGTTTCATTGATGGAAACTGCCCAAGGGGAATTCTTTGAAAGATGTCTTTGCCCATCAGCAACACAAGCTGAATAGTTACATCTGGCATATGGCAAATCTTCATTGCTGGAACTCTGAGCCATAGTAAGTGTTTTGTTTTTAAAAGGCAGCAATGGCAAGGATTTGAAATGATTTTTGCAACACTGAAGAGAAGATTGCTTTTCCTTATAAAGCAGAGCATAAAAATAGTTCTCCAACCCACTGCACAAGCAGATATCACTACTGCATAGGGCAATTGGAAGATTACAGTGTGATGCTTTATTTGCACCATTACCGCTTAGAATTCAAGTTTCACCACCTTCTGGCAATGGCATTTTATGTAAAGGGAACCAGTGTTGCTTATGCTTCCCATTCAACAGATGATTGTCAGGGGGAGCAAGGGAAGGAGCTTCTGAAAAGGTGTGCTAGTACACCAATCCTGATCAGCATAGTCAGGACTCATCGACATCAAACATCTCCCAATATGGAAACAAGGAAAGTCATTTCCCAATTCTTCCTTAAACCTAGAAGATGAGAGAAGTACAAGGAGTTAGAACACCAGGGGTATAAATGGGAGATGAGTTTTCCATTTTTAAATGTTGTAAAGTAGCATAGGCTACTTGTATCAGCTTTTTCTTACAGGTGAAAGAATGCTTTATGTCCTAGGAACCTGATTAACTTCAAAAGGAGCTTGCATTTCCTGTGTAAGTTACGAGTCCTCATTTTCCCTGTTTTTAACAACTTTAAGCAATCTTAATAAATAAATAAATAAATAAATAAATCAGTGTTCAACCATTCCTCCCTTCTGGCCAATCTATTTTCAGGACCATTCCTTTCAAAGTTGCTGTGCTGATAAATACACATTTACATTTCTCACAGCCATGTCACTTTCATTTCCATTCATTTTCTGACAACTTTGTCATTTTTATTCCTCTTGCTAGTCAACGTGGACTTCTAGCAGAATGTGTAACTCAGGAAACACTCTACACGGATGGGATCTTGACTCAATTGCTCAGGGATAAGTACTAGATTTATGGGCCAAATAAAAACTTGCCATGGGTCCTATTTGGCTACTGGTCGTGAGTTTCTCCACCTGTTTTATTAGTTACTGGAAAAGTAACATAGATAGGGCTAAAGAATTGGGCAGAGTCACCCATTCAGTTCTATGAAAATAGTGGTGTACTAAGATTCTGCATAAGATAGAAGTGAAGTAAACAAAGAGTAAAAAAAAAGTAACTACAACGTTAGCAGTCAGGCCTTGGCTACATCATATCAAAGCTACCCATGTTGTACTTATGCTTGCTTCCTGCCCTGCAAACACAAGCAGCTCTAGTCAAGCTGAGTTTTACCTAACACTGGCAATAAGAATTTTGCATTTGATTTTCCTTAGTTGTGATTGTCTGGAATACTTGTCTAAATCTTTTGATTTTAACAAAATTCCTGTTTATGGGGACACTCCCCATTTCAGGATTGCAGCTCTACAATGCAAAATTAACCCTTTTTTAAAGAACTAGCTTCAGCAGTAAAAGCGGTCTCAATTTACCTTTAAAATGCAAGTGATTAGTCAGTTAAGATTTCCCTACTCCCATGCCTCAAACTACTATTCAGAGATTATTATTTTTTAACACTGTAGGTTAGCTGTAGCAGAATTTGCACCACTGTGGCATATTTTGATCACTGTAGTTGTAGCACTTGTGAGGTAGCTGTAAGTGCCCATAGTGCCTTTATTTTAGGTGACCTGAACCCCAAATTGTACCAGTACCGATCCACAATTGTATACTGGTGTTACGTTAGCTCAAAAATTAAATGTGCAGCATGGTTTTTGTTGAAAAGAGTGATCATATAAAAATTCACAGGCCATTGCAAGGAAAATTCACTGGTGAGAGCATATCTCATATAGATGAGCTAGCCGTCTGTGTTCTCCAGCAAAAGTTGTGGAGGACGAAGTGCCATGCAGTTCAGAAGCAGCTGACACCTCCCCACCCAAGGATCACATTTATTCGTATTTCCATGCCGCCCTTCCTGCAAAGGCTCAGGACAGCTTACTATCATAAAACCATTATAAACAGCAAAAAAACAATACCCCACTCAATCCACCCCTCCCTACTCAACCTCAGTCTATCATCCCCTTTTATTAACACCCCCCCCATTCAATCCCCACTGCCAAAAGCCAGACAGAATAAGATGGTCTTACATTGCCTCTGGAAGGCCACCAGGCTTGAACACAGGCAGACCTCCTGGGGGAGTTCTATAGCAAGGATGCAATGGCTAAGAACATCCTCCTCATTGGCCCTTTTTACACAGATGGAGGTGGGTGGGGGGTAGGTGTGTGTGTCACACCCACAAAGCCTCCTCTGGTTTTCCGGAGGGCTGCATGGGTGTGTGATGGAGTTGCGCAGAGGCATGCATGCACCCCCACCCATCCCACTCAGTGTTCACGTAGGTGAACACTGAGCAGACGCCCATCCCCCAACCCACTGCTGGCTGTTTACACGCCGGGGGGGAGGGGGCGCACATCTGTAAAAGCAGCCATAGTTGATACCCGGCAAAAAAACAGTCTCAAGGGAGGAACCCTCAGCCGGTCGCAGAGGCTGTGACAGGACACGGGGAACCAGACACTCTCAGATTGATAAGGCTTAGGCCATTTAGAGCTTTAGGAGATCACCACCAGCACCTTGAATTGGACCTGGAAGACTATCAGCAACCAGTGCAGCAAACGGAGTACTGGTTGTTATGTGCTCACAGCGACGTTGCCCCATAAGGCCATTCTGCACCAGCTGCAGCTCCACGTAAAGTACATTGCAGTAGTCTAGCCTTGTGATGAAAACATGGACAACAGTGGCCAGAACAGAGTCTGAAAGAAAGGGCGCAGCCTCCTCAACAAATAGAGTGGGAGAAAGGCGCTCCTGGCCACCGCCACGACCTGGCAATCCAGGTGCACAGCAACAGATCCAGAAGCACTCTGAGGCTGTGAACCCGATCAACCAAACAGGGCCGGACCACATCAATAAGAGTCTCAATCCCTTCCAGGGAACAGGACCAGCCAACATCTTGTCATGATTCAGTTTCAGCCGACTCGTCTTCATCCAGTCCCCCACTGCAACCAGACAACGGCACATGAAATTAAAAATTGCAGACCCCAAGCAGCAGATTTTGAGGTCAACATGCACTCTAAAGAGCTGCAGTCCATGGCCACCAGAAAGATAGGAACTGAGGCCCCAGTCCTCCATCTATTGAAGACATTCCCGTGTGACCTTTTAGTGAGCTTGAAGCTGTATATACATTTCCTGAGCAATCCTCAAGATTCTCCATATGGAAAGTGTCTGCAAGCATGAAAAGCAGCAAGAGAGAAATCATAGCTACAATATTGTCCATCTACTGGCCAATGTGCTTCTGCCTGATGTGCTTAATTGGTATTCTAGGGTTCAACGGGTCTGAAACTTGATACGTGCACATAAATTGTGATCCACCTGGTTTTTCAATGGTGTAGAATGGAAGGCTCTCATAGAACTGCCCTCTTCTAGTTGAAGTTCTGTGCTTTAAGTGACACCTAGAACACATGCAATCTCATTTTAGAAGCAACACTTAAATTTAAAAAAAAAGGGAGGAAGAGACAAAACTAGCTTTTCAGACAGGGCAACTTTTAAAATTTTAGTCCAGAAAGTATGGCTGTAATGTTGGTCCCAAATTAAAAAGATGAAGACAAAGCAGTTCAGACAAGATCTTTTATTGGATCAATTTTTGTTGGTGAGGAAGGCCCTGTAGTTCAAGTACTTGCAAACTCTCACCAACAGAAGTTGGTCCAATTAAAAAGGTATCAATATTTAGTAATAAATGTTTACAAGATTTGAATGTGTGCTTAGAATGCACCCAGTATTAGTACACAGTAGTATTGGACCCCATCATTAATACTTCTGTGCAAAAGGGGGGGGGGGGAAGAGTGTAATGAATTCAGTAGCTCAACATTATCCACATTCTCTATTCTTTATCAGAGACACTTGAAAGTTTAATCCAAATCTGTTACAAAGCCCGTTTATTTACCTCAGGTTCTGGACACCTGAGTAAAGCAGAGGTTTTGGCTTATCTTCCGTTTATGCCATGAGAAGAGCACCAACTGATAGAATTCAAGCATCTATCGGAGTGGGGCACCTTTGCCCTCTCACCTGGTACTTCTAAAATTAGTACAAGCACCACAGGTTGGATAGGAATTGGGGGTAGACGTGCTTAAGGGGGTGTTCTCAGGATGATGCACCGATCCTACACCATGAATCTATTCCCACTCCTTGTGTATATGCCCCTATCTGTGTTCCTATCCCAAGCTCACACATTCAGGGCTTGAGAGCTGGGACTATGGGCCAGATTCAGGAACTGGAAAAGGGCTAAACAAAATTAAAAACAGGCAGCTACATCCCTGAATCCTAGAACCATTTAAAATATATATTTATTGTAACACAAAGTACATGACTGTTTTAGCAACTGACACATAAAAGACTTAAAACAAGTGGCAAACCTATGCAAGAATGTGGATACTGATCCATAGCAGTCATTGACCAATAATAAAGCATGACTACATATTTTTAAATTATCTAGTCATCCCCTTTCATGTAACTACCATCCCATATGCACAATTTTCTGTGCAAAAAAGCCAAGAACCTGTATCTATTATAGGGCTGTAAATGATTTGAAAACTATTGCTAAAATCTACCACTGTACCTGAGGATTGGAGGGTAGCAAATGTAATGCCATATTTAAAGTGATCCTGGTGCCAGGCAAAATGGTGAAATTATTTATAGTGCCAGCAGTGGACCTGGCACTGTTATTAGGAACACTCACTGGGCATATTGATAAACACAGCTTAATGGGAAGAGTCAACGTGGATTTAGCAAAGGGAAGTTATGCCTCATTCAGTGATACGGGGTGGAAAATTTCCCACTATTTTTCAAGAAAACTGTCCACTTCTAAAAAGGCCAGGGAGAGGGCAGGGTGATGCAAGGACGCATGCCCGCACGGCTCCACCCCCATGCTGTCAGGAGCGGCCTGCCCTCCTCCCTCATGGGCAGCCACCAGGGTAAGTCCAAGCAGGCCAACGGATGTTATGGACAGCTTTACCCCAGTCCAAAATCCCTTGAACAGGCTGTGGCAGCACTTAGCCTGGACTATTCAGCTAAGGTCTGCCACCGCCCATGAAAACGAGTTCTGGCCTGGCGTAACATCTGGCAGCTGTTTTCAACCAAACAGCACCCCGGATTTCCACGCTTGGAAAAGTGTGGAAATCTATGGTACCGTCATGTCTGAAAACACCCTAGTGGCAGTGAAACTGAAGGCACCCTCAGTGAAAGTTAAACTCTGTTGAAGTAGATCAGTGGACAACAGTGGCATATCATATACAACTCTTTGGTAATGCCAAACTTAGTACGTTAAGAGTTTTCAGTGCCTTTTTCCCCTTTAAATTTAAACGATGTAAGGGAAGTATATACTATTGTCATGTCTTAAAGTAGTAATACCAATAAAAATAATTTTAAAATAATTTGAATTTGTTTGAATATAACATTTAAACCATATTAAGTCCACTTTATTGCCCCCCTTAAATATTTCAGTTCAACTACTTTGGGTTATTGGGGAAATGGATATATTTATCCAGCACGTAAAATGAACATGGCATATAAGTCAAATAAACATGCTAAATCAGATCCCAATCGATTTAGGGCATTCCAAAATTTTCCTTTTACATTTTTTTCAAAAAACCCAGATATTAGTGATCACTAATCTATTGGAACTAGCGGAGGGTGTAAATAAGACATGGAAAGGGGGTGAGCTGGTCAACAGTGCATCTAGGTTTTGAGAAAGCTCTTGATAAGGTCCCTCTTATCAAGAGACTCTTGAGGAATAAGGTAGTCGTCCGATAGGAAGCAGTATCCTATTGTGGCTTGGTTGCTGGTTAAAGGCTAAGAAACCCAGTAGGACTAAAAGGCCAGTTTTTGCAATGGAGAATAGTGGCGTGCCCCAGGGATCTGTACTGGGACCGGTGTTGTTTAATATATTCATTAATGATCTAGAAAGGGGAGTAAAGGAGGTGATCAAATTTGCAGATGACCGTATGCCAGTCATAATATCCTGTCTAACCTACCTCACAGGGTTGTTGTGAGGATTTAAAAAGTTGTTTTAGTTATATGTAAAGTGCTCTGAGTGTCATGGCAGGGGGGCTCTATATAAAAAACACGTGCAAAATGATGCACAGAGGAAAAACAATCCAAATTCTATGCACGCAGTGCTGGGTTCTAAATTAGGAGTTACCACTCAGGAAAAGGACCTTGGTGTCATGGTGAAATCCTCAGCTCAGTGTGTTGCAGTAACAGTCAAAAAAGCTAATGTTAGGAATTATTCATAAGGGGATAGAGAATAAAACTGAAAATATGCCTCGTCTATATAAATCTATGGTGTAACTGCACATTGAGTATTGTGTGCAGATCTGTTGCCCCATCTGATCTCAAAAGATATAGTAGAAATAGAAAAGGTTCAGAGGACAACAAAAATGATAAAAGGGCATGGAACAGCTTAGGGTTCTTCAGCTTAAAGAGACAACAGAGGGGATATGATAGAAGTTTATAAAATCATGAGTGGTATAGAATGAGTAAATAGGGAACAATTACCTACCCTCTCAACTACTACTAGAATTAGAGGACACCCCATGAAGCTAACATGTAGCAGGTTTAACACACAGTATTTTTGCAGTCAGTGCACAGTAAGGTTGTGGAATTTGTTGCCAGATGTGGTCAAAGCCAATAGTATGGCTGGATTTAAAAAAAGAATTGGACAAGTTTCTGGAGGATATGTTTATTAGCAGCTTCGGCTGGGCTGGTTTTGGAAACTAATGTCTTACTGTCAGGAACTAGGAGTGAACAACAGGGAACAGATTGCCCCATTGTGACCTATTGGTTACTTCCTCCAAGTGACTGAGGTTGGCCACTGTCAAGAGACAGGTGCTGGGCTTGATGGATCATTGGTCTGACCCAGTATGGCATTACTTACATATATCTATTTAATTGTCAAATTGCTTAGGGATGTTTCCCCTTATTGTCTTACCCTTCAGGAATCCCTTCTCCTTGTAACCATGTTAAGCAGGTAAACCTGCAGCTTCTCATCTTTATGAGTATCTTTCTCTCTCTCTCTCTTCCATCCTAGGCTGTAAGCCCCTTAGGGCAGGGATCTGTTTAATCACCACTGTTCAGCATCAGGCACATTACCAGCACTATAGATGTCAACCATGGCTATCAATTCCTTGAAAAACAAACCAACCTCCCTCCCCACCATTCTGCTTGCATACTAACAAGGCAATACTCAAAAGGCACTGACTAGTCAACTTTCAACCTGCTCAACTATCATTCACACAAAGAAAAACAGGAAGGATACAGGCAGGTCTTAAAAACTACTTTCCAATCTCCAGTGTAAGCACAGATTCTCCAAGATTTGAAAGGGATACTCCGTGTTTATTTTCCTGTTTGGAATGCTTGCTAATTAACTGCCATAATTTATGAGGCAGTCAGTAGCCACTGAAAAGCCAGGGAGCAATTTCCCAGGACTGCCAGTGAGCTGCTCCCTGGAACAAAACAGACCATGGTTTTCACCAAGACACGCAAGGCTGATTAGAGCAAAAAAATATAGGCTTTTTAATTTGCGGACATTATGTTATAGCCACCCAAAAAATATCTGTATGCAAGATTGATATTTTTAACCAAAATGTATTTTATTTCAATTTTTATCCTGCCCTAACCCTCAAGGTGACTAACAATACACAAAATCCATAAAATACTTAATATGCCCCCCCCCCTCCGGATCTACCTCTGCCTATTAAATGCATGGCTTAATAGGTTAAATATTGAAGACAGTAAAGGGAGCATGATTGAACATCCTCCTACAAATATGTAATTATTGCAATTTAAAAATTACTGTAATTGTTACATTTTTCAAAAAGGCAAAAGGATCCAACAGTAGATAAACCCTAGTTTTTACACTTTTCAAACTGTTAACTTAGAAAATGCGTAAGTGGAAATACAACAAGCATGGGTATCCTGAGGAAATTTGACCCCCTCCCCCAATGGCCTTTCACGCTTTATCCAATGCCTCTCTCCATCAAAGCAAGCACAGTAGGCATCACAGGTAGCAGGGGAGCAGAAGCTGTTCGTCTTCAAATTCCTTCACGGTGTAATGGATGGCCTATTCCCAATCTTACATTTTACTCAGTACATTTTGTGCCACTATCCCCATGGGAAGTTTCTTGGCTTCAACACACCCCTTGATATCAGTATCTTAAAAGCACACATCACTAGCAACTTGCACTCTCCCAGGGCAACAATTGAAATGCCTTTTTCACCCATCAAGCTAACTCTGTAGGTCTTCATAAGCTATAATCTCAGACAAGCAAGATTTTCCCAGTTGAGGAGAATGCTCAACAGAATTGAGTTTGGGAATTGAACAGAAATGAACGTTTGGGAACGTTCCATTCTAGATCTGTTCAAAGACAAAGGACTACTGAAGCTCTGGCATATGGACCTCTCCAGACACTCTTAATATACATGTACACGCCTGCCTCTGGAGACTGCAATGGTGCAGAAACGCTTCCCATTGATGTGTAAGAAATACTGCAGGGCAGCCTAAGCATGACTTCATCAGTTGTCTCACTGCAACCGTGGGGAAGGCCCATTTTCTTAAGACTAGCCACCCCCAACGTACAAGTCATGTACTAGCAGCACGTTTAGAGCTGGATATCTTTCCGTAAGACCACTTTATGGACTCACACCAAATTGGTATTCCACAGAGCTATAGCGGTCAGGAGTTGGCAAGCTCCAACAGTATAGTGTCTTGCTTCTCCAAAAGGATGGCAGAACGTACGTCTTCCTCCCAATACAGGTAACAGCTGCTCAAACCAGTTCCACACAGGTGAAAGGTGGAAACAATATTCTTTCTAAGTCATCTCACTGTTTCTGAACAAGGTTCTCTCAGCCTGTGCACCAGTCACTGGGCTCAGTTGGTTTAATATGGCATACAGGAGATCAGTCTCTTCTGGAATCATTTGCATCAAGACACTCCTAATATGGCAGAAGTGGATTTGAAATGTGCTTTGCCCTTCAGCTTCATTTTATCCAGACCCCAAGTCCAGGAACTCACCCACAGAGGCACCTGGAGTTTGAAATCAACTCACATTCTGAGGATCACCACCTGCCTTTTGGCTTGAGCTAGGTCTTCACAATCTTGTGTGTGGCAACCACTTACTAAGACAGTGAGCCCCATGATGGCAAGCGCGGGAACTGCAAGGTGGAAAACTGGTGAAATGGTGATGCAGCAGCGAAATGGAGGCAAACACGAAGTGGTATTACTGCACCACACACCCAGCCCATAGCATAGCATGGCACTGAAATCTTGATGCAGCTTGAGGCATCATCTGGAGATGCAAATGTGAGCAGGTCTACAAAGGTACACAAACAAGGGGGGGGGGGGGGGGGGAGGAGAATGTAGTAGCACCCAAAGCAAACCATAAACAAGAAAAAGCTACTACGAAACTTTTACTGAAAATGTCAAACATACAAGTGTGGAATGAAAAAATGTCTTCAGTATGCAATAGGTCCTCAGTACAGGCAATGGTTTACAGGACTTCTGAGACAGTATTGAATAGGCTGCGTTTTAGTTGACCTATGGGTTTGCATATGGAGCAGTGAAGGAGGTGGCGGCTATATTTGGCCCAGATAATATAATTCTGGTGGGAGTAAACATTTGAAAAAGGGTTTTATTTTGTATACAAAATCATTAGATTACGAATTCTTTATCCCTGATGAAGAGTTGATACCCGAACCGTATTCGGTTGTAGGGGGTTTTTAATTACATTTTATTGTACATACTGTCTGGATTATTAAGAATGTTTTTGTCATTCCACATTTTGTATGTATGTATGACATTTTCAGTAAAACAAAATGTATAGTCGTAGTAGCTTTTCCTTGTGTACAGTATGCAAGAGGTACACAACTACTATATGATCAAATTGCATTTTTCTGTGAAATCTAGCATTTGAAAATGGCTTAAGTGCCAACTTGATCTGCAGTTGGACCCATACTAGGCAAGTGAATACTATCCAAAAAGTTACACTGTCCTACTCCAAATTGTGTCCTCTTAAAAAGCACACATCTTAAGCTTTTATAGTTTTACATGGCCAAACAAAGTTGCAGCAAAACCCATCTAGTAAAATAATTGTTTAGGTGTTTGGGGTTTACCCTAGCATTACAAAGTAAGTAGTTCCATACAGTAAGCACCCAAACGAATGGTCTTTTGATTTTTTTGGGAGACAACTGTGTAAAGTTATGGGATTTTTCAGCTATAAGTGCTACCATTACAATTTTTTGGAAAATATGAGTGGAATTGAATTGAAGGGTCAAAGGTTATTTGGGGGTGTGGCATATGCAGAGTGAATGCATGAGCCTTCTTTCCTTAGAAAGCGAGGCTAACAGCATGTAGACACCATTAGGTAACATAATGCATTCTATTCCTCCTCTCCCAAACTTTTTGAATTAATGAAGAGTTGTAGTACGAGCAGCAACTTAATTTAACAGGAAAAGAGTACGGTTAGCTTCTGGGATAACAATGTTTCCCTAAATTCACCAAAGCCATTGCTATAGCAGAATCACCTCCTTCTGTCTCCCTCCACAGCCCACCCCCATGGTGGTGTAAAATGCAAGAAATTTGGCAACACCCAACCAAACAGCTCCACTGAATTGCTCCAAAAGATCTGCCTAAAAGGTAGGGCAAAAGCAAATGAGGTAACACAGGACACAAGTCAATATTCATACTTAAATGGACACCACATTCATATTGGGCAGCAGTAAATATGACTAAAGCACTAGAGAGCATTACTGTGAATCCTCTGGAAGTACACTAGTTTTTGCCTTAATGCTAAAATTAGCATCTTCACTTACAAGTCATTACACACTTTATAACGGGCTTACTCTGAGCTAGAGAAACATTGTCTTTGCCAACTAGTCAATTGATAAGATAGCCACATACACACACCCCCAGGCACTCTGAGTGCTTCACATAGAACAATTTAACACAACTTTTTAATCCTAACCACCCTTGGAGATGGGTTAGGCTGAATGTTGTGGCTGGCTCAAGGTCACCCACTGGATTTCTGGCTAATGTGAGACTGGAACCAGGGCTTCCCCTACACCTTGGTCCAGGTACTGCGCTTAGCCACTACAGCACATTTCTCTATAAATCCTCCCCATTCTACTATTGCTAATTCTGCAAGGAGGGGCCACACTTCTCAACAGTACAGGGTTTGGGGCGGAAGAGGAAGCAACGTGACAGATTCTCCCTTTCTGCTGCAGTCCTGACACTGACAATATACTTATTTATTTTGGACTAGGCTAAACGTGCACCTCTAATACGAAGCACTGCTCTTACCAGATCATGAGAGGGTCCTCCAAGCTGTATAGTTTTGGTTTTTGAAGGTTCCATTCAATCAGCTATTTGGAAGGTCGGCAGGATGTAGCTTATTTTAATATTCATTTGAAAGTAGAATGTACAACATGCTTGTCTTGTGGTAATTCCGCATTCGCGCAAGGTAGAATAAATCAGATATGGATTTTATTTTCATACTATCAATGAAAAACGCTACGGTTCATGTAAGCTCTTCAGCCAGATGTTTTGGAAGAACAATTCATTAAAGAACAGGTTTCTGGGTACATTCATATTGTATACACGTCTCTAGAAATTTAGTTTTGTATGGCAGTTAATACAACAGCTTCCATCCACAGAAAATATAATCTCTTATGGCAGAAGTTTTCCAAACTACGGGTCTTGTACACCCTGCAAGTCTGTTGCTGCCTGGGTTCATAGGATTATATTAAGAGTCAAAACTGGGAATCAAGGCTGTACAAACTGGATGCACTGAGCAGCATTTTTAGAATTCATTATAAATTGCAAATACCCCAAATACTCTGCAACCATGTACGGCAGAAGCGTAAAGCAATGATCAGACATTGCTAGCAAGAAGTCCAAAGAAAAGTAGTAAATAATTGTGGTGTTAGAACAGGATTCCTTGGTTCTATTTCTGGTTTCAATGCAGTCAATGAGTCTGCTTTCTGACATTACATAGGAGTGGGTGGGAACTTGCGCAATCGCGACCACGGCTTTGTAATTGATGGGGTTAGTGCGTCGGAATGCACTAATCCCCTTTTATCACCAACACCACCAATCCTTGTAAAGGCTACATTCGGAGACTCTGTCATGTGTTCTCAGGTGATAAAGGGGAATTAGTACATTCTGACAGGCGCTAATCCCCGCAATTAAAGAGTTGCAGTTGCAACTGAAAGTTCCTGTCCCTCCCAAGTAACATCGGAAAGCAGCCTAATTCGTTTTGTTACTGAATTTCCATGTTTGCTTACCCTTCTTTTAATAAGAGTCATACTAATGCATCTCAGAATAGTTTTAAGACACTGTCAGGTTTTCATACTATCTAGCAGATGTCACAAGATGATCTGGGGAATTAAATACTTGTGACTTTTTATACAGTGAACGCAAAATTACCATCCTATTAAGAAAAATATTTGTACACAAAGACCTGAGGGGTATTTAACAGAGATGATACAATAAAAGAATTCCGTTCACTTTATAGAGTAAACCCATATTTAAATATCATGCACTAAACAGTTCACAAGATGGCCTGGGGAGTTTAGTGCATTAGTAACTAAAAACTTTAGTATAGCATTAAAACAATTCTGAGCTACTACACAAAAAGCAGAAGTTATTCTAGTATTGTTAAACAGGTGACACTATATTTGAACACTGCCCTCAATGCCAGTTATATTAGAATTCTGAAGATGCACTAATGCCAAGAACCAAAAAAACCGTATATACTCAAACATCTATGGATGACATTAGGAATAATTTGCTTCATACTGGCTGAATGCAGTCTTTTTCCACGTAAAAGAAATCCAGATACCCCAACATTGACAATTTAACTAGTCCTTACCAGTTAATGGCATGACAACATATTAAGTATAACATTTCACCTAACCCCTTTAAAACTCAAAAAGCATAGGGAAAGTCATGCAGCCAGAGCCACAATCTTGTGGCATTTGGGCCTGTGGGTTATTTGGGCTGGGGTTGTGTGTGTGTGTATATATATATATATTTATATATATTTCTGGCAGATTACCACCACATGAAGCCAAAGTCTCCAGAAACATTCACGTGCACTAAAAATTCAACCAGTCATACATCTACTTACCTACCAACTCCCATGGCCACTGTTCCTAGATTTCTGCAGAACAGCAGATAGCTATGTCACAACTTTCACCAATTAACCCACCAATTTTTCCAACATTTCTATCTTATTCTGTGATGGTATCTTCTACGTTTGAGGAAACATTTTCAAAGAAGCTCAGCTGTGCAGTGTTAAAAAGCACTTGAGAAACGCTTGGCTTCCTAACATTTCTTCTCAGCCATCTTTAGCCCATGAGCCAGCTACAATTTAAGAGCAGTGGTTCCCAACTTGTGGCTTTCAAGCCACGTGCTCCATTGCTCTGTATTGTTTGAGTCACAGTCTGGAAACCAATGACAGTGAAAAACATTACCTATGGCAGATGTCACTAAGAAAAAAAAATTGTAACAGTAATAACCCACAATAACAAGTTTAATTTATTTTTTTCCGAACTGTTTACTACTGTGTAAAACCAGGACAAGGCTGTAAAGAATTTTACCCCATGTTTCAGAAAAGATCTAGGATATTCTTGTTAGATGTGTTGGATTGTCGTGTCAGAAGTCTTAAATTAAAAGAATTGCAGTATACTTGTGGTATCTTTATATCACAAAACAAGTATAAGCACCAAAATATGTTTAATCGCTCCTCTCCTTTTACCCAGTATTCCTTTATACAAAAAGGCGTTTGACATGCATTTTTACTAAGACTCTTGCCCACCACCTCTGATATATCTGGGGAGTTCAATGTAGGAAATTTTCATTTGGCAGGAGGGCAAATGAATTAATAGTCTGAGTCCCACTAAAATAATTCATTACAGAAGATCTCTATACAAAAAAATTGAAACAAAACTAATCATGAAATGTTAATTATGAGAAATGTATCCATTTTCTTTTGTATTTCTCCATGACTACTAAGGATTTTACTTTAATTTTTTTAAAGCAACATTGTCCTCTTCATTAAATACTCTTAAGTGAAAGTTTGCCAGTAATATTTCTTATTTCTGTAGTAATCAGAGGAGCACTACCATTTGAAATCTATTTCATTTAGAAAGACTAACTTTTAGGCACAGCAACATCATGAATTCCCATGTCTTTTTTATGCTCTTGCATTTTCCTCCCTTAAAAAATGCTTACCTCCCATTGCTGCATGTAAATTATTCAAACCAGGGAACTGACTTATTATATAAGGGGGATGTAAAACTGACTAAGTACTGCCAAATCTGCAAAATGAACAAATTTAGAAGAGAAAATTCTAACACTTTAGTAAAAGCAATCTTGGATGTTGCAGGGAAAACAGGGAAGGGTAGTATACCTCAAGTTAAAAGGTTTGTGTAATTTACGTTCCTGTTTTCCTGCTATATTCTACTAGAATATTCATGATAGCTATTTAGGGCACAATCCTTATTCACCCAGGTGCATAGGGGGTTGCTTGTGATAAGTTGTGGGCAGTCTCATGCCAGGCTTAACTGGGTGTCCATTCTCCTCTACAGCAAGTGTAACTGTTATGCAGCATAACCACAAACAATGGGCTGCCGCCTGTAATGTCGAAACGTCAGAATGTACCCTCTGTGCCTGGGGGCATACATGTGAGGTGGGAGAACAAAAGAAGCCATCTGTTGGGCTCTTGGGGTGGGGGTGACACTTCATGTGTAAGTGGGAAAGGATGCCTCCTGCATAGAAGCAGTATTTGGCACTCATCTAAGTCTAGCACGACACTTTGGCATGCCACTTACACATGTGCAACTAAGGATTGCAGTCTTAGTATTCAAACAGCACAGTCCATTAAGCTAGAAATATTTGTTTTACTAAGATTAAAAGCAGTTTGTTTTTTTAAAAAAGTTCCTTGTCACTTAGTGTCTACATTTTGCGTTTTTCCTCAGACAAGAAAAGAAAAACTTAGTCATGTTGCCAGCTGTGTGCTAGACATAAAAAGGGCAAAAAAGCAAGTTCCTGGGAAAAAATTCCTTCAAAATTTAGACCAAGCGAAACTAGTACTAATCATGTGTCTCTAAAGATCACAATAGTAATTGGCTTATACCAAAGCCTTTTTTGAAAACTTGAGCAATAGTGTGTTAAACTGGAAGAGAATATATTTTAAACGTATTCTGTATTTGAGTGTTTATAAACCAGAAGTGTTAAAGCAGCAGAAATTCGTTTCATTGAATTCAAGTTAACCTATCAATTTTGTATCAATCTAAATCTCATCAGCACGAGCTACCATGCAGTTTTACTAGCTTGTGCAAAGGTCTGCGTGACAGCTCTAGTGAAGAAATCCAAATAGAACCTCAGGTCATAAAATGTATTCAATACACTTCCTTTAACATCCCAATAGAACTGTCATCTTAATTTATATCACCATCATGTTCCATAAAAAACTGCATTACTGCCATAGGACATTTCAAGTTTACTAACACCCATATGACCAAACCAATGCTTTATATATGCACCCGCCCATCATATTCAATAATTCATTAATGCTTAATACCGAAGTCTCATTTCTTTTACACAACCAAATTTAAAGCTTTCAAAATATATCTTTACATTTCTTCTTTTAGAAGATTCGTTTTTCACAATGTTGCAAATCACATGCATTTTACTTTAGTTGTCTGATCACACTGCTAAAAACTGCACCAATATCAGAACAGTGCAAATCATATTTAATTTTTAAAGTTATAATGGCTTAAATTCATAATTAAAAGAACACTGTCAAGATTCTGGTACTTTTGTGTACTCCCCATTGCCTACATTCAACTCAAAACACTTCCCTGTTATTTTGACATGTTTCCCTGCCTCTATTCACATTTTTAATTAGCTGAAGTTGCTGGTTGTTTTTCCACAATTTCAGCATTTTTTACTGTCAATTTTTCTTGCACCAGCCATCAGTTGAAAGCAGAGTTCTAAGACTACCAAATTTGAATTTGTCAGAGAGCCAGAAAGCAGCAATACTTATTAGTCCACAAAAGCATTTCAGTTTTTTCAGCAATGGAGAGATTTAGGAGATTTAAGTTGGAGGGCTTCCCCTCTTCCCTGCATCCCCATTTAGGCAATATTACTAAGGTCAAATTCAGCATAAACACCTTGACAGTGTTCCTCATAAAACCATGACAGTAAAGATGCACCAGTAGGCACAACAACCTCTTTGAAGGGAGCGTTTAGTTCCTTGGCACTGGAAACTACCAGCACCAAGGATTACAATGAAATTCAAATTATATTTAAGGCTACATTTAGCAAACCCACTTTCTGTAAGCCTAATAATCTACCACGGTTTAAAGTTTTAGAAACTGATGCAACGTTCTTATACTTTTGTGCTGAGATCTGAAGAAAGTATTTTCTTTAGCACGGGCAGTATAGAAACTGTGGCAGCAAATGTCTCATTAAACACTGGCTACTCATTTTACCATCCATCCTTTTGTTTTCTAAGGTTTTAAATGGCAAGGCACATTTACATATTCCAATGAATACTTGACAATTTTAAATTACACTTTATGTCCCAGCTATCCCAGTAACTGACATACAACATACTAAAATGGTTTATTAAGGTAACAAAAAATTCAATTAATGTGAAATACACACACTATTGGCAACCACTATTCTAAAAATTATGTAAATACAACATACTGAAATGTGTGCAATTCTAAGTTTTTAAACCAGAAGTTCTCTGCACTAACACACATTTATATTAATGACACATAAAAAAAATAAAAACTTTATTACAAAAATAAGTTACACTCGCCTCCAGCTTACAGTATAAAACAATTTTATTTGCAGGAATGCAAAATGATTGTTTGCCATGAGCATTTTTCAACATATGACATGTCTAAGTTTTTTGTTAAAATTTGCATTTACTGGGGGAACTGGTGTGTATAAAACCTCAAATAGGTATAAGTTTCAATTCTCATCGTGGTGCCTATGGGTATATAATATAACTGCAGTATCCCTTTGAGAAAGGGGATAAGGGAAGCTCTTTATGCCAAGTCCAAATTAAACTAATTTCATTTATCCTTACCATACAAGTATGGACTTGACAAGTTATTTTTGAAGGGTGATTCAATAGAGGATGTTTGTTTCACCACTGAACACTCACTGTCATCAAGGTGCTTTAGAAAATTAAAAACATAGCACAAATGATTGTACTCTACTCTACAGGTTATCATGATCTGCATAAGAGAAATGGAAAGCTGAACCACATGTTTTTACAGTGATCAGCAGTAAGAAATGCACTAATGAAAACATACCTTTTACCTAAAAAGCTAAACTACAGCCATATACTATTTTTTATGATTTATGAAAAACTTCAAAATACCCAAGTGTCAGGCTTCACTGTACAGTCGTCAGTTTTAGTCTGACTTTTTATAAAGGGACACT
>QEPC01007703.1:657153-659653 GCA_003113815.1 Sphenodon punctatus | reverse complement strand
AGAGGAGATTCAACCACCCCTAGGCCCCACCAAGCCCTCGCCCACCAACACCACCTCCGTCTTGTCAGAATTCAATTGCAAATGGCTCAATCTTATCCAAGCCCCCACAGCTGACAGACACTGGGAAAATAAAGAGACTGCGTGACCCGGGTCAGTAGAAAAGGAGCGGTAGAGCTGAGTGTCATCAGCATACAGGGGGTGAGGTGGAGCATACTGATGACACTGCATGCCCCGAAACCCTCTCACGATCTCCCCTAACGGCTGCATATAGATGTTAAACAAGAGGGGGGACAGAATGGCTATAGACATAGCTGTTTAGGCATTTTAAACAAATGGTCTTACATAAAAAAAAAATCAGAGCACTTGCACTATCACCAAGCATTGAACAAATCCATTCTGTGACATAGGGTGTCTTCATGGGGGAGGGACATGGGGGTGACCAGTCTTGTGTCCAGCCCCGCCTGCACTGGGTTTACATGGACCAGGCAGCTGCTGTGGACCGCAGTCCACACATGTGGCGCCCCCCCCACCACAGAGTTGCAGGCAGATCGCCAGACGCTCTAGACTGCCACCCACTACTCTATGGGGTTGCCTAGGGCAACCACCAGCCAAGAGCAGAACTGCAGCAACCATCTGCCAAGCAGATGGACAGCAGTTCTGGCTGTGTCCCAGGTCTGGGTGTGCCACTCGCTGGCGGTGCTTAGGATATTCTGGAGCACCGTAAGTGGGGTCTGGCAGCCTGCCTTCACACTGACAGGCCACCAGGGGGTGAGGCGGAGCAGAAGCAGGGCTGCAATCTGCCTGTTTACATCCCCCATCACTGCAAATGGCTGCAAGCATTTATTTGTATTTGCAAACCCAATTATAACTTTTGTAACTTGTTATACTTGTGCTTTTTATTGTCATAATGTTGCTGTCTCCCCCCTCTTCCCTTCCTGGTATGAATTTTGACATTTGCTGAACAGATAGAAATGGGGGTAATACCACTGGAGAGCAACCATCTTTGTGGAAAGACAGCCTCAAATTAAACCCAGGAAATTCAAACTACCATTATTTCTGCTCTGAAAAGAGAATTCAACACATTAACATGGACCTATAACTACATGCGTTTTACTCTTAAAGGCCTCAAGGATTGACTGGCAAAAATCTTTGCTCATAAAAACAACCCCACAAGAGCGGAGCCCCAATCCAGGCTTTATTCAATCTTAAGGACACAGTTTAAACAGAGACGTGCAGTCACAAGTAGACTGAAGCAGCATAATGCAAGGCACCCAGCTATTTCAATTCAGTCTTCAAGTAGGAGATTAGAATTACCTGGGGTGGGGAGTATCAGTAGGGGAATGTTACTGGGTTCCTGAGAAGCTGCTTTTGGAGGCTGACTACACCTGTGGTTCTTGTCCCCACCAGATATATTGCTAGCTCTGGCTGGAGGCATTGGCCTCCAGGTGTCAGCTGAAGGGTGATGCCAAGGGCACTGACCGTTGGTGTGCAGTTTGAGTGTAGCGGCTAGAACATCAGAGTAGCAGTGTGAAATCCAGAAGGAGCTGCCAGAGGATTATAGCTCTGCAAAGGGATCCAGTGGCGACTTCTTCCCTACTATTTACTTCAAAGAACATCTCCACTCAACTTAAAATGACCAATTTTATTGTTAAGAAAAGTTCGCCTGTTTCTTCTAATGCTGCATTCTAACACTCCTGTAAGAGCTAAGGATCTAGGTAAGTCAGCTATTAATTTAGCAACTCAAGATGTTTGTACTGATGATCAAAGTATCGCAAAAGTATGCAAATTTTTGCCAAATGCCAAATTTTGAGCAGTCTTTAACACTGCACTCCAACTTGGATGAGTTTTTTCGATTTACCAGGCAGTTAATTATTGCCCTGAAGCCATGTGTCAGACGCCGCCCGGTTCGCAGGGCTGAGAAAGGATCAGCAGGGGGGGTCCGTACAGCATGTTGGCAGCTGCAGAAGCCAGCAGAGGGATGGCTGTTGCAGCCATGGGGTGGAGCCATGCTCCGTTCAGGGAGTGAACACGCCCCACAGCAATCTCCAGAAGGCGGAACAGCTGGGAGCTCTGACCCCACCCCATATGCAGCAGCATGATTGGGAAAGAGGCCTATATAAGATAAGAGCTGGGCCTGTAGACCCTGCTGGTAATCGTTGGTGAGAGACCGGCCCCTGGTTTTGCTTGCAGCTTGGATCATTACGCGGAGTGAGAGAAAGAGAGAGAGCTTGTGTTTGGGAGTGTCTGGAGTCCTGTGTTTGTCCTACCTTTTCCCCCCTTCCCGAGTGAGTCTGTGGTGAGCGTGGGTGAGTAAGTGTTTCCTTTATCTCTGTAGATGTCCTGTCTTGTGGTACGAAAGATATATATAGCCCCTTGCAATTCCTTGCCGTTATTCCTTGTTCCCTTCATTGGCCCTTGTGGTGAAGCCCTTGCATACCTTGACTGAGTGCCCTTCCCATACCCCACTGGTATTCCTATTTCCCTTTGACTCCCTTCCCCT
>QEPC01007703.1:616016-651943 GCA_003113815.1 Sphenodon punctatus | reverse complement strand
CGAGCATCTGGAACTCTGGTGTGTCTCTTCCTTTTCTCTGGGGCAATTGGCTCACTGTCTCAGTCCCTATGATGAAAAGGGTTGCCCTCTAAGTCTGAGGGAAAGCCCACCTAACAACCTGAGGGACCATTTTTCCTTCTTAAGACTTGTCCTAGAGACTGAGCCGCCTCTCCTCCTGGTATCCCTAAACCTTAGTGTGTGCTCCCCTTCCTTGTTCTGCACCCTTCTGCTCCCTTTCCCTCCCCCTCCTCACCGTGACACCATGAACACGTTTATCCCCAAGTCTCCTGCTGCTAGTGGGAAAAACTAAATGATCTTTCAACAGCAATTTTATAAATTGATGAAAGCAATTAAGGAGTTTAAGCAGTTAAGAGAGCAATTATAATATATAATTTTGAGGGCTTTAAGAATGAATATATGTTGCTATTAAAAGAAACAAGGTATTTGGTAAGCAAATTTGATCTTATGGGTGGGTGCAGGACAATATTTTTATGTATCAAGACTTTTTCAACATAAGACATCCATTTGAACAACTCCAGTGGGGGTGGGGCTTAAGAACTTATATTTATGATATTTAATTTTGAATACTTCTGAGGCTTCTCAAATAGGAGATTTTTCCCTATTCTCCTTGAGAAAGATGGATTCAAGGCAGGACTTAAAAAGCAGGAAAGGACCTGTCTTCCCTGATGTCTTGTGGCCCTAATATAGCTGAACCCATGAAAAAGTGTTCCTTTACTGGCCCTAGCCATACTCTTCCCCATAATTTTGCAAAGAGATTAGCTCAACTCAGGAATGAATAATTTGGGGGGCATGGAGAAGGGTAATTATCAGATGTTGAGCTGGAATATAGCGGGTTTAGCTAGTAAGATGATGGATGAATGGTTGTGATTTACCTGTAGGTTTCATGATGTATTTTTTCAGGAAACCGGGTTTGCAAGTGATTGTTTTAAATGGTTATGTCTCCTTAAATTCTGTTTGGAGATGGAATATAAAATGTAGATTAACGCGAAGCTTGCTGACCTTATTTCATCTGTGTTTGTTCAAGAAGCTTCACAAATTAAATTGGACTCAAGTATTTATTAGCAGTCTTTTTGAAATGTCAACTACGAGATCCAGTTATAATAATTAATCTATTTCCCACCTAAAAAGATCACATCGGGTTATTGTTGGTGGGTTTCTCATCAGATATTTAACGTAGAGCTGATTCGGGTGAAGTTTCCTGAAGCAGAGATTTTAATGCAAGAGTTGGAAATTTACATAGTAAAACTGAAGATGATGTAGACTCGATGTGGGGGCATCTCGACTCCTGCTGTATTTGACCAGGTGTGCAATCAGGTAGTGCATCATCTGACCCAATATATGTATGATAGGGTAAACTCTCCAGGATCTTATTCCCGTCTCTCACAGAGGTGTTAGTACAGATGGCTATATTTTAGTTGAACGTAGATGTGCTAGATATCAATATTTTGAGAATATAATGGGGGCTGAGTGATCATCTTCCCTGTAATGTTGGGATTAGCTTTAGTGGATAAGCATTTACGTTACTTATGTCCAGTGGACATAAGTAAACCAAGATTAATGTGGAAAGGGGAGGTGGTTCCCAAATGCCTGAATATTTGTAACCATTGGTTGTCCTTAGTTGCTCAGGCATTAGATAATAAGATTTATAAATCTAAAAGTAAGATTGGGTCAGATGGCCTTACTCAAGATCTAGTAGTAATTTTGATTAGCCTTCCCTAAATCAAACAAATATCACGTCATAAGGATTGGCTTGATGCTGTTTGTGTTAAAGCAAAGGTCCTTTTGGACTGTTTAAAAGATTTTAGGTCTGGCAAAGCAAATATTATGTATATCAGGTACAGCAAGCAAAGACTGAATACAAGCAGGTACTTAAAAGGAATAATTATCAGGTTAAATGTTGGGAAGAATTAAAGAAAGCTGCTAAATAATCAAAAGATAATAAACTATTTTGACAAATAATTTCTAGAGGAATTAAATAGTCATCTGTGGCAATAGACTGTCATATTGCAACTAGTATGTGGATTGAGTATTTCTCAACGAAATTTTCTTCTAGTACTGGAGAAGCCATGAAAGACAAAAAAGACTAGCCTTAGAGAATACTGTTTCCTATCAGGACTTGAGTAGAAGTAAGTTTTTAGTTACGGAACAGCAATATTTCAGAACCTTAGTGAGGAAGGCCCTTGGTCCGGACTACCTTCCACCTGAAGTGTTTAAGTTTTTTAAGCAATGGTAGAGGCCTTTAATTCAAGCAGCTTATTAACACTGTCATTAATTATAATTACTTCCCTGCGGTGTGGAAGCAGAATGTATTGGTACACCTATTTTTTTTAAAAGGATCTCAAGTTAATCCTGATTGCTACATATTCATTTGTCTTATTACCATTCTTGCAAAAATATTTGGGAAGCATTTAATGAGCCATCTTAAGATTTGGATAGAAGAAAAAGGAATTTTAGGAGAGGAACAGGCTGGATTCTGTCAAGGTTATTCTTGCCTGGACAAATGTTTTACCTTAAGTTACTTAATGACAAAATATTACAAGAAAAATAAGCTATTCTATATTGCTTTCATGGATCTTAAAGGGGTGATTCTATAGAGGGATCCTATAGAGAAAGTTGTTGAATTCCCGATAGTTTTCATTTGCCCAGACTCTTGGCTGAGGAGATTCCTTGTTTGTTATATGCTAATGATACCGCCTTGCTATCCTGTTCTAAAGTTGGGCTCGAATGACTTTTGGATGCTTTTAGTAATTATATCAATAACGGTTTGGATATTAAGAAATCTAAGGTCATGATACTGGGATCAAAGCGTAACAAATGGTTCGTTAATGGAGAAGCTTTGGAGGTGGTATGTAACCTTTTCTAGAAATTTAAAATGGGAGACGCATGCCTGAATGGCTGCCTCCAAAGCAATTCAATCATTCAATGAAATGATGTCCTTTTATAATAAGTACAGAAGGAAAGCCCCACATGCAGCACTAAAAGCTTATAAGACAAAGATTGAATATTTTATTATATGGAGCTGATATTTGGGGCTCTAATGAGAAAGATATATGATAACAAGGTCCAAAATGTGTTTTAAAAAACTTTAAACTTATGCTAAGAGTGCATAAAAGAACTCTTGAAGCTTTGTTAAGGGCTGAACTGGGTTCACAATGTTGCAACTTGGTGGCACAATTAAGGCCAAATCATTTTTGGCTGAAAACTAGGATGTTTTTGCTTTTCTAAACTTGCCCCCCCCCCCCAAAGTCTTTTTGAATTCTGGGCTCCCGAGAACCCTTCTTTTGCTTGGTTCACTGGAATAAAGCAGAGGAGTTTTTTTGTCTGAACTTGGAGATTAGTGGGATTGTGTGGAAACACTGCCTCTTCCAATGGATAAAGTTCAAATTGAAATGAGATTGAAGGATCTCTTGATGCAGAATGATTTAAGTCTGGTGAGGTGGTCAAAATTTTCTCCTCTTCTAAGGTATTTTAAGTCTTTTACATTAGAACCATACTTGGAAAAAGTAGTAAATTATAAGCAGAGAGAATTACCAAACTCATTTAAACCAAATAAATACAGCAGTTGTGAAGGGCTAAAGTGCCACTTTAAGGTGGGCTAAAGTGCCCTATTTGGAGAGGCGCTGTCCACGTCAGCTCAAACTTATTGAGGATTCAAGTCATTTTTTGGGACACTATCCATTTTATACAGACATAAGAAATCTTATCCCTGTAATTTCCAAACTTACTTATAGGACAGATATGGAGGAAAAAATGGCATTTATGTAATTCCTCCTCCTTGGTTTTACGTGCTTTACGAAGTTTTTAGGATTTCTTTGGCCAATAGCTGTAAATCATTTTTATTACTACTACCTTAGGTTGCTAATAGTAAAACGTGTAATATATATGAACTGCCATAACTGAAACAAAGGCAAATTTTATCATCCTATGTCACAATATTAGAACAAAAGGGGACCCCAAGTACTTCTTGAGCAGCATAAACTCAATTGGGAAATTCACTGCTGCGCCGAGGCAACTGTTTAGTTTTGATAAAGATGATCAGATACATTTTAAGTGCCTGTTAAACTATGCAGGTAAGTCATGGATGTTTCATCAGAAGTGCTTTACAAAATAATCTAACAGCCAACTGAAGTTTGACAATCTATACTCTCCACCTCCCCTAAAGGGAGAGTAGAACAGTTTCATTGGTCCAGTGCCTCAAGCCAGTCATACTTTTTCCTCTTCAAAGGACAAAAGATGGACAGGAGACTAAAGATCACCAATATGTTTCATCATAGAAACTTTTCTCCCCTCTGCTAAGTCAGGAAAAAGGGAAATAGCTCAAGCTAGTACCAGCAAAGACACATCCACAATTGCTTTTCCTTAAAATGTCCCTAAACAAATTCTAGTGGGTTGCATCTTTCTCCCTGCAGCTCCCTCCTTGGTGCTCCTCTTGAGGTAGTGTTCTGATCATCCAATGGGAAGGCAGACCTCAAATTTAAATTTGTGGGTGGGCCAGGTGACGAACTCCCCCTGTTCTTCAGTGAGTTCTGCCTTCACATTGAAGGAGCAGACCAGGGTTTGCTCACAACCCTATCCAACACTTTGTTTCCTACTTGAGATAAAGCTTCTCAGTACTTCCCTTCTTCTTCCCTGGCAGGGAAGTAGACGGCTCTAGGCTGCCTCAGAAAGTGAAACCGTCGCCGGAACAACAAACAGGGTATGAGGAGACCAAGACCTTTCCCGCATGCGGGAGGCTAAGTGCTCCCCTTCCCCCTCACAGGGTAAGCGGGACCCCTACTCGGGCCCACGTGCGAGCTTCGTGCTTGAGGAACTGGGTATCACCCATCCCACATTAAGCAAAACAGGGACCCTTCAAAAATCAAGGCCCCTACAGAAACCGGGAGTCCCACTTCCACACTCAGGGAAACGGGGCCCCCAGGGTTTCCAGGAAAGCAGGCTGTTTCTCTGCATGGAGAAGGGATTCCTTCATCTTCTCCATGGGCTCCCCTCGGCCACGGTCTCTCCTCCCGGTCGAGAATGCTGCTCCGCCCCCCCACCCCCCAAACCCAAATGCACAGCAAGTGAGCAAGTCTGAGCCCGCCCAACACTCCCCACCATTCCCACTGATCTCATCTGGAGCACAAGGTCTGGGTAGGGAGGTCCCTGGTACACCCAGGGCTTCTAGAGCAGGCTGGCCCTGTGGGTGGAGGGGGAGCACCTCTTATTGGCTTCACATGCACTGCAGACCGGTGCGGCAGCATGCTCCGCTCTCCGGCTACAGCTGTAGCCAGCTCGCTGCACCCTGACATCATAGCTACCAGGGGGGCCGGGGATGTCTCATGGCAGCCATTCCTGGCAGCCGTGGGCTGCTGACAGGAACCCTCAGAGCCGGCCTCCACCCCCCACCCCCCGCCTTCTCACAGTAGCCCTGATCTCCGCCAGATAGCTGCAGCATAGCAGGTTTCTGAAAGTGATCCCGCATGGCCGCCAGCATCTTGGAACACGTTCCACACATGGATGCCACCATTTTGGATATTGCACCGCACATGCGTGCTGCCATTTGCTTAAGTTACCATGTGCCTCTGAGCCTGCCCCTTTTTCCTTCTCAAGTGGCATATCTAGGCTAAAGGGGACAGAGGAGGAATAGGTAGAGCCTCCAGACCCCCTTCCCTCTATCTGATTTCACCCTGGGGTAGAGATTGCTTCCCCAGTTGTAATAAAAAAAGGGGAGAGGGTGGGCTTGAGTTTATGCTGTCGCTCTTTTCTCACAGCATGTCACAACAGGAGGAAACATCCCCCAGTGATCTGACAGAGCAGAACCCTCACAGAGAATGCTGCTCCGCCAAGGAAATAATGAAAATAAAAACAAGCAGCCTAAGAAAAAAGCCTCAATGGCGTTGAAGGACAGCACGGTGAGGGCACCAACCCAAGACCAAGGTTCCCAGCAGGGGAACTAGCATAAGGATTTATCCAGGACCCAGAAACACCCATACAACTCAGTCGTCAGTAAATAAGCTCAACAAGCAGCGATCCGGATATGGCCAATCCTACACCGAACGTCACCCCAGACACCAGAGCCCGATCAAGAGTTACAAGCAGAGGAATAAGAGCCCAGATATGAGAGGTATTATAAGTCAGATGGGGGACAAAACAACTCGCTGTCAGATTCCAAACTCATGCATATACTAAAGCGTAACGGGCTTAAGGTCAAAAGGAATAAACAGAAGGGTCACCGCAGCAAGTCTAAGAGATCCAGGCACGGATCCTTGAAGCTGGACTTCCCCGACTTCTCAACAGAGGAGGGTGAGGCCTCCGACAGTGATGACTCAGCAGAGGGCTACCACCACGACAATCTGTTTGATAAATCCATGTTGAACAAACCGATGGCTAAGGTCACTGAAGCTCTGAGCCTTGAACAAGAAAAAAGCAAGCATCAAGTTGAAAAGCAAAGCTCCAGGCACAAATACATGATTAATGAGAAGAAGCAAGAGCTGCATTTCCTGCAACTTTCGAGAGAATCATCAAGTCAGCTTGGAGCCAACCTGCAAGGAGATCCAGAGGTTGTAGGGGGTCCACTACAACCTTTATTCTTTCCCAGCAGACGAGGCATTCCTGTTTAAAATATCATCAGTCCGTCCTCCAGCAGCAGCGCTGGCAAGGGATTCAGTTGCTCCTCCCATCAAGGAGGCATTCCCTGTAGACCCTACCAACACGGTAGAAGCAGTCTTGAGACGGGAGTTTTGAGGAGGCAGTCAACAGAGTGAGAGCAACCACCGCCATGACTTTTGTGAGCAGAGATATTCTGACCTGGGTGGATGAGGCAAGAAACCCAGAGATATCTGTGGAAGCACGCGACACTACTCAAATCGAATTGCAACCGCAGCAGCATATATTGCAGATGCATCAGTGGACACAATCAAAGCAAGTGGTCTCCAATGTAGCAACAAGAAAGAATCTGGCTCCACACTTGGAAAGGAGATCCATCCTCCGACCCATTCACAGGCGATATGCTGTTTGGAACCACACTGGATAAGATGGCCGAGGAGTCCACTGAGAAGACATACCAGAAACCAAGATGGCCAGCCATGAGAAAGTCAAATTACAACACCAAGGGAAAGGAAGAGGGTAAACAGCTCCCCCATAAACCCTCTCAGTGACTGCATAAACTCTCAGTGACTGCAGAAGAGTCTCACCCCTCCCGCCACAAGAAAGCCCTTCATCTTGGGGGAAGGATAACGCAGTTCACCCATGTCTAGAGAACATCCATGAGCGACAACAGAACTGATGGCCTAGCCTTGGGACCGGTTCATACCAACACCCATCTCCCTCAGCAAAGAGAGAAACATCATGATGACAGAGGCCATAAACAGGCTTAACTATGTAGGAGCGATAGAGCGTGTGCTGGTGGAACACCACAAACTCGGCCTTTACTCAATTATATTCTTGATCTCCAAAAAGAATCGAGAGGCCAGAGTGGTCCTGGATCTCAAATTCCTAAACAAATTTACCCAGTACTAACACTTCTGAATGAAAATGCTGAAGTCAATTCTACAGGCACTCAGAAAGGGCAACTGGGTGTCTTGTCCTCCATAGACCTGAAGGACACTACTCCTCAAGACAGTTTCTATGCTCCTGCTCTGGCAGTATACTGCATTGCTGTTCAGAAAGGCTACTGCCCCATGAACATTCACCAAGGTCCTAGCACCACTCATATCCCTTCTACGACAGAGGGGCATACATGCATACCCATAACTGAACAACATCCTCCTCCAGTCCGGAGCGAGGGAAGAAGGCCTTACAGAACCTGGAAATTGCTATCACGGTTCTGGAAGAACATGGATTCATAATAAAATTGGCTGGAAAGCCATCTGTGTCCCATGACCGAGATCATGCACCTAGGGACAATCATCGACACAGCAAGGAATGTAGTCAAGGTCTCTGTGGACCACCAGCACAGGATCAGGACTATGGCAGGAGACGTGCACGTTCGTCAAGATGCCCAAGTCATAGACCTAGCACGTCTCCTAGGACACATGGTAGCATGCATGGGCCAGGTGCAGTGGGCCCTCTGGCACTTCTGTCCACTTCAAAATTTCCTCCGACTCTTTCAGAACCAGATCATGAGCAGGGTAAGGAAGAAGGTAAAGATCACACCCGTCTTGGCAAGAGAACTGCGCTGGACCTTCCTCGCGCCATTCAACAGAGGGATTTCCATGAGGGACTCACCAAGGCTAACCATTACAACAGATGCCAGCCTCAGAGGCTGGGGAGTCCACATGGCAGCGAGGGAAGTGCAGGGGAAGTGGTCCCCAGTAGAGACCAAACACAGTATAAGCCTACTAGAACTCAGGGCAATCCACCTGGCTCTCGCCACTTTCGATAATAAAAGGGCTACCATGTGTTCATACAGACAGACAACACGACAGCCATGGCTTATGTGAACCATCAAGGAGGTTCGAGGTTCAAAGTCCTGCAAATTGAAGCAGAGTCACTGTTCAAATGGGCAATGACAAGCATCAGCTTGATAAATGCAATAAACATCTGCAGAGAGGACAACATGGATGCCTACTGGCCGAGTAGCACGGACGTGGATCCAGGGGAATGGGATCTACACAATGAGGCATTCTGGTTGATAACCCAGACCTGGGGTTGCCCAGTCATGGACCTCTTCACATTTCGCCACAACAACAACAAAGCCGAGACGTACTTCTCTAGAAGAAGGGACACCTACGAAACAGAAACAGATGCACTACAAAGTTGTGGCCTTGGGGGTCTTCTATATGCCTTCCTACCTTTCCCAATCATAGTAAAAACCATCCAGAAGGCAAGGGAGGAGAAAGCCAAACATCCTGGTAACACCGTTCTGGCCCAGAAGGCCCTGGTGGAGATGCAAATACAGCCGCCCATAAGACTACGAAGTCGTCCAGACCACTTAAGACAAGGTCCTTTAAAGCATCCAGTTCCCAGCCGCTTACATCTGAGAGCCTGGCTACTGAGCAGAGGGCGCTAGAGGGTACTCGAACAGAGTACTCCAAATATTAGCATCGTGCAAGGCTTCCACAAACAGAATCTATGCTACCAACATGGAGCAAGTTTGTTAAATGGAGAGAAAGAAGGGGGTCTAACCGGAGCATACCCAACACGCTCGAGATCCTGGTGTTCTTGCAAGAAGGGCTGGACACGAGACTGAGACCAATCACGTTAGCGCGACAGGCATCAGCGCTTACCACCCCTATGGGAGTGGACAAACCACCTCCCTTCACATTAGGCATTTTCTGAGAGCAGCAAGAATACAAGCACCTGAGTAATCCACAGATTCCTGTCATGGAACCTCAAACTAGTGTCTTCGGCACTCACTTAATCCGCCTTCGAACCCATGGGCTCAACATTACATGGCGGTCACGTCTGCGAGAAGGGTCTCTGAACTGAATTCTCTTTCCATAGCTCCGGAGCTATGCACTTTCCACAACAGGGTAGTCCTATGAACAGACCCAACGTTCATTCCGAAAGTCAACTCAGTCTTCCATAAATCCCAGGAAATAGTATTGCCCACTCCTTGGATGTCAAGCAAGCGTTGCAGACTTGTATTAAAAGGACTCAGACAGGGAGCAGATCTTCCAGACTCTTTGTTCTAAATCGGAATTAAGTCAGAGGAAGACCTGCCTCCAGCGTCACAATTGCACGCTGGAAAAGGAACTATCACGGAAGCCTATTAGGGCCAATGGAGTGATATAGGCACATTTGCTCCAGTCATCGGCCACCTCCTGGGCCTGGTTCTCGAGGGCCTCCAGCAACAGGATATGCATATCCAGACTAAGCAGACGCAGGCGTTGAGCTGTCAAGGCAGCCCCGTAGCCACTCCTAGAGCGCCTTTCCCTCACCCATTTTACAATCTATGCTCTGGTACATCCCAAGAGCAGAGCCGAGCAGGAAGCTAGAGAGAAACGAAAATTGGGGCACTTACCAGTGTGTTTTCTTTCTGTTACACTCCAGCCAGCCCTGGTCCTACTGGCAGGGAAAGGTACTCCAGGGTGGCTAACATGAGGCCAAGCTCCCTTGTCTAGTAACTCTGCAGTTGTTTTACTATCGTATCAGCTCTGGAAGAAGTCAAACTGAAGAGTAGGGGAAGTGTTCCCCACCTGAACCACCCACAAAGATCAGAACACTAGCCCAAGAGGAGCACCGAGCAGAAAGCGTCAAAAAAAATAATAAATCACTGGTAAATGACCCCCTTTCTTTTTCTATATGCATGCATTCTTTTGGCTGCAGAAACATGGAATACAGACAAAAAAATCCATGTTACTGAAAGATGTAAAATGGACAGCACCCCGTATACAACAGGTAACCTTCAAGAATACTGTATGATGGGGAGGGGAAAGTTCCCATGCCAAAGAGTTGCATACCAAGATTTTTGCATTACCAAAAGCCAAGACATACTACATTGACCCCCGCAATGCCGGGGGGAAGGCAGTGCTGCTTCCCCCCGCAGCTCTTCCCTAGCAACAAAGCTCTGGCTCTAAGGCAGTCTGGTGGATTTGGGCAGCAGGAAATAGCAGCACAGGGTATGCTTCCTGGATCTACCCAGGGAATTTATTCATTTTTAGTTTATTTGTTTTATGTATTTTGTGTTATTCTATACTGGGTTCAATTATGGGAGCTGATTTTTATATATATGTTGATTTTGTATAAATATGTGTGTGTTAATATTGTTATGGCCTGTGGGCCGACAAAGCTTTATACTACTACTACAAAAGAAGGGTATGCTTCCAGTGTCCCAATCAGACTCCAGTGGCAAAAATGGTGGCTCAGCTTCTCTTGCTCCTGAGGGAGCCGCATGGATATGCCCGACAGCCACTTCTGGCGAGAGCTGTAGTGTAGGAGCCCAAGAGCAGCATACAGTTCCCAAGCCACCATTAATTCACCTATGCATATAGATGTGCAGGGGCATAGCTAGGGTGGAATGGGCCCCTGGCCAAGAAGTCAAAATGCCCCCCCCCCCCTTTGTGTCCTGCTGGTGGGCCATGGGGAACCTGGGGCTGCTGCTATCAAACACACAAGACACCCAAAATGCAGCCAGCCTATTAAGCGTATTATGCTATGAAAGGAGATAGCACACCAATTCAGTTGTGCCCCCATAATCAATTCACGCTGCCCCCCAACCATAACCATTTCATTTGCTCCCCCAGGGCAGCATGGATTGTAGGGGGGGCACAAATGTACTGGTTATGGGGTGGGGGTTTAAAAACAGTATTCCTGTTAGCAATAATTCATTAAGAAGAGTTAGTGAAATAGCAGCCATAATAATCTCAGAACCATATTTGCAGATTTTCCAAGGTAGAATAGATATTGCTTTAAATCCTAAATTCCTACCTAAAATAGTTAAGACAGACAGTTAGTTGTGAGAATGTGGCCCTTACATGGGCCTCTCCCACCCATGAACACACAGATTTCTGTGTGTTCATGGCTGGGGAAGTTGCGTGTGAAATACGCAGTGCACACACCCGCAGTGACTGGGGGCACGTGCATACCCACTCGTCCCCGCGCACGGAGCAACTGGAGAAAATGGCGGTTGCTCTGTAGGTGCAGATGAGTGGGGGAGGGGGTGAGCGTGGATGTGTGTTAGGCAGGCACCCATGGACCCCCCCCACTCACCCGGCAGAGAGCCATTTGAAGAACAGAAGGTTGCTGTCTTGTAAAGAAGGTTCTTCGAGATGGCTCCATGCATTCTCAACACCCACCTTTCAGCCCAGCATGAATTTTTTTCTTAGATTCCCAGAAAGGGTTGGAAGGAATGGTCATTCGGAGAGGGAGAGTGATTTTTATACTAGAGGAGCTCGAGACCATCGCGTGGTCTATTTGAATATGGTGAGCATGCACAACCCAGTTGTGAGAATGTTCTGAGTCATCTTGAAGAACAGTCTTTACAAGGCAACAACCTTCTGACTCTCACATGGGGAGGAGTGGTTTGTAAACCAACAGCTTTATCTCCCAGTCCGATCAGGGTCCTGGTACTGCTGCAGCACTACTAGCAAGCAGAGGCAGGTATGGGATGGGAAACACACACACCCATGATGTGGGGGTGCCCTGTACTTGGGTCTCCTCCAGCCCAGGTGTGGGGCTGCCCCCACGGGGGGGGGGGGGGGGGGCTGGTGCCTAACAGTCCCTGGCTTTATGTCAGGTTCACTCAATGAACACTATACTCCTATAGATGTGCAGCATCAGACGCACAGAAAGCCAGGTCCAAAAAGAACACCAGGGCAATAGCAGCAGCTATAAGCAAGCCATTCAGCCTTGTCTAATGCTTTATTAACAGTAGCACTGAAACCACTGGTATTCAGTGATGTAGGGCAAAAATACTTTTCTGGAAAACTTTCCGTTTTTAAAAACGCTTTGTTCCATATAAAATTCATTAGTAACAATGAATGGATACCAATGCCTAATTCTAATACAAATAATTTCCAAGTAAAGCTCTGAATTTGTTTGCAAGTTTAAGCCACATTAAGTGCACTTTGACGTTTTTTCCTAATTCATTTCAGCTCAACTACTTTTGGCTATTGTAAAAACATGCTAGATCAATCCCAATTGATTTAAGGAATAAGCATGGTGAGAGAGGAAAACTGTAGGATACCCAATTTAAGCACATAGAGAATGTATATTGAGCATTAAGTGAATGTAGCAGAAAGCCACTTTGTAGTCCATAGTCTTCACGTTTAAGATCATTGGTTCAAATTTATTTAAGATCAATAACCTGGCAAAAAGTAATTGAGCTCTTTGTTAGAATCTACACACAGAGTTTGCATTTACGTACCACATTACCTCTTCACAAAACTAAGGTATTCGTGACTAAGGTGTTGCACTTAGACCTGGGAGACCAGAGTTTAAATCTCATCTTAGCTATGAACTCACTGAGGGACCCAAAGTCACAGTATTGGAACAAAATGGGAATATGCTCTACATCATAGAGATGTTGTGAGGGTGAATTAGATGATTGTAAATCACTTGGAACACAGCAAATGCTATATAAAGGATGGATGCCTTTGGGGAATGCTGGTACAAATTTAAGTCAAGCATTAAATGGTGTGCAAAATAAGGAGATCTGCATTGTTCCAAGAGCATATAATGTCAAAATTAAAAGTTGCATCATGCATACGGTGCAATCACAACTGAATTCAAGTTAAGTCTCCAGGAAAGGGGTTCTCTGTGCAGATGCATTTGTGGAGTACTAATCAAAATAGGATCACAATCCTGGAAGGGACGTACTGGACACTAACAGGATGCAAGTATTAGTAACTCAGTCATAAAATGATTTCAACCTACACCCCCAAAAGTAAAGAGGAAACAAATATAGTTCCTATTTGTCAGCCTTTTGAAAGAATATTTGTAAGAAACATTAACACATTTGCATTTACACTTACATTTGATTTTTAGCAGCTTGTCTCTGAGCTTTCCGTTCTTTCCTTTTTTGATCTGGTGGCTTTGCAAAAACAATTTCAATATTTTCTCCCTCTAACTCTTTGCCATTCATTTCTTCCATTGCCTGATAAAGCAACCAGATTTTAAATAGTAATTGCAGTTAACCCTGCTCCATTATCATGATTGTAAAAACGTTTTTAGTGTTTGTGGTGTATTTTCTACCCCACGTTCATCGTTATGGTTTGGGGTTTAAATGTTATCCCATTCCAATATCCTTGTTTGTGGTAAAAGTACTAAGTGTGTTTCACAATACCCACACACCCCATGCCCTGCAAACACAGTTACATATTTGAGGAGGTTGGCACCATGGTGTCAGTCTCCATGGCTGGGCTTCTGTCCACCCTTCCACATACACTGCAATTTGTGAAAATAGAGACACGTAGCCTCTCCCTAAGAGCCATTAAGAGTGCTTGAAGGACAGCAATGTTTGAGCCATTAGTAAAGGTTGATAGATGTATTTATTTACCTGTCCCCTGTGGCACTTTTCTATGCAAACACATGAGGTGAATTTTCTACCCCTATGCTTAAGATTGACTGGGGTAGAAAGTGTACCCCATGGAAAAATCAATGCATTTCTGGAGTAGTTTTTGCCAAACATGGTTTTTGCTTACAGACCGAAAACAGTAAATGGTAGAAGGGTGTGCTTTGGGGACACTGTTCACCCATGTGCCAGTGACAATGTCCTAGAAAGGCAAAGCTGTAGTGCCACTACTTTGTTTTTTTGCAAAAAAACCACACACATGAGGAAGATACCCCCATGCAATTGAGCAAGGTTAAACTCATTTTTACTCATGTAATGAATTACATTAGTTCTAAACAGTTTTTCAAAAATGAAATATGCAAAAAGGTTATGAACATGAAAGCAGATCTGCAGAACAGTGAGATGGTAGTTTAAGTTAGTTAATTTCTACTATTTCATCTACAACAAGATGAAATTGTGCCATGCCCTTAAAAGCAGACAATGTCAAATTTCAAGCTTCCTGTGTAGCCTGAATTATGCCCCTTTTGCATCCACATGCTGTTGAAAACAGTACGTGATACTATCTTGCAAGGTGCCCACAAATTTTCACAGGCACAAAGCTGTTTACAGTAACTTGAGATACTGTTTCTTCATGTTCAGACACTCCCCATCAGCTGCCATTCTAAACTGTGTGGAGAAGTTTGATTTTGCAATCCAGATCTTTGCATATACAGTATTTTTGGTATGTGATTTTTTAAATGAAAGAAAGGTAACCGCTACTAGTTGAGCTATCACAGAACCAGTAACGTTAGTTGGCAATAGAAGGCAGATGTTAAAAGGAAGGGGGGAAATGGTGGAGATGGCTCGGCTATCTCCTCACCTTTAACTCAACCATAAAGGTGTCCACAGAGGCACTGAGATCAGCTTCTAGGCTCAGAGGGTGGTTTCAGGAATACCCAACCCAAGAAGTGCCCGTGGGACCATTTGGCTCAGCACTCATCCTCAACACAGCTCAACTTTACAAAATTCAGCAATTCTGGCATGCTGCCAAATTTGTGAGGAATGTGTGTCAAGGAAAATGAAATTGCTATTTTCAGAACTTTCAAAGCCAAAACTGAATGCAATTCATGGGACAGATTTCTGCATCCAAAGGGTTTCCCCCTATGCAAATGTCAGAAAGGTCTGCTAGAAGCAATGAGGCTGGTACAGCTACACAGAAGTTTGAAAAACCCTTTAAGGGAAGCTGTTTGGCATCATTCCTGCTAGATTCTACAAGATTCAAATAAAATACTTTAATACAAGGAAGCACTGCTAAAGATCTACAAGTTTGCTTACAACACTGCCAAGCTAGAATTTCTCTGGAAAAGCAGTCACTTCTTCCCTGATTCGATTTTTTATCAGTAGCATGAAGTTGATCTCTCTGTTTTCAAGATTATACCTGACAAAAATCTGCTCTTTAGTCTTCCTGGTTAATCGCTGGGCTAAAGAACTTGAGGTAGCACTGGAAGCATTACCAAGAAGTGAGGCAGATACTGGAATGGAGTCCTTCAGGGGCTACCTAAGAGCCTGCTCTTCTCTTGCCCCGTAGGTCGGTCTACCTACCCATAAAGGTGGAGGAAGAAATGGCGCTGGGGGGTGCACATAGCTACGCTGCTGAGCAGGGGGGCAGGCTGCCACACAGAGGAAGCACTGCTAAAGTGAGACCCCAAGCTTATTTGATGTTTTTGAAAAGATTTTGCTCTTTGATTTCTACTCGTTCAAGTTCTCCATTGTTAGCAGCAAACTAAAAACCTAACCGTACTTCATATAACATATGCGCCTGATAAGAAAATGGGAAGTTTCCCACTGTGACAGTTCACATTTGCTGATTTGAGAGAGAAATCTCTCTCTTTCCTACTATTGTCCAAGGACACTTGGGAGGATGAGCATCTCATCTGGAAAGGATTCTCCCCCAGCCCCCATTCAACAATGGGGAAAGTAACCCCATATGTCCTTTTCTATCCATGAAAAGAGCAGGTCACTGCCAATTCCTTCTTTGGACATAGGACAACCCTAACTCTGGGAAGGGAGACTAACCATTGTCTTTTGCCTAACTGAAGCACACGAACAGATGTTAAGCTCTACTTTTCTGAAATAAACACGGCTTTTGAGAAGTTACGTAAAGCATAGACATAAAAACAAGATTAAAATTAAGTTTTCCATCACCACCACCAAGTAAAATTGGTCCTAATTCAACAAGAACTTTCAAATGTTCTGTATTTGAAAGGAGAATTAAATACATTTTAAGTTCTGGTATCCCAAGTTAGGAGATAATACACCTTTGATGCTCAGTTATGTCATTCATTAAAAAAAATTCAGATATGTGAATAACTAAGCAGACTCTATTCAGCTATAATCAGTATTACATAAAATGTTTACATAATTTAGAATGGTTTATGGAAAAGAATTTACATAATCACACTAGAGTTCTCTTGCCTTCTTCAATAAATACTAACCAGCAGGCATACAAAAGTAAGGATCCCAGAAACTCACCTTTACAGCACCATCACGTTCATCAAAATGAATGAAAGCATAATCTTTTAGCTTCTTTACTCGTTCTAGTTTTCCAAACTGACTGAAGGCTTTCTCTAGAATCTCCTCTGTTACAGTATTAGCAAGGTTGCGCACAAATAGTACTTTCACCTAAAATAAAGCCATCAAGAACCAAATTTCAGATTAGTTTCACAGCGTCAAACCAGAATTTTAATATTTCTCGAAAGTCTACAGTAAGGAGGTTAACTATAGTGAACTTAGACATGTAATATTCTGAAGCGGGGTTTACCCGTGTGATTTGACAGCATGCTATCATACTCAAAACTTCCTTAACCGGAGTTCAGACCAGGTTTTAAACTGGGGAGAAAATAGCTCCTTGTGCAAGGGGAAAACTGTCCCATTCCTATCACCATGGAAGTGATAGGCAAGGAAAGTGAAAATCCTGTAAACCAATTGCTAGAAAAGCAGAGCATCCAACAAACATCCTACAGTTGAGAGAGGCCCTTCCAAGCCACCTTGCCAAGGTATTCAACCTAGGAATTCCAATGATAAATCACTTTAAGGCAGGTATGTGGGGGCAAGGGGAGAAAGCAGACAAGTTGGAGGCAGAGCAAAAGCTCTGGCCACAGGACACCTGTGCATAAGGAAGGCAGACAGAGGTAAGACTGGATAATACAAGAGGACTTGGTCTTGTTTTTAACATTTTAAAAACATCTCAAAACAATTAAATGATGTGAAATTTGGATTCTATCACTTAGGCTTTGGGGCCTACAAAAAAGTTCCCTGGAATAGTTATTTACTTTTGCAAATACAGCTTATATCAATCATGATTTACAAAACTCAGAATCATACTTCTTTACAGGCCTGGTATAATCCGGGGATTGTCAAATTTTATGCCCGTTTACACATTTAAAACCCTGCTTTAGCAACTGAAAAAAAGATACCACCACTGGAACTATAAAAAGCACTGAATTCTTTAGTATGAACCCACAATACAACTGGTTACAAAGGTACCAACTTCTTGACAATTATGAGCACTAGGAATGTTTTAATAATTCTGAAAAGCACTATTTTATCATAAACCTCCTCACTTGTAACTAGGTTAAGCACATGCACGTGCAATTTCTCAGCTTTATAAATATATCCCTCTCTCCTTGTTCATTCTTCATTGCAAACACCTTGGGGCAGAAAACTGTCTAATCAAGATTGTTGAGCATCAAGCACATTGCTGGTAATCTATACACAATAATTCCATTTCCTTATTACCTTTGCCATGACTTCGGGATCTGGATCTTCTATAGGATCAGCCCATTCAACCGTAACAACATTACCCCAGACTTTCACTTTGCCACTCATTAGTCTACGTCTGGCCTGGGCTGCAGTTTTGTGGTCTTCATATTCAAGAAAACAAAAGCCCCTATTCTTTTTCTTGTCATCAGGTTGGTGGTACAATATAACATCTGTGAGACCCTCTGAAATTGAAGCCACGGGAAAAAATGTTTTGCTTAATCTACATGTTATGCTGTAAACTTAAATAGTTAAAGGCATAGTACAAATACATCTGAAGAAGTCAGAAACATTTCCATACTTGTGCTATAATAAACTGGAAAGAATTCCAAATGTATCACTGTGATATAGTCACAAACTTATTACAGTTTGGACGGATATTTAGAAGGCACCTTAAAGGTTTTCCTTCATGCTTTGCTTCAAGGATATTCCACAAGTACACTCCAGGATGAGCCTTTTGTGTTCCAATAAAGTCACTCAAAGTAGCAAAAAAGTGACCAAAGAGCATTGTTTCTTTCCAACCAAGAACTCAGAAGAAACAGATAACTTAGTTTTGCTGGCCAACAGGATGTGTCTTTTAACAGAGGAGCTTTGGTTTTACAATGTGGATTGTAAATGTATTTAACTTGATATTAATCAGATTGAACACTGTATTCCAAGATTTAGTTCTTAAGATCACATGATCATACAAAAGTCATTCCAGCACCAATCTCGTAGGCAAAAAACAGACTCTTACTGGTTAATTCAGGAAGATATACCCTAAACATTTATAACAAGATTACATGATCTCAGTTAAAAGTTCATCATCATTCAATATCAGCCGAAAGATGATGAAAAAGATTCATCACCGATCACTCTAATAAAGGAATAGTTAACTCCCACATTTTACCCCCACGCTGACCGCACACCCACACACTTACCTGTTACTTTGCTAAATTCTTCAACAATCTGTTCCTTGGTTTTACTCTTAGGAATAGAGCCAACAAAGAGCCTATTATTGGCAACAGAGATGCATACGCCAATGTGTTTTCCAGAGCGAATTTCATGATTATTATACTGAAAGGAAAAGTTATACATCATAAGTTACTCCCAAGCTTTTACTCTCCCATTACTTCAACCATCATTTGAGGTTTTATTTTATTGAAATTAAGCTGAACATGAGTTATTAAACTATTAGTGGCTTGATGCAAGCACTCGTGTGTCCTAACAACTGCAACTCTTTCTGGTACATCTTTTCTGTAGCACCATTTACATAGTCAACTACAACTATCCTTAGTGCATGATTCCTATAAAGCCTTTCTTCATGAAAGAATATCTACTGGCTCAGACTTTCCAGGATAATGGACTATGAGCTACGGAGGATCACACGCTAAAGGTGTTAACACACGAGACGTTAGCCAACACCAAGTGGGTGTCCACCTGCCCATTTATTACGTGTTCACCCCCATTGAACACAGAGCCACCAGCCACTGGACTCGCAGTCCCACTCATGGCGTAGTCTCGGAGAACACGGAATCCGCCATGTGGACAAAACATGGGGCTCGTGTGTGCCCACATGTCCGTGTTCTGTCAATTATGTTGCAGGCAGCACCTCTGCGCATCCAGATCCTTCAGCACCATAGAGTTGCAGGCAGAAATCCTAGAGCATCCAAGAAGCAACATCTTCTTGTGCCTCTCTTTGCTTTTGCTGGTGTTGCCAATAGGGGCTGCCCGCAAGCACATGAACGATATGCCCAGGGCTGCCTATTTATTAGGCTAGACATGCAACACGTGACTGGGGGGCTGCAGAGACCAAACCCAGACTGCAGCAGGCTAATGTCTCATTAAGTCCCCTTAATCAAGCACTTTGGCTCTAATAACAAGGGCAAAGGAGAGCTGAACACAGAGCTCTTACCCACTCCGAGGAAGAAAGCAGTAGGAAGGAGCAAGAACACAGTTCCAGCACTCCTACCAATGAGATACTTACAGCCAATGGAGGTTCCCCTGCAGAGGGGAGAGTGGAGCTAACACCAACTCCGGAACTGCACTCCCCTGCTCATCGAGTCACAAGGCTGGAAGGGACCTCAAGGATCATCTAGTCCAGCCCCTGTGCACAGCTGTAGGACCTGCCACACCCCAACCATCTGCACTGAGAAATCCCACCAATAGCTACAAGGAGAGATTGGGACCAACCAGAGCACACTGATGCCTGAAATAACAGGAAATAATTTTGGAAAAAGAGGACCCAATGTCCCAAACAGGCAAGCCACACTCATGCTACATGGGAAGGTGAAAAATCCTCAGTCAACAGACAATCTGCCTAGAGGGAAAATTCTTTCCGACCCCAAATATGACAATCAGTTAGACCCTTAGCATGCGTGCCCCTCCAGCAAGGCACCCAACATACAATATAGTACCCAGGCTTCAGACTACTCCAACAGTCCCACCTCCCGCTGTAGACTATTTTGATGCTACAGGGAGGAGAGAACACCATGTATTGCTGGGGGGAGCGATGGGGGGACTGGGACGCAACACACCTTAACCTGCAACATCAAGTAATAAAAACTCACAAGGTATGCCATAAACTTTATTTAACTCCATTTTGAAGCTGTTCAGATTCTTTGCTCCCATAACTGCCCCAGAAGCTTATTCCAGTAGTTCATTGCTCTAATTGTCATCAGTCTTGACTTCTGCTTCTAACTCTGAAGCCAACAAAATATTATTGTGGCTCCAGTATAGGCCGATGGTTCCCACAAAGGGAGGACATAGAAGCTCAGTGTACTTGCCACACTAAGTTGCTGGATATTGTCAACCCCCCACATGCTTCAAGTTTCATACTTTGCAAAGCTGACATTTTTCTTCAGAAAACCCCTTGTAGCGTTGACTGCAAGATATGCTACATCTTCACATTTCATACAAGACAATGCATCACAGCATCAAAAGATAAAAACCAAACTGTTGGAAGAGCAACTGCCAAAAACTTTCAAAACCAAAGCTTAGGTGTGAAAAGAAAAATCCATGTAAAAGAATCCTGGCCTGAAGGCGTAAGTTTTGATATACAACTAAACTTAAACCTCAAAATAAGTAACTGTCCATAGTGGTTTAAGATAATCCAAGAAAAGCGTAGACTTCTGGAAAGATTGACCTCTTCACTACTGATCTCTTCCTTAGATACTTCTCCCTACCTCTTCAAAACTGATTTTTTTTAGCCAAATTGTTTACCCAAGAAATGGAAGCTTTATTGTGTAGGGCTAGCCCATATAGTTTGTGTCTGTAGGATTAGGTTCTCCCATATTTCTCACTTCTCAATGCATAAGGTTTGTCTCTTCCATGATCTGGTAAGAGTTCATTTTGAGTTTCATCATGTTGCAAGAACTAATGCTAGGAGAGACCTACAAGATCGTTCTTAAAGACAACCTTCCACATGTAAGAGAACACCCACTTTGCCTGCAGTGGTATTTCCAAAAAAATCCAAAATACTCTCAAGCCTTCCATAATTCTTCAAGTGGGATAGCTATTCATACAGCCTAACAGATGGCATTAATGTTATTTCACCATCAACCACCCTCCTGTGTAGCAGCACAACTCCTTTAAAAATCAAAATGAACAGTGATGTCCTGCTGCCTTCTCCCCTCGTGGGCCAAAGCCCCATTCCAACTCTCATACCAGACTATAAACACAGTAAAGAAAGGCAACAAAACACTAGATTCCCCCCCGACCCCCAACCTACACCACCACCACCCACCCCTACACCATCTCCCCTGCCAAAAGCCTAGCGGAACAGCCAAGTGTCTCTCATACGCCAGAAGGAAGGGACGCTGCCATCCAGGCTTCC
Organism: Sphenodon punctatus; assembly: GCA_003113815.1. Lineage (NCBI taxonomy): Eukaryota > Metazoa > Chordata > Lepidosauria > Sphenodontia > Sphenodontidae > Sphenodon > Sphenodon punctatus. Next base: position 630,377 of record QEPC01007703.1, on the reverse strand, counting down.
GCTGGGAGGAGTTCCGCAGTCTAGGTGCCGCCACCGAAAACGCATTCTCAACAGTGGCCCGACTGCAGAGGTCACTCCAGAGCAGGGAGAGTGAGGCGATCCCGCAGGCAAGTTGGGCTGAGACCATGTAGGGCTTTAACAGATCAACACCAACACCCTGAATTGGACCTGGGAAACTATAGGCAGCCAGTCCACAGCCTGGAGCACCAGTGTAATGTGCTCACGACGGCCCGAACCCATAAGGAGACAGCTCGCCACATTCTCCACTAGCTACAGTCTCCGAATCATCACCATGAGTAGCCCTACGCAGAGCGTGTTACAGTAGTCCAATTTCAAGGTAATGAAAGCATGGATGATAGCGTCAAGTCGCTGTCTGAAACATACAGCCAAAGCTGATTCACCAGGTGAATTTGGCAGAACGCACTCCTCGCCACCGCCCCCACCTGGAGATCCACGCGGAGCTGCAGGTCAAGGAGCACGCCCAGACTGTGAACCTGGGGAACCAGTAGAGGGCAAATCCCGTTAATGACGGGGCCGCCACATCCACTATCTTACCCACCATCACCACCTCCATCTTATCAGGATTCAGCTTCAGTCAGCTCACCCTCATTCAGTCTCCCACAGCCACTGGGTAAGCACCAAGACTGCAGGGCCTGGGTCAGATGAAAAGAGAGAGAGAGAGAGAGAGAGTTGGGTGTCATCACTGCACCCCATACTGTCTCACAACCTCATTAAGTGGCTGCATATACACATTGAACAGGAGAGGGGACAAAATGGAACCTTGTGGGGCACCGCATGAGGTCCCAAGGAGATGTTGAACAGTCCCTGAGCACTACATGTTGAGTTCTTATGGCCAGGAAAGAGCAGAACCATTCAAGAACAATCCTGCACACCCCAGCTCTGTCCCACAAGCAAGTCACCAACATCTCATGGTCAACTGTGTCAACAGATCTAAAAGAATTAGCATGGTCAAACGACCTTGATCTAAATTCACGGCAGAGGTCATCGACCAAAGGGATTAGGTCTAAACTGGAAAGTAAAGATGTCACCACATGTGTGTAAGAATGCCACATGGTGCCAAATCTCAGAGGCAGTGGTTGCAATGAGATACGAAGTGAACTAGAGCCTGGACAGCAGCTGCAGGATAGAAGAGGCTGGAATCCAGAAGCCACGCAATGGCTCTAAATCCAGACCCTAGTGAATTTCAACACACCACCTCCCTCACGCATGCACAAACCAATTGAACCTATGCTCAGGGCTGAAAAAATCCACTTCTTGCTCATCTCTGGCAAGTATACTTTTTGTGGTGGCAAGTGGATCCTGTTGAGTAGTTTTATGCCCCAACTACTGATATATATATTTTGAGTCCTGTCCAAGCTTACACCCACCCATTTTCAGATTTCAAGACTCAGGCATCAAAAATAAAGGGCATTTTGGATTTGCACAATTACGTAAATTAAAAATGCATATTTTATGAAAATCCACTGTTTGGCTCACTAGTCATGTACTTTTTATAATCCAGACCACCAGAAACCACCACTCACCTTCAATACAGCCATTAACAAAGCTTAACACATCTGCCAAGGGCAAGTATCTAAACAACTAAATTCCACAGGGAAATTATATCTGTATACCAATATCAAACCACCATGCTATAGATTACTATGTCAGACTATTGACTTGTTAGGGAAGCTAGAAAAAAATGTATCAAACAGAGGTTGGTCCAATAAGAGATATCATTTAAACTACTTTATCTCCATCTCTAGAAAGTTAAAAGGCAAGCTAGAAACTAATTTCTCAGCCAGCTGTAGAGGTCCATTCATTAGATACCATATATTCCCACTTAGATGCAAGTATTATCATTAAAACTTAGATCAATTTTTAATCTGAAAACAGCTAACAGTAAGTGCTACAAAGCTTAACAGGAACGTTTCAGAAAAACAAATGGAAAGTCTGCTAAAACCTTCCCCTAATACTGTCTGCAGCCCAAACATTTTGGCTGTTTTTACATGGGGCCCGCAGGGGTGGGGGTCTGTGTTCACACCAGTGCATGCATGGTGAGTGGGGGTACAACATTCAGGCACACATGCATCCCCACGCACCCCCTCACCCATGAACACGTATGGAGCAACCACCCTTTTTGCCAGTGTTCCATGCATGTAGATAAGTGGGGAGGTTCTTGGTGGGAGTACGAACACACACCCACTCACCGTACCTGCCGCGTCCATCACACGTTACTCACCCATGAACAACCAGATTTCTGGGTGTTCATGAGCGGGTGCGATTCATGTAAAAGAGGTCTTAAATACTCATAACATAGGAGATGAATTAAAAGAGATGCAAATGGACTAAATCAGTTTCTTGCCATACTCATTTTCCAAATGTGAAGCACATTCAAGTTCATACAGGTGTGACATGAATATAAGCAGTTTTTTTAAAATAGCATAATATCACCCCCTTTCAATATGCCACCTACAACCCTGAAACAATTTATTTATTTATTTGCATTTCTTAGCCACCCCCTCATGCCCATGGCATCTCGGGGTGGCTTACAACATAAAAGCAACAATAGATAGAATAAACACACCACCACACAGAAATTTAAAACATCTAAAAATCCACCTAAACACAACCACCCCACGAAAACCTTTATCCCAACCCCCCCCTCCCCTCCTCCTCCGAAGGCCTGATAAAACAGCCAGGTTTTACAGGCCCGACGAAAGGCCATCAGCCTTGGGGCCAGATGGGCTTCCTCCGGGAGGGAGTTCCATAATTGCAGTCTGGCCTCCACTGTGGCCCCCGCTTTACACGGGGGACCTCCAAGAAGGCGCCCCCGCCAGACCCAAGGGGTCGCTTAGGGGAACGTGGAAGGTGAGGCGGTCCCTGAGGTATGAAAGGCCAAGACTGTGTAGGGCTTTATAGGCTAAGACCAGCACCTTGAATCTGGCTCGGTACGCTATAGGCAGCTAGCGCAGCACGCGCACAGGAGTGATGTTTTTCTGTCTGCTCATCCCCGCCAGGAGACAAGCCGCCACGTTCTGCACCAGCTGCAGCCTCTGAACCAGCATCAACGGAAGCCCCACATAGAGCGCGTTGCAGCAGTCCAGCCTCGAGATGATGAAGGCATGGATGAGGGTGGCCAGGTCTGGAAATATATGGACGCAGCCTCCACACCAGATACAGCTGACGGAAAGCAACCTTAGTCACCAACTCCACCTGCCAATCTAGGAGGAGATCTGAATCCAGCAATACTCCCAGCCTTCAACCCTGCTGGGCTAGGGGAGGGCGGACCCCCTCTACGAGGGGAGCCATCACCTCCTTCGCCCTGCCGACCGCCATCACCTCCGTCTTATCAGGATTGAGCTTCAGTCTGCTCTGCCGTAACCAATCTGGACAGCACTGAGATGGCAGGACCTGGGTCAGTTGAAAAGGAGAAGGAAAGCTGGGTGTCATCAGCATGTTGGGGGGATCATGGAAACAAATGGGATCATGCCCCGTAAGTATGCCAATAGGATGCTGAGGGGCTGTTAGACTTGTGCTCCATGAAATGCCATTTTCGTTCAGTATACTTTCCCAGCTTACACCTCTGTATGGTTACTGGAGAAATGTCTTTTAAATGACATGCAAAGCAAGCCTTGACTTGTAACCTGATCATGTAGAATGCCAAGCACGAGCACCTGAGACCTTGCTTCTTGAATGTTACACCCCTTGTCTCTCTTCATCTCTCCCCCTCCCTCAGATTGTAAGCCCTAGGGCAGGGACCATGTCTATTCCATTACTTTGTAAAGCGCCAAGTACATTGCTGGCACTGTATAAATGCTTGCTAATAATAAATATAGAATCCCTTAATACTTTACATGAAATAGATGAATTCCCTTAATACTTTACATGAAATAGATGAATTCCAATGAAAATGTCATTTTACCCAACTAGAATTCTATCAGTTATTATTATTATTATTATTATAATACCCTCCCTTCATACCTTCAAAGCTCTCCTTAAAACTCACCTCTTTCGCTCTGCTCTGTCTGACTCTTTATCCTGCTGAGCCACTATTCCTATACCTACGATCTGTTTACCCTTTTCCTTGCAACATGGACCTGCCTGCTGTCATTCTCATTGTAACCAAGCCAAGCACGTGCACTTGAGACCTCGCATCTTCATGCATGTTCGACCCCTTGTCTCTCCCTCTGTTCCCCTTCCTAAGTCTCTCCCCCAGCTCCTGTCTCTCAGATTGTAAGCCCTAGGGGCAGGGACCGTGTCTATTTTATTACTTTGTAAAGTGTCAGGTACACTGCTGGCGCTATATAAATGTTTGTTAATAATAATAATAATAATAATTTATATAGTGCCAGCGATGCACCTGGCGCTTTACAAAAAACAAGACACGGAGAGCTTAGAATCTAAAGACAGGGGGAGGGGAGACAGGGAAGGGGGAACAGAGGGAGAGACAAGAGATGCGACATTCATGAGGATTGGAAAAATTGAAAAAGCTTTTACATAGGAGTGGTCTCAACTCAGAAGCCAGATCTGTATGAAGTTTTTCTTCAGCAAATCAGGTTCAGGATAGGTTGAGCACACTTCCAGTACTGAAAAATTAGTAGGATTGCTTTTTACAGGTAGCATGGTTTGGTAGACCACTAGCTGTCTTCTCTTTCAGTCTCTGGTGTCAGTTCTGCACTTATCCTACACTTTAATACTTCGATTTTCATTTGCAAAACGTTTATTACTTTGCAGCCACTCACTGCCTTTCCAAGAAAGGTCTTACCATTTTCAAATCATGTAGTGGATATATTAAACAAAGGCCAGGGTGTTAAAAGTGTACTAGCCACTGCAGTAATGAGAAGGAAATAATGCAATTAGATACATGTGTTGAAAACTGAATTGATATCAAGCCCTTCACAGAAACAAAAAGGGAAGCAAGCAATGAGAAATGCCCATTTTAACAATGTCGAATTGATGTCTTTATCTCAACGTATGATGAAGCACTGCATACTTATTCCAAGAAACAAGATATAAAAGAGTGTAGATTCATCAACTTTACCTTTACTAAAGGTAAAAAAAAAAACTAGGACTGCAATCCTGAATCTAATGAAGTCAACTGGAAAAACTAAGTTTTTACTAAGTACTCAATAAAAAGTTTAATGTGCTAGATATGGTTTGCCATCTTAACCACAACAGCGGAAAAGGTCTCCTCTCAAAATTGACCAGTAAACATCACAATGTCAAAAGTCATTTTTCACCTCCATGTTATATTATTACAGCTTAGTTGGGACCATATTAATATTAAATAGTAATTTAAAAGCCTAAAAGGCAGCCTACAACATACAAATATGTGGTGATCGTATTTTAATTCATCATGTCCTATCATTAGCATGAGCAACACTAACCCAGTTAAATCCTAAAGGGAGTTATAAAGTTAGGGAGCAATGTGAACACTGTGGGGTGAGGAGGAGAGAGAAGTGAAGGTATTATTCCAAACTTTCAGGTGGCTAAGAGATGAAGAAACCTAAAGGTAAAACGAGCAGAATAATTGCTAGAGCGTTTGTCCCCTCCTCTAATTTCAAGCAGGTTGTGGCTGCCCGGACAACATTTATTCAAGCAACGGATGGGTTTTTTTTAAAAAAACCAACACCACAATTTTGGTTTATTTTGTCCAGTTCCCAAACCAAAATTGCAAAAATGGGTAATCAAAGATTGGATGGGTAGTGCTTGTTATTTCAGTTCAAATCATTTTGATTCAAGGGGGTTGCTTTGGCAGGATCTCGCTTCGTTTGTGCTGTACCAATTCACAGCACAGCACAAATCAATAGTTTCTTAGCCAGTAGAAGGGTTAAAAGTAATTCCTTTGAGACAAGGGATCAATCTCACAAAAGAAAAAAAACGAAAAAAAAAAAAACTTACCAGTTTAACAGCTTCCTGAGCTGCCTCTTTAGTACAGAAAGTGACAAAAGCATATCCTCTATTTAGACCAGTCAATGGATCCATCATTAAGCGCAGATCCCAAATAGGTCCAGCTTTCTCAAATAATGGAACAAGCTCATCTTCAAATAAATCCCTTGGAATCTTGCCCACAAATATCTGCAAGACATATTCAAATAAAGTAGATATTGTAATTAACAAGAGGAAACAGGCTAGTTACCTGTGTTTCCTTTTGATCTTACCTCTGTACCAACAGAAGGCTGTTGTCCTGAATACACAGAATCTGGAGGAGGACCACCATACTTCCTCTGCCCAGTAGTCACATCAAGTGTGTAACCTGTTCTTTCCAAGAGTGCCTTCAAACAAAGTTTAAGAAGTCCTGAATAAGTTGACAGTTGTACATGATTTAAGACAGGTAAGATTACTCAAACGAGAAGTGTCTTGTGTTCTCACTAGTTTTAGTGAATTGATTCTACCACCACTCCACATGTAATCTGAACATATTAAGCACCTCTTAAGTAGTAAGACTTCTTGCTTTGAAAGTCAGATTTTGATTACTTGATGCATGTAACATCACAGGCTGATTTTAAGCGACTAACACATTTAAGCAAATGCATATCTCAGTGGACCATCTCTCACAGTAGGATCAATACTTCTTCTCCTGTCCATTGTCTGCCTATATTGCAAGAGCCTCAGGATGGGGAAAACTTTACTTTAGTATAGCACCTAGCACACTATTAGGTGGGATCCTCTAGACAGTTTAATGCAACTGAAATATTAATTTGTTTGTCTTAATTTGATCTCAAATCATTGATCAACTAATAGAACTTCAATATGACTGGTGAAGCTTTTTGATACAAGTTATTTTTGAAGCGTGGCACCACAAGATAGTAACTTCAAAGAAGAAAGAGTGCCCCGGGTCTAATTACATAAAACGTATCAGTATTCTTTAAAGATCAGGAGTGCAATCCTCATTTGTCCAGATGTACAAGGGTATTATGCACAGGTAGGTGGCATACCCAAGTTCCACACTGGAACTAAGTGGGTGCCAAATCCTTCCTCACAGTGCAAGGCATAGTTGTGCGGCATAACTACAGTCTCAGTCCTGCCTGTAATACTGGAGCGTGGAATGCACCTCCACATGGTAGCATACTTATGAGTGGTCAGGATCACACCAGTGGTGTTCATGCTGGGCTTCAAAAAGTGACACTGCACATGCCAGCAAGTAGGAGATGAGCAATGCATCTCACTGTGAAAGAGTATTTGGCTCCCCCCCAAGTCTAGTGCAGTCTTCCACATGCAACTCAAGTGTGTGTCACCCCTTAAATGCTGGACAAATGAGAATTGTTCCCTGAAGCAATACAGAATAATGAAGTTAGAATAAGGGGAAAATGTTTAGGAACTTTTCAAACATACTAGTCAGAAAATAGCATAGCCCTGGGAGAAGTTCTGAAAAACAGTCAACAATGGCAAACAACAGCATTTAGAACATACAAATATGCTATTTTTACATATGCAAGGGACAAAACAGTTTAGTCCCCCTTTTCTAAATTTATACGCATCTCTAAGAATTACATTTTATTTTTAGTGTGGGGGCCCATTTATATACAATAAATAACTTTTCAACCAAGTAGCATTTTCTGCTATGTCCTCTCAGAGGGAAGTTTGCAATTAAACTTAAGTTTAAATTTTGGATATTTCTATGCTCTAGACACAGCAAACGTCATCTACGTTTGAGCTTTCTAAATCTTAAATGTTTAACATATTTCCATTACGATTTTATTTATATTACAGTAAGCAGACACCTCCACAACAACCTAAGCATGATTAAGCTTGCTATAGTGAGTAGTCTCACTGAAGCCAGTGACAGCAACAAAGCTAACTAATAAAGATTTGGCAGGATCAGGGCCCTAGGTCAGATACATACATGCATTAGACCTGCAAAACTCGTAGGTGGTACTTTGCGTGTTTTTAGACAAGCGCCTCCCCATCCTTTATGATGTTGCCGGGCCGCACTGGCGTCCTATGCAGCCCTGCAACATGCATGATGGGTGGGGAGACGTTTGCCTAAAGATACCCTTTGTCATCTTTAAACACATACCTTAATTTTTGCCTCATCTGGTCCTTTACTAGAATCTGCCACTTTGGTCCCCTGTTTTTCTCTCTGCCTGTATGTCTTCATGACTCCACATAAAAAGGCACTTTTGTTCTGAAAGAGAACCCAATTTTGATTCTATTTGCACAAATGAAAGTCAGAACCAAATTTGATGAGATGATCCCAGCAATGCAAGTTCTACACACATCCAAATAAACAAGACTTAAGTTGCTTCAATTTAGCAGCAGTTTGTTCCTCCATAATTATGTACTAAATTGTTTAACATTACCTGAACATGTGAGAGATCACTGTCTTTAAACTGCTGAAGCACTGCCAATGCACCTTCTTCATTAAATTCCTTTAAAGCTTCAATAGCTCTTTCATCTAGATCACTGTGTGCAACTAGCCCTAGGGAAAAGGAAAAAAAATTACTGATTATATTCGAGCAGCAATCTTCATTTAACCATATTCACCTCACTTTGGTGGTGCAAGATTAGAAAATATAAGCCACTTTGTTTAATGTAAACTCAGTCTAGAATTCCTCAGCTCATCTACATGATGATAAAATTAGGGCTCTTCAGTACTATTCTTATTCTATTAAGAAAACCTTCAAATATTTACTAACTTAATGATATAAAGTATTTTAATGCTGTATACAATCTACATAGTATAAACCCTGGATCTATTTTAGTCATCCTAAACAAGAATACACAATTAAACACACAGCTAACTTTAACAACAACAGAATAACTTGGAAGACTTTTCAGAACAGACTAAAGCTTCAACTGTAGCTCCTGAATTGCTACCACTCTCCAAAAAACTTAACTTTGAAAAAACCCAACTCTATGCAATGCCTGAGAACACTACAAACCTCTGCATCCAAAGATCCAAATACTATATCACACGGTATCAACTGACGGTGAATACTATTAGTACCTCAATTACTTAAGCCCACTGTAAGATGTCCCAAGCACATCACTGGCTCATACTATTAGTAGCTGTTGCCTACACCAGCTGTTGCCATTGTCTTGCACACACTCATCTGGTCTGTCTCTTTCCTTCCTTCCCACCAGCCCCAATGACTGACCTCAGACTAGTTCAGGGCAATACTACAAGCTAAAACAGTTGCTAAAACATCCTTAACTGCTACTAAAAATGAGTAGACTGCAGTCCCCATACTTTTTGGAAACCACAAAAAGTTGCTATTTTAGTCCAAAGCCAGAAGAGTCCAATGGGAAAAAAATTGGAAGTGTGATTTTGCAAGTTTTACATCTTACCTGCAACGTAAATTTCATCTAGTTTTTCAGCAACTTTCTGTGGTAAACCAGCATCAAGCAATGTCTGGAAATGCTCAGAATGGGTAACTGCAGAAGTAGTATCCATGGGCTCTTCAGTACCATTCCCATTAACATGTTCAGAAGCCATGTTTCCAGATATCTGTTCAAACGCAATAAGCATCATAATTAAGCTAGAAATCTTCAAGGAGAAGAATTTCAAGTGTCAATACATGCAACCACCTCCTTTGTGCTTAGAAGAATTCTTAACCCTCTTCCCTGCTATTTTGAGTTTGGAAGGATCACACAAGTTCTCAAAAGAAAGCACTAAACACAAAAGCAATCCCTAGCACCATTGCCTATCCAGAGTGTGGGAGCTTTCGCTGCAGGTTTTTACACAACCCAACCAAACACTCTGACTCACCTCCCTCTCTCTCTCAAACACTCCCTAGGAAGCTCTGAACAAGTTAGAAATGGAGCAAGACGCCATGGCGGGGGAGGGAAAAGGGGGAAAGAGAGCGAACCTGCCACATGCAGCTGCCGTCGCGCGATACCATACCACCACTGACACACACGCTGCAACTTCTATTCTCCCCCCGCCCCTGTATATAAATCGCAGGCCATCCCGCCTCAGCCACATGCGGGGATGGCCTCCTTCCCGCCTCCGCTTTAGGGTCCTGTCGTGATCTAGCCAGGAGGAACAAAGCGTTTCCCAGTCCGCACCCACTCACGACGGCGGCTCCAGCCGCCATGAGACCAATGGAAACACGTGCTCTGAGCGTTTAGGTGTCCTACAACTTCCTCCAGTGACCGGCTACGCCCCCCCCTCCCCGTGAGGAGCAGTCTCATTCCTCCGTGGGCCCTTTCGCACACCAATCCCTGGAGACAGCAGCAGCTGCAGTAGCACGGGGCCGATTCCACCACTGAATAGGGAGGAGAGGGGAGCGTGCGGCAGCGACACCTTCCTCTCCCCCTAGAACAATAAGGCTCTGGATCCCCTGCCCCCGAGGCCCAATTCCAACGTGGGCAAAACCACCATCGCCCGCTTTCTCCCCACCCCCCGACGTGGCGAAACACGCGAGATCCAGCCCGGCCCCAGTGGGGAAGCGCCAGCACCTCATTGCCAATGAATGGCGCGCCCGGGCCGGCAGGACAATGAGGCTGGAGCCATGCGCCCCGTTCCGAGACGCGTGGGTCGACCCGACCCACCACGCGGTCCGGGCCTAGCGCAGCTCCAGCCCGCACCCTCCATATGCCCAGCACCAGCGGCCACGAAAGCAGCAGCAGCAGCTTCGCCGGCCATCACGCGGCAGGCCGGGCAGCCCCCGCGCCGCGCCCCTCGTCAATTCTTCCCCCCTCCGGCCTGCTGGCTGCACAGCCTCAGTCCCCTCCCAAGCATGCACCACCCCCCATCTCTTCCCCTGTTTGCCCGAGCCCGGACCCTCGCCCTCTCCAAGCCCCGAGGCGCGCAGGCCTGCTCCCGCCCCGGCGCCCATGGGGCGGCTGCTGTTCAAAGTCTCATGCTACCGATGCCCGGTGTCTGACCTGTCGCTGCGGGGGGCGAACGGCGAGCGAAGGGGCTCGGGGCGCGGCTGGCAGCTCGGCGTGGTGCGGCGCTGCCCCTCTCCGCTCCCTCAGTGTGTCCGGACAGTGTGCTGGAGCCTGCGTAAAATGGCGGCCGCTCGAGCGCTCACGCCGCTGCTGCTGGCACCAACCCCAGCCCCTTCCACTCGGCTCCGGGTGGGGAGGGGGGGAAGGAAAGAGAGAAGGAGGAGGTGGAGACGCGCGCGCGCGCTGGTAGGCGCAGCCCCAAAACCCGGGGTCTCCCAGGCAGCTCCGCAAGGGTTATCGCCTCGCCCCGCCCGCTGGGCTACTAGCGCGCGCGCGACCGCCTCGCGCTCTACGTTGCACGGAGAAAGGGAGGGGGGAGACTCCGTCCCCGCCCTTCCGCTCGGGCCACTCAGGCAGCGCGTGAATGAGTCCCTCCCGTTTCTTTCACCGCCCGCTGAAGGGAGGTGGGAAGCGCCTTTCTTCTCCGCGCGCGCTTGTGTCCTCATGGAGCCGGGAGGAACAGGTGAAGGGACCGATCTGTGAGACCCCCGTTTGCATTGCTCTCTGTTACCCGGGGGGAGCCGCTGGCGCCCCCTTTCTGTCGGGAGAAGCTCGACCGTCATCATTACTGGGCATTTAAAACGAGTCTCCTCTGCACCGTCCTGGGCTGTGGCCGGCCGCACGAGGGAGACTCTCAGCCCTTGAGTGAAGAAGACAAAGCCACGCAGACAAAGGGAAACACAGGGGTAGCTATCCCTCCCCCCTCCTTTGTTAGGCGCCAATGCTAGGACCCCACAAAAGCCACACACACCTCCCTCATTGAAAATGATTTAGATTTGTCAAGATTCTGCTTGACAAATTTTATGACTTAAAAATCTCAGCCTTGACTTCCTTGAGTTCTGGGAGGTCTTAATCCTACATCTTTGTCAGTAAAAAATAATAATCAGTGAGTATGATGCCAAAGTGTTCAACTGAGTGACATCCTCAATATGGCCCATATCCTAAAACTGACCCTACCTCGTTATCCTCACTTGGCAAAACTCTGGTTTCCAATAGGTGTCCACTTTTGGATATCTATTGACATCAAGAGTTTTGCCAAGTGAGGATATCAACGTAGGGTCTGTTACAGGATTAGGGTCATTAAAGAGCTGTGCTCTTTAACCTCACTCCATCAAACATTTTGGCACTGTATGTCTGATTACACTGACATAAAAGATCAGGACCTCTTAGAAGAACTCAACCCTGAGGGTTGAGACTTTTAAGCCACAAAATTTGCCAACCATATACACTTAGCGTTCTTTTTGGGTACAGTCATGTCCGTTTTCAAGTGCAAAAGCCAATATTTAAAACCACAGAAAGAACTGCATGGTAACTCAGACATAGGGTGCTTTTAGACAAGCACCTCCCACCTATTATCACATGGTAGAAATGGTAGTGTAATAATCCAATTACACTGAGCAGGAGAACTAGGGACTTTTTTCAAAATTAAGCAAACTTTCTCAGTGTTAGTACTAGTAGTTCTGAAAACTTAAAAGAGCTAGCAAACTTGGATAACCCTGTTTTGGATTTAGTTTTGGTGGGCCAATACTTTTTGTTAAGAGCCAAAAGTTGTTTTATGTATCCCTAAACAGATATCAAAACCTGATTTTGATGAGTAAATTCAAGAGGTAGATTTACACTGTTGAGCTTTATGCGTTTGCATCCCAGTCAATGGGAGGATAAGGCTGCATAATCAGACACTAAATTCCCAGTTTAAAAACTATGCCCACAGTTCTGCAAATATTTATGTATAACCACAACCTGTTGGCATTGATGGAACTATTCACTGATTCAGAGCCAGTAGATTCACATGCATCTACTGTGAATAGTCTTATAGGCAATAAGGATCGGTGTCTAAATTCTCATTACAAACTATGTTAAATTAATAGTAAGCTACTATCCTTATGTATAAAAGAAAAGATGCACAGCAATGGTTACGTGAGGATGAGCCTGAGTGAGGCAACCTCCTGCCTAGGAAAATCACTGAGAGCCTTCCCCATCTGCTAAATGTAACAAGGGTAAAACAGCCACTTAAACATTTTTCTAAAGAGAAAAGAACTTGCAGGTTAGGAACCATCCTGCTCCCCCAAACCTCCAGATTTCCACTTTTAATTACTGTATGCATGCTGCAATATCCCCTGAAACTAAGTATTGCAAACCTAGAAAATTTAGTAGCAAGTTTTAACTTCAGAAGAAATCCATTATTGATCTTCCATTCTGCAAAGATTTATATGGCTCTATCCAGGTGTTTAAGAAATAGAAATACAGTTAAGGTAACGATAATGGTAACTGTGCCCTGAAGAGAGCCTGTACCATAACCATATGGTCAGCATTGCTTCTGCTTTTAATTTTCTCATATTAAAAATACGAGTATTAAACAAATTCAGGCAGGTCATCTGAATTTTATTGGTAAATTTTACACGTAAGAAACGTGCTCCCCACCAATGCAATAGTTTTTTAGCTAAATAAAATATATAAATAAATTAAAAGTTTTATATACCTGGGTTTGTAGGTAAGTGTGGGCAAACCAGAATTATGATGCTTCCTTTGAGACATTTATAAACTTCTTAAAATAGTAAATATCTTAGTAAATGGGTATTTTAAAATAAGACACTAAATATTTATTTATTTAAATTTTTACTCCGACCTTCCCTCAAAAGGCTCAGGGCAGCTAAGTTAAAGAATTCAGTTTATTTATTTATTTTCTGAATTTATACCCCGCCCCTCCTGAAAACAGCTTGGGGCGGCTTCCAACAACAATAAAATACATATAAAAAGAAAATATAAAGCAATTTAAAATACATCAAAATACAATTTAAGTATTTAAAACAGGGTCCTGGGAAACAATTTAACATTAAACCAATAAACAGTGTAGGGGAGATAAAAACCCTAACCCCCCCCCACCCCCACCCACACCAAAGGCCTGGGCGAACAGCCAGGTTTTACAACACCGCCGGAATGTCAACAGGCTTGGGGCCAGGCAAGCTTCCTCCGGAAGGGAGTTCCAAAGGCACAGCACGGCCACCAAGAATGCCCTCTCCATTGTGGCCCCCCGCTTTACGCGGGGAACCTCCAGGAAGGCACCCCCGGCAGACCGAAGGAGCTTCTCTGGGGCACGGAAGGCGAGGCGGTCCCTGAGGTATGAGAGGCCCAGAACGTGAAGGGCGTTGTAGATCAACACCAAAACCTTGAACCTAGCTCGGCACGCTATTGGCAACCAGTGCAGAGACCGGAGCACAGGTGTAATGTGCTCCCGACGACCCGTCCCCATAAGGAGACAGCCCGCCGCATTCTGCACTAGCTGCAGCCTCCGAACCAGGAACAAAGGAAGCCCCACGTAGAGCGCGTTGCAGTAGTCCAGCCTCGACGTGACGAAGGCATGGATGCGGGAGGCCAGGTCCGGGCCGGAGATGAACAGATGCAGTCTACGCACCAGATGCAACTGGCGGAAGGCAGCCTTAGCGACTGCCTCCACCTGCC